>JAWNPK010000069.1:6595000-6727500 GCA_035047565.1 Drosophila mulleri | reverse complement strand
TATACAATATCTCTGATTTCTTTTATTATTTCTTTTACTTCATGTTTTCCTATTTTTGGTTTTTTCTTAGTTTTATATGTGCATATATGTATCTATATATATATGCATATATATGATAAAAATTTTTATTTCATTATTAGATTATTGATGTTTTTTCTTTTCTTTTTTTCTATTTTCTATTTTCTGCTAGTTTTAAGTGGTGGGTTTTAATTTTACATTTTTCTTTTCAATTTGGTGAACTATTTTAGTTGCGAGTAACAAAATTTTTACAGTGTACGTCACATATGTATTGGAGGTGTGATTTTTGTTCGTTTTTTTTTTTTTCTTTTTTTCTTTGAATTGACTATTATAGAACAGTAGTTTAGAGTTTTTGTTCTTGGATATGTGTGTGTGTGTTTTTATTTTTCACTTTAGGTTGTCGCGGCCTACTGAGAGTTTTAAAGGTTAAAGGGTCACTATGCCACTATTAAATTTGCTCTGCCACTATTCCAATTGTTATATTTTTTTTTGTTTTTCACTCCTGCGGTTGAAGCTCCTCCGGCCTATAGATGCAGCTACTCCGATTGCTCCACTTAATTTGCTTGCCATGTGCCAACAAAATTTTTATAAAAAAACTGAAGAAAGCAGAGCCCGTGTCTAGGGCAGGCTTTTTATATCTGGCCGTGCCCAAATGTGACACGGGCGCAAAGAGAATTTTGCTGCGGCGCTAAAGAAAAAGTTGCTTGATTAATACCATGCCACAAGCTAATAAATTTGCGTACCTTTTAGTTATTTAACATATATTTGACTATATGTGCCTGCAATATATTTATGAAATTTATATTGCCGTCGCAGCGTGGATTTTCGAAAAGAATTAAATCTGGCACTTGGCCTGCTCTTATAGTTTTAAGCAGATAAAAGCTTTCTGGTTTTATTGCCCCTAAAGTTGGCTGCGCTGATACTTGTCGCTACCGAATTCGCACAGCGCGACAAGATCAGCTGTTGCGCGTGCGCGACAACTTTTCGGAACCCACCGAAAGCTCTCACTGCAGCGCTGCAAGCAATGAAAAAAGGTTCGCTGTACCTTTTCAAAGCTTTTGCAAGCGCGCGTACTTTTTGAAATATTTCTTCCGTTAATTTTTATTTACCCTTATTTTTTTTGCTTGCGACCATTACACCACCCGATAATATACCACCGTTAGACGGAATATTAGCGGGAATAAGTTCGGATGTCTATTGCTTGATGTCTTTGGCATGAAAGGTACCTATTTCTTGACCTTGCAAATTCTCTAAAAGATAAAAGCAATTTCCTAGTTTCTTTTTCACTCGACATTTCAAAAATTGGGGTGCCAATTTCGCATTATAATTGTGAGCGAATTTGCTAAGTGCAAAATTTCGGCGATACACTTCTTGCCCTTCCCTAAAGGTAACAGGCTTAGAACGCAAATTATACTGTTGAACATTTCGTTCATAAGCTCGTTTTATGTTGGCCTGTATATCTCTACGAATTAGGGATAAGTTATCTGATCGAGATAATGGTATTACTGGTTCTTCGAGCAATGTTAACTGCTTTAACAACTTATAGTCTGAACCATGAGTGATCATATCTAACCCAAATAAAGCTCTATAAGGGGAGCATCCTATGGATTGATGCAAAGCTGATCGTAAGGCGCATGAGATACTCGAAATATGTTGATCCCAATAAGTCTGGTCACTTTCGAGGTATGACCGAATAGCGGCTAACAGAGAGCGATTAACTCTCTCAGCAGCATTGCTCTGAGGAGAGTATAAAGCTGTATATATATGCCGTATTCCCAGTTCCGTTAAAAAAGCATTAAACTCATTAGATTTGAACTGCTTTCCATTATCGCTTACTAATGTCTCTGGAACGCCAAAACTGTGGAATATATGTTTTAATAGAAACTCTTGAATAACAGATGACGTCAATTTTTTTAAAGGCCAAAGCCAATGAAATTTGCTGAAATGATCTAATACTATTAAAAGTCCTACATGTCCACTTCTGCTTCTGGGATATGGCCCTAATAAATCTATATACAACCTCTGAAAAGGACGATAAGTTGGACTTTGAGATCCCATTGGAGGACGGAGAGTATAATTTGGGGCTTTGGATTGTTTGCATACCGAACAATTTTTAATATAATCGCGAACATCCTTTGCTAACCCAGGCCAAAAAAGATTTCTTCGCAATTTCTCGATTGTTTTTTTTTTATACCTGAATGTGCTGACGTTACACTATCATGTGCTTGCTTTAATACCTCGCCTTTAAGTGGCTCTGGCACCCATAGTTTCCACAAAAACTTATCTTGAACTTCATCTCCGGTCGAGTGTTCAGTTCGGATATAGATTTTATGATCCACAATTTTGATGTCTGGAAACCGAGAGCTATTTTGCTCTATATTAGACTGCAATTGGTTGTAATCGTCAGACTGAAATGCGTCTGATTCTAAATTTATGATAGGACTCATGTCTAACGAAGCGATTTCATGGCAATCGTGCAATCGCGATAAAGCATCGGGCACAATGTGATCTTTGCCCTTACGGTGCGACATAGTGAATTTATACTGTTGCAAACGAAAAGTCCATCTAGCTAATCGTCCAGAAACATTTTGTTGTCTCATCAGCCACAAGAGACTGGAGTGGTCAGTAATGACTTCGAATTCTTGAAGCTCTAAATAGCAACGAAACTTTTCTATAGCTAGAATAACTGCAAGACATTCACGCTCTGTAACACTATAGTTACGCTGAGATCGACTGAGTTTTTTCGACATGAATGCTACTGGTTTTTCTTCATTATCTTCAGAAAGTTGTACCAACACTGCCCCAATTCCAAAATCACTAGCGTCACAATGCAAAAAGAATATCTGATCAAACTTTGGATTTTGCAAAACTGGAGACGTAGTTAACACAGCTTTTAGTTTTTCCATAGCAGTTTGGGCTTCTGGAGTCCAGTTAAACTTCTTTTTAGAAGATAAGACTTCAGTTATGGGACAGGCTAAGTCTGAAAAGTTTTTTATAAAACGGCGATACCACCCACATACACCTAAAAAGCCTCTCACTTGCTTTAAGTTTTTCGGAGGTGGCCAGTTTTGTATGCAAGAGATTTTATCAGGGTCTGTGCATATGCCTGTCTTGTCAATCACGTAACCGAGATAGTTAACTTTTGTGACTGCAAAATGACTTTTCGCAATATTTAAGGTGACATTGGCTTTCCGGAATTGCTCTGCAATTCGTACTAGCACGGAGATGTGGGAATTGAAATCTTCAGATACAATGCATAAATCATCTAAATATCCAAAGACACAATTACGTAAATCAGGGGGGATGATTTCATCTATTAACCTACACATCGTTGATGGCGCATTGCACAGACCAAACGGCATAACCTTGAATTGATATAGTGGTCTACCTGGTACTGTGAAAGCTGTCAGTGGCTTTGAGTCGTCTGTCAGTTCTATTTGCCAATAGGCGTCTTTTAAATCAAGTTTGGAGATAATGTTAGCTTTTGGCAATCTCGAAAAGATTCCATCTATACTAGGCAATGGATATGCGTCCTTTTTGGTCACCGCGTTAAGCTTTCGGGCATCTAAGCAAAGACGAACTTTGTTTGGTTTTACAACTAATCTCATAGGAGAACTCCATGCACTGGTTGAGGGCTCTATCACATCTAGGCTAATCATCCGATCGATTTCTTTATATAGCAACTGCTCGACTGCAGGACTAACAGGATGAAAGCGTTGCTTTACTGGCATTGCTTCTCCCACGTCAATGTGATGTTTGATAAGAGAAGTGCGACCTAACTTTTCTGCAGCATTGGGAAACAACTGCTTAACTGCATTGAGCTGTTGTAACTGAAGGCTTGTTAGTGGATATTTATCCTCAACATCTTCGTCAACAACATCGAGATCAGCTTCTACAGCACTGATAATATCTGGAGCAAGGGCAAATATTTTCCAAAAGTCATGGCCGAGAATTAAATTCTGTTTAATGTTTGGGATAACGTACAGTTTCATGGGCTTTGATATTGTTTTATATTGCATGTCAACACTCAAAACTCCTATGACTGCTTGATTTTCACCACCTGCAGTTTTTACAGAAGATTTGAGCGACTTGAAACAAGGACTTTTTGAAAAGTCATTTTTCGCTAGAGTAGCGCCAATGCAACTGATATTTGCGCCAGTATCTAATAAGCCTGATTCTTGAAAATCCAAAAAAGATACTTTCGCATAACTGCGCATATCTTTTTGTTCGCTAAATATATTTGAGATTACTAATCTTCGACTACTTTTTATTTCATTATAATAGTTTCTCAACCTTGCACTACGCTTACTCGTAACCGAATTTGGTTCATTAAAAATTCTTTTTCGTATTTCAAGATATTTGGACATTTTGTCGTTGTATGGGAGAAAACGGAGATCGTGCACCTGTGCATCATTTCCATCGGAAGATTGCGATGATGGTGCGAGATTGTTGCTGATTGGATCTATTAATTCGGGGGCATCCGATTTTTGGGGGATGTCCCCTTCTGCTGGTTTTCCGCTAACCTACGGATACAAATTTTACATTGTGGCTTGTATACCTGTGGTGTGCCCCAACCATAACAAAAGACTCTACGATCTCTCAGGCAATTTTCCCAGACATGTCCCTTTTCTTCACAGTTCCAGCATGTTAAGTTGGAATGTGCTTTTTGCATCGCTGCAATTTCTAACTCTGCTGACTCTGTCTCTTCTTCAACTTCAATTCCGAGACCAGTATTCTCAATTTCATTAATTTGTCGACGAAACGCAACAGTTTTTGGTCGAGAGAAATTGTCTGATTGACTTCTAAGGTCATTTGTTAAATTTTCGCTCATTTGCACTAACCTACGCAAATGGCCAACTGAACTGATAGATTGGTACAGTAACTTGTGCCGCATCTCAGGCAACAGGTTATTTTGCAAAATTTCTAATAATTCTTCTTCGCCTATTTTGAGGCCAAATTTATCAATTAATGCAGCCACCGAATCGTGAAAAGCGACAAAAGATTCGCCGACCTTTTGCTTTCTAGCTCTCACTAGCTCTTTACTCATAAATTCTGAGCGATAATCTTTATATTGCTGTCGAAGTGCTGCACAAAACTCATTCCATACGATTCTATCTACCTGTTTATGGTGCCTCCAGAACCAGTCTATAGCTTTCCCAGAGAAAAGAATGTGCAAATGTTTGCAAAGCCCCATAAAATCACTATCGAGAGTTTCGTCAGTAAGGACTCTCACACGATAAATAAATTCTTCCACTCCTAATCCTTCAGATGACCCATCAAAATAGAGATTCCATTTCTGCATAATGTCAGCTGTTCTTCTGCTTTGCACAGACGAGCCTCCGGGCGAGTATGCCATAGGAGTCGGAATAGACGGCAGCTGCTCGCTTGAGCTGGGCCGTGAATCAATGCGGAGCGCCGACATCACACGAGTGACTGACTGCTCGATCATTTGCTGAATTATATTATAATCAACGCCTGCAGATTCTTGACGAGTATGGCCGGCTCGATTGGGTCGGCCTCGTCGGCGGTTACTAATGCCTCTTGGAGGAGGAACTACGTTTCGGTCAGAATTATGGCTTGCATCTAAACCGGATATAATTATCTCACTGCCTTCGAGCGATCGCTCTTGGGGATGCTCTAGAGACTCAGGCGGAACTTCACCTAATGCTTTGGCTAAATTACGCGTTACCATACGCGAACTACTTGGAATTGCTGATGTTGAAGCTGGTTTCGGATCAGGTGAACAGTTTCCAATAACCAACTTAATTGACCTTGGGTCCAATGTGGACTGACATTCCGGACATTCTTGCTTCTTCTCTAGCCACTGTTCTAGACACAACTTGTGAAAATTGTGCTTGCAAGGGGTACAATAACATTGCTGGGTATTGCTCATCCCTTGGCTGCAAAGACTACACAAACTAACAGTTTTCTCTGCTGTGCGCATATCTTGCGGACTTCTTGAAATTGGCATTTTGATCGAAAAAAATTTTTTTTTTTGATTTGCTAATGAATATAACAAGTTTGGGTTGATATAATGGGGAAGGTAGCTAGGTTTTGTGCTGTTGTGTGCTGTGTTCTTGCTATATTATACAATTAGGGGAAACAAAGGATTTTGGGCTATTGCTACTAAAGCTGGTTATAGAGTATTGCTATGCAAAAGTTAACTAAAGTGTTAGTGTTCGGCAAGGCTACGCCAATGCAGCATATGCGCTAGTTCCAGACAACACTATCAACATTAGCAACTTCTGTCATAACAACATCTACTGGCCAGACGGGTATGAGTTTATATTGCACCCAGAGTTATCTCATTTGGCTCTGCAACAACTACCAGAGAACAATCAGTATTGATATCCGAGCTGAGCCCAATATACAATATTCTGGAATCGTATCTGATAGTTGCACAAAACACAATCAAAACAATGTCTAGATGAAATAACAACTATACGAAAACAAACGAGCAAACATGGTGATACAGGTGTTATTATAAGTTAGTTGAATTTATCTTATTCGGGGTTCTCGGTCTGAGATTCAACTCGAATCTTTCAGCTTCGTAGTCCCTATAAAAATTACTCTGACTCATCTGTTACAGTTGCGATAGGCCGACCAAGCAAGTCCAATCTATTTCAGCATCTGGACACTGAGTTTTTCAACCATCACCAAAATGGGTGTTTCAAACAGCCAACTCTTTTTCTGCGAATAGAGTAAAGACCGTGTTGGTTATTTGAACATTAAAACTGGGACTCTGAAAGCGTGATGCCTATAAAGCTGCATACTTTCATGCCCCACGTTGGGCGCCAAAAATTTATGTAAACAAAACTAACTCTTCGCAGAGAGACTCTCTCGATTGAGACTAAACAAAGCTGGGCTTTGTTGTTTTGGTCGCAAGGCAGAGAAGCGGGACCTTCTAGTGCCGTCGCTCGTCGGGAGTGTGGGGGGGTTCTTTTCTGCCTTGCGATCAGAGTGCATAAATTTTAATTTTTAAGATCCCTTGAGATACCTCGAGGTGGAGCTATACTCCACGAAAAAAAAACAATGATATTGGGGAAGTAGGAGGGGAGGACTGACACAAATTTACAAGAACCCTGACACAACTAAGCGTGGCCATAGATGGCATTCGGCACACGCGCTCTTTACCCACCCAACCATAGTTTTTCTCAAATAATTTTAACGGAAAAACCCCAAAGGAGCTCCAACACTAACTAGCCTACCCCATTATCTCAACCCTGCTTACAAATTAACAACTCATTTTGTTCTTTGATTCAGTTCGATGATTCATATTATTAAGTTTTCATTCATTTCAATAACAGACATTGGGATACTAAAATTACAATCTCTTCTTTTTCTTATACTAACAAGGTTATTATTTTTACATTTTTATTTTACATTATTATTAATTTTTTTGTTTTTTTTTTTTGTTTTATGCTATTCTTTAAATTGTTCTATTGTCTATCGGACATTTTTCTTGCTATTAAATCCTATTTATTTCTTTATTTATTGTGTTTTAATTTTTTTTGTTTTCTTTTCCCTATTTCAAGCGAAGGTTGTCTTATTTATTTAATTAATGTATTCAATTGTTCATTTCCAAATTTGTTTTCTCTTTTGTTTTTTTTTTTTTTTTTTTTTTTTTTTTATATATATATATATGTTTAACTTATTAATGGTGGTTTATTTTTCTACCTATTCATTTCTTTGTTTATTTTACTTCATTGTTTTTTTTTCTTTTTTTTTTTTGTTTTCTTTATTTTACAAATTTAGGTGGAATCAACATTTAGTTTAATTAAATTTGAAATCGAATAGATATAAATATAAATATAAATGGTTTTCATATTTTTATTTAAAAATGTGGTTGCAAAAAAAATTAATTTTCATTTTAAAAAAAATATATGCTTTCTTTCATTATTGCATGCACTTATCTTCAAACATTTTATGATTCATTTTTTTTCTCTTTGTGTTTTTTTTTTTTTTTTTTTTTTTTTTTTTTATATATATATATTCCTTTTTAATAATTCATTAATTAAAAGCAAATATAATGGTTTTGATTGGGGGGAGTGGGGGTACAGGGATCTTTACAGCACTTACATGATCTTTAGATTTTTTTTACTCCATCGATGAAAGGCCTTTCCTCGTGGTAGCTGTAGCGTGGCGTGGAGGTTAAAAAAAATATATAGGGGCGGACATTTACAATTTTTGTTGTTTTTTTTTTTTTTTTTTTTTTACCTTTACATATCTATACTTCTTTTTTTTTATATTTATATCTATTCAAATTATTATTTTGTTTTTCTTTCTTACTTTTTCTACTTTCTTTTAAACAAATTTTTTTTCTTTTATTTTTGGTTATACAATATCTCTGATTTCTTTTATTATTTCTTTTACTTCATGTTTTCCTATTTTTGGTTTTTTCTTAGTTTTATATGTGCATATATGTATCTATATATATATGCATATATATGATAAAAATTTTTATTTCATTATTAGATTATTGATGTTTTTTCTTTTCTTTTTTTCTATTTTCTATTTTCTGCTAGTTTTAAGTGGTGGGTTTTAATTTTACATTTTTCTTTTCAATTTGGTGAACTATTTTAGTTGCGAGTAACAAAATTTTTACAGTGTACGTCACATATGTATTGGAGGTGTGATTTTTGTTCGTTTTTTTTTTTTTCTTTTTTTCTTTGAATTGACTATTATAGAACAGTAGTTTAGAGTTTTTGTTCTTGGATATGTGTGTGTGTGTTTTTATTTTTCACTTTAGGTTGTCGCGGCCTACTGAGAGTTTTAAAGGTTAAAGGGTCACTATGCCACTATTAAATTTGCTCTGCCACTATTCCAATTGTTATATTTTTTTTTTGTTTTTCACTCCTGCGGTTGAAGCTCCTCCGGCCTATAGATGCAGCTACTCCGATTGCTCCACTTAATTTGCTTGCCATGTGCCAACAAAATTTTTATAAAAAAACTGAAGAAAGCAGAGCCCGTGTCTAGGGCAGGCTTTTTATATCTGGCCGTGCCCAAATGTGACACGGGCGCAAAGAGAATTTTGCTGCGGCGCTAAAGAAAAAGTTGCTTGATTAATACCATGCCACAAGCTAATAAATTTGCGTACCTTTTAGTTATTTAACATATATTTGACTATATGTGCCTGCAATATATTTATGAAATTTATATTGCCGTCGCAGCGTGGATTTTCGAAAAGAATTAAATCTGGCACTTGGCCTGCTCTTATAGTTTTAAGCAGATAAAAGCTTTCTGGTTTTATTGCCCCTAAAGTTGGCTGCGCTGATACTTGTCGCTACCGAATTCGCACAGCGCGACAAGATCAGCTGTTGCGCGTGCGCGACAACTTTTCGGAACCCACCGAAAGCTCTCACTGCAGCGCTGCAAGCAATGAAAAAAGGTTCGCTGTACCTTTTCAAAGCTTTTGCAAGCGCGCGTACTTTTTGAAATATTTCTTCCGTTAATTTTTATTTACCCTTATTTTTTTTGCTTGCGACCATTACACAACAAATCAAAAACCATAAAAAGTAACACTTTTACACAACTTTCTATTATATATATAGAAGATAAGAATTCACATTTAATTTAAGTTTTATTTCATATTCACTTCATATTTATTTACTTAAATGTAGATGACATATGCTCATATCTCACATACTTTTATAAAAATATTTACGGATGAACGGAACCACAAATTTCTTTTCTTTTAAGCTTGTTTTTCTTTTTTCTTCACTCAATATTCATTGCATTGCAATAATATTCTCTGAGGATTGCAGCTGTAATAAATATTCCATCTGCTCTGCATTGATGAATAATCTTTTCAGTCTCATGGCGAAAAATCTTTTTGCTCATTTCGTTTGCTTTCCCTGAAGCCAAAAATCTGCATTGATGAATAATCTTTTATGGCTTGGCACTTTGCATTTGCATATAATTAACCATTTTGTTATTCGTACCCTTCGATCAATTTCTCTCTCTGTTTCCTTTTTCTTTTCACTAAAATGTTAATTTTTTGCGTTATCAGCTCCATGAAATTCATAATTATGCACTCTGCAGCTGAGGCAGACAGTTGTCGAGCTGAAATAAAATGGAAAAGTCGAGATACACGCATCTGTTCCACATTAAATATGTCATATCCTGTTTCCTGCGCACACAGACTCAGACACACGCACTCAAACGGAGAGAGAGACAGAGAGAGAGAGAGAGAGAGAGAGAGAGAGAGAGAGTTGGAGCTTATCAGTGACAGGCTTCACTGCCTCACTGAGGAAGCGACTGCAGCTTCCCCGGGCCCCTTTATTTATGCCCCTGTTCATTTCAGTGCTGCTGCAGCTTGGGATTTCGAATTGCAGTAAGACAGCAGCAATGCAGCAAAGGGTGTTTCCTCCTCCTCTGTCTTGCCACGGCACAGACTACACGACTGCACGACATGGCACTTTAATGAAGCGACAATGTGAGCACGCGTAATGCCCTAATCCCCAAATTGGGCACTTCACATTACGCAAAATTACAAAGTTGCTGCAAATTTGCTTGGCAATTTGTAATGGTTGCGAATCTCTAAGATTGCAAATTGCAGCGCATATCGTTTGCGACAACATTGTCGCCTGCGCTGCAATGCAAGAGAGAGATAGAGAGAGAGCGGAGCTTTCGCGATCGAGCTTTCGCTAAGCTTACGCTTTGCTCGCTCGTCGGAGACAGTGGGAGAAATACGCTCACTAGCATTCCGCTGTCCGAAGCTTCGCTGAGAGCGAAACATTGAAACCAAGAACACTGGAATGTGGGCGTATAAAAAGCGGCCACATTGCCAGCTCCATCTTTTTCCGGCCCACATTTTCAAGAAGATACCTGCAGCGTGGAGTTCTATCCAGCTAAAATTTGTGTTAATAATTGTATATATATATATATATATATCTTTATATATATATTTAACAAAAAAAAAAAACATATACAAAAGATTATCGCCCTCCACAAAAGATCGAAATTTTTTGAATTTGGCCCACCGTGACCAGCTGAGCTGGTCAGTCATTGACTTTGGTGCGCGCAGCCGCACGCATTTTTTACTCGTGGGAAACAGCAAGTTTGCAAGCAGGCAACAAAAGGTATTTTTTTCAAAATTAATATAAATTAAAACTTAGTTTACAGAAACTAAGTCTGGGTTTCTTGTATTTTGCAGCCTTTAATATAACCCTAACCTCTCGGCCAGCAGAAGGCCACATGCACACATGCGCTGTGCAGAGGTTAGGGCTACATATTAAAATCGCCCCCGAATAAAAAGTATTAAAATCGCCCCCGAATAAAACGAAAAAAATAGCCACCGAGAAATAGAAAAATGTAGCAGATCGCAGAACGGCGAGGGATTATCGATGACGTATTAGTGAAAAAAATATAAATATATTATATATATATATATATATGTATATGTGTGCGCAAGGTGTATGTGAAGAAAAAAAAAGAACAAAAAAAAACTTCAAAGACAAATTTGAACAAAGTGAACGTGCTGCATAAAACTGCAGGTGCACAAAAAAAAAAAAAAACTTTAAATGCTAGTGGTTAAATAAACTCTCGACTTAATAGTCAATAATGCATATTATACCCATATAGAATTATATATATATATAATACCAAAAAAAAAAAAAAAAAAAAAAAAAAAAAAAAAAACCCGAAAAGCATGATACTATAATTCACCACGAAAACAATAATAATGCATTCAAATAATACACAACACACATCTTCCATATAGCAGCAGCAGCAGTCACCAAACGAAAGGCCTTTCAGCGGTGGACATACAACAAAAAAGAACTGTGAGTGCTAAATTAACCCTTGTTTTCCCCTCCCTAGCATGTCCCCAAAATGTATAACGAAATAAGACTAAATAAATAAATAAAGAAAAAAAAAAAAAAAAAGAAAAAAAAAAAGAAAAAAAAAGAAGAAAAAAAAATTTTGAATAAAGAATGAAATACAAACCATGAAATGAAAACTATGAAATAAAAGCTATGAATTAAAACTAAATTTTTAAATTAATATGTGTTAACTAATACTCCCCAAATGTCTAAAATATGATTTAAACATTTTTTTAAATATTTTATTGTAATATTATTTTATTATATTATTATGTTATTATTACTATATTGTTAACCTTTTTATTCATTTGTAAATTTTTTTTCATATTATGTAGTTTTTCTTTCATTTTTTTTATACACGCAAACTAACTACCAAACACATGCACATACATATATATAAATTCAAGAACATGAAGCGACAGTAATTAAGAGTAAATGAAAATGTAATAGTTAGAGTAATTTAAAGAATAAATGTATATTCTAGAATTTTTTTGAGTTTTTTGATAAATTAACATGGTAGGCTAGGAGTATAGCTTGGCATAGAAGAGAGAGAGAGTCGAGGCAATCTTTTTTTTTGGGGATCTTCATAGACAATTTAAAGCTGAAGATCATGGTTGGGTTTGGGTAAAGACAGCGAGAAGCCAACACCACCTCGGCTTCCGCGTCCTTCTAACTGTCCGTGTTTGTTTCGTTTTTTTCTTGTTGTCCGAATGTTTGGTTTGTATAGGAATCCTAAAAATTTTAGAGTTTGTGTGTATTGGTGAAGGTATGGCAAAGCCCACCCCCACACCGACAGAGCTAAGGGAACCAGAGGATTCCGCCCGCCACTACCCGATCCACGTCTTGTGTATGTTGATGTATGTTGATGTATGCATGTATGTATGTATGTATGTATACATGTATGTGATTAGATATATGTGTATATATGTATATATGTATATATGTAAACATGCGAATGCACGAAAATCGCTTTCATACTCGAGTACGTACATTACATAGATTTGATGGCGCCCAACGGGGGGCCTGAAATTCAAAGAGAGAAGCTAACGCCCGCATACATAAGACCGATACAGCACATAAATTTTATGGCGCCCAACGTGGGGCACTGAGAGATGATACACTGTCAGTGGACCGAACCAACGTGGGGCACTGAGAGATGATACACTGTCAGTGAACCGAACTTTTGTGGGGCACTGTGAGTTCATTAGCTTTCAGTGAACCAAAATTTTCTTGTATGGCCACTTCTTCTGTATGGAGTTGTAGTCATACAAAACACCCCCTTTTGTGAGAATATTAGTTGTCTCAGTAGCCTGTATTGCTGAAATAGACTTAGACTTGGTTGGTCTAGCTATCGCAACAGCGACTGCTGAGAGGAATAGATTTGTTTTCATAGGTACTACGAAGCTGCTGGATTCAAGCCTGGATCGCAGACCGAGACACCTTGAAGCATTTTTCAACTTTAAATGAATTAAAGCATCACTGCTTTGGAAAAGAACATCTTCCCTCACAATTGTAGCTCGCTTTTGGTTGCTGTGGATGAAGCCACAATTCAATCTAGTGCTAGAAAAACTTCTCTAAATAATTCCAGAATATTGTGTATTCGGCTAGGATACCAATACTGATTATCCCTGGAGGGTATTCTTTACTTAAATGAAGAATGGTAGAAGCCATAAGCAATACTAGTTGTGTGTTGATAAGTTGTTGTCGTTGCGTCTTTAATTGTACTATTGTCTGGAACTCGGAGATATGCTGCCTGTGCATTCCCTTGCCGAATAGTATAGTTTTTGATGGTAGCGATAGTCAATTTGTAAATACCTGCTAGTTTTAGTTTCAATAGCCCAAAAAAAGAAACAATTCGGAACAGTTAGAACTAATAAGAATGCCTCGATTTTCTCTCTCTATGCCATTAATAGTCAAGCTTAACAACACTTTTTAGTAACTATGCCAGTTATAAATACACCGCCGCACGTCGCACCTGTAGGTAGTACAGAAAATAAATGCGCACTATGTGCGACAGAAATGGATGATACATATCCTTGCTATTTGTTAGCGTGTCAGCATATTTTTCATAAAAACTGCGTGGAAGCGTGGTTGACAGAAAATACCGTCTGTTATACTTGCCAGACACCAATAGATAAGCAGCAAATGAAGCTAGTAGTAGGCAACTGCTCACCCTCTCGGAGGCACGAGACAGCCCCACCACCAGCTCCAGTAACTCGTCGAGTTACAACTAGAAATCTTGCCAGAACTTTAGCACTAGCAGAGGCCAACAATACAGCTAATGTACAAGAAGCTGCTTTGTTGAATGCTAGTGGCGCACAGTCATCAGCTTTAGATGCGAGTCAAAGCCCGAGTCAGGCTGAAGCTGCGCGACCCAGAACTACTAGGGGACGACCCAGAGCAACTCGACCATTCCGTGGTGCGAATCCTCAAAGATCGCAGCAACCGGACTACAATGTTATTCAGAACATGATTGAAGAAACAGTTACTAGGGTCATGTCTTCGTTGTCCATAAACAATCGCCCTTCGCCAATCGAACCATTGCCGGTAGCGAACAGTCGCGAGTCCCCATCAATAGGCGCTTGCTCCTTGAATAGTCGAAGGATCGTTGATATTATGCAAAAGTGGGGAGTTCAATTTGATGGTTCATCAGATGGATTAGGGGTTAATGAATTTATCTATCGCGTTAAGTCGTTAACAGATGAGACCTTAGATAGTGATTTCACAGGCATGTGTAAGAATATGCATGTGTTATTTACTGGAAAGGCTCGATCATGGTATTGGAGATACCACAAACAAGTTGATCATATTATTTGGTCTGACCTCTGTGCATCCCTCCGTCAGCAGTACGATGATTATCGGTCAAGCTTTATGAAGATGGAGATGATCAGAGCTCGAAAGCAAAAACCAGGAGAGCCTTTTTCAACTTTTTATGAATCTGTAGCCTCTCTTATAGATAAATCTTCACTCAAGGTAGCAGAAGAAGAATTAATGGAAATTTTAAAGAATAACTTACTCCCTGAAATACGTGAGAAGCTATTATACCAGCCAGTTCACTCGGTAGGACACTTACGCCGTTTAGTACAAATGAGCGAAAACTTAGCGTATGAGACTAGCTGTCGTTTTAATCAGGCCAAGCCAGTAGTACAGCGTAGGCAAGTTTATGCTGTCGAAGAAATAGCTGATGATGTAGAAGGCGATTCACTAGATGCAGAGCTTGCAGCTATACGCGCCTCTCATCAAAAACTTCGTTGCTGGAATTGCGAAGAAATAGGCCATATCTGGGAAAACTGTCTATCTGAACGTCGCATTTTCTGCTATGGTTGTGGACAGCCCAATGTATATAAGCCACAGTGCAAAGTCTGCATACAGAGACAGTCGGAAAACCGGCAGAAGGCATCCGTCAACAGCCGGATGCCCGCGAAAATGTAGAACCCAAAAGCACAGATACAGATACACCCGAGTTTCAAAACTTGCACTCGAATACGTCTGCAATTCGTTTTCGTCCCTACGAAGAACGCTTACAAAATTATGTAGAGGTTCGAAATCGAATATTTCAAGATAACCCGCCTGCTATTAGCAAGCGAACTCAAAGATTAAGGACATATTATACAGAGGTAAAGAAAAACCGAAATTTGCAAATATCTACGATTTTCAATAATGCAACCGACCTTCGTAGCTATGCTGAAGTTTCGTTCTTAAATTATACAGAACTTGGTCTGTTAGATACTGGAGCGAATATTAGTTGTATAGGTTCGAAATTAGCAACACAAGATTTTTCGAAGTTGTCAGAGTTTAAGCCTATAAAATCGAAAGCAAAAACAGCCGGAGGAGAAAGTCAAGCTATTATTGGATATTTAGACGTAGAACTGACATATAACTCTGTCACCAAGCCCATGATATTATATATTATTCCCAGCATAAAGCAGAATCTCATTTTAGGACATGATTTCTGGAAATCCTTTCGCCTTGCACCAAACATTATTAATGCGATAGAGATATCTGATACAAGCAAGCATGATTCCCACGCACAGTCATATCCTTTAACGAAGACAGAGATTCAACAACTAGAGCTAGTAAAAGGATTATTTCCAAATGCGTCTCATAGTTTGGGGCGTACAACACTTATAGAGCACCACATAGATATTGGAGACGCAAAACCAGTGAAACAAAGATTCTATCCAGTCAGTCCCGCTGTAGAAAAGCTGTTATATCAAGAAATTGATCGAATGCTTCAGTTGGATGTGATTGAACCTTCTGTTAGCCCTTGGAGTTCACCTATGCGCCTCGTAGTAAAACCTAATAAAGTTCGCTTATGTTTAGATGCTCGCAGACTCAATGATGCTACTAAAAAGGACGCGTATCCTTTGCCCAGCATTGATGGAATATTTTCGCGATTACCTAAAGCAAATCTTATTTCGAAATTAGATTTAAAGGATGCTTTTTGGCAAATTAAACTCACTGAGGAGTCTAAGCATTTGACTGCATTCACAGTCCCAGGCCGCCCTTTATACCAGTTTAAAGTTATGCCTTTTGGTTTATGCAATGCCCCCTCCACAATGTGTCGTTTAATGGACCAGCTTATTCCACCAGATCTGAGGCATTGTGTGTTTGGATACCTGGATGACCTTTGTGTCGTCTCAGAAGATTTTCCATCTCATTTATCAATTTTAGTCCGTCTAGCAGATCAATTTCGAAAAGCGAATCTAACTCTGAACATAGATAAAAGTCACTTTTGCGTTACAAGCATTAATTATTTAGGCTACGTAATTGGAAGTGGAGGTATTAGCCCAGATCAATCCAAAGTATCTTGCATAATTAATTGGCCACCGCCCAAGAACTTAAAGCAAGTTCGTGGATTTTTAGGAGTGTGTGGGTGGTACAGACGATTTATACATAACTTCGCAGATCTTACTTGCCCAATTACTGACGTACTCTCAACAAAGTCAAAGTTTGTATGGCCTCCCGAAGCACAAATGGCTATGGATAAGTTAAAGAGAGTATTGACTACTGCTCCCATTTTAACAAATCCAGATTTTAGCAAAAAATTTTATTTACATTGCGATGCCAGCGATTTTGGTATTGGTGCCGTGCTTGTGCAACTCTCAGATACAAATGATGAAAAGCCAATCGCATTTATGTCAAAGAAATTAAATCGCTCTCAACGCAATTATAGTGTTACCGAGCGCGAGTGTCTCGCAGTGATACTCGCAATTGAGAAGTTTCGATGCTATTTAGAACTGCAAGAATTCGAAGTGGTTACCGATCATTCTAGCTTGCTTTGGCTTATGCGGCAGCAGAATATCTCTGGTAGACTAGCTCGCTGGATTTTCCGTTTACAGCAGTTTAAATTTACTTTTAGCCATCGAAAAGGCAAAGACCATGTAGTCCCAGACGCATTATCTCGATTAAGCGAAAATGAAATATTAGAACTTGATATGAACCCGATTATAGACCTCACATCAAATGCTTTTTCAGAAGATTCTTATTTAGAGCTCATAAAGAAATATTCCGAGCAAAAGTCTCGATTTCCCGATCTGAAATTGGTTGGAAACTTTTTATATGTTCGTACCGAACATGCAAATGGTCAGCAAGAACAAGAAAAACTATCTTGGAAGCTATGGGTCCCCGAGAGCCTTCGAGCAAGTGCCCTTAAACAAGCCCATAATAGTTGTACTTCAGCCCATGCCGGAATGCAAAAGACCATAGAAAAACTACGTAGGCATCTCTTTTGGCCAGGTCTAGCAAAAGATGTGAGAGAGTATATTCGTTCATGCGATACTTGTAAAGAAAGCAAAGCCCCTAATTATACATTGAAACCCCCAATGGGTGATCATATCCCTTCCTATAGGCCGTTTCAAAGACTTTACATTGACCTTCTTGGACCATATCCTCGTAGTAAACAAGGTCATATAGGGTTGCTTATAGTTTTGGACCATTTTAGCAAATACCATTGGCTATGTCCATTAAAGAAGTTCACGTCTGCAAAGATTCAAGAGTATCTGCTAAAGCACATATTTCATAGTTTTGGGGTCCCTGAAACAATCGTTAGTGATAATGGCACTCAATTCAAGTCGAAAGAATTTAACGCCTTTTTGACGGAATTAGGCATCAAACACGTATACACCGCTCTTTACTCACCACAGAGTAATGCGGCCGAACGTGTAAACCGATCTTTGTTAGCAGCGATACGTTCATACTTGCAGAACGATCAAACTGAATGGGATGTTCATCTCACGAGCATTTCATGTGCGTTACGTTCAGGACTGCATCAATCGCTAAACTGTTCGCCATACCGAGCACTGTTTGGACTCGATATGATAACACACGGAGCGGACTATAAATTATTAAAAGATTTGCATTTGCTCCAAGAGCCAATAATCCCGATCTCTAGATCCGACAATCTGGCTCTATTGAGACACGATATTCAGATCAATATTCGTCGAGCCTACGAACGAAACGCAGGCCAATATAATCTCAGAGCTAAATCGGTCACTTTCAAAGAAGGACAAGAAGTCTTTAGAAGAAATTTTGCTTTGAGTAAATTTTCGCAAAATATTAATGCCAAACTAGGACCACAATTTCTAAAATGCCGAGTCAAGAAAAAGTTAGGAAATTGTTACTATCTGCTTGAGAACCTGCAAGGCCAAGAAGTAGGTACTTACCATGCCAAAGATATTAGAAGCTGATTCCCGCTAATATACTGTCTAACGGGGTATATTATCGGGTGGTGTAATGGTTGCGAATCTCTAAGATTGCAAATTGCAGCGCATATCGTTTGCGACAACATTGTCGCCTGCGCTGCAATGCAAGAGAGAGATAGAGAGAGAGCGGAGCTTTCGCGATCGAGCTTTCGCTAAGCTTACGCTTTGCTCGCTCGTCGGAGACAGTGGGAGAAATACGCTCACTAGCATTCCGCTGTCCGAAGCTTCGCTGAGAGCGAAACATTGAAACCAAGAACACTGGAATGTGGGCGTATAAAAAGCGGCCACATTGCCAGCTCCATCTTTTTCCGGCCCACATTTTCAAGAAGATACCTGCAGCGTGGAGTTCTATCCAGCTAAAATTTGTGTTAATAATTGTATATATATATATATATATATCTTTATATATATATTTAACAAAAAAAAAAAACATATACAAAAGATTATCGCCCTCCACAAAAGATCGAAATTTTTTGAATTTGGCCCACCGTGACCAGCTGAGCTGGTCAGTCATTGACTTTGGTGCGCGCAGCCGCACGCATTTTTTACTCGTGGGAAACAGCAAGTTTGCAAGCAGGCAACAAAAGGTATTTTTTTCAAAATTAATATAAATTAAAACTTAGTTTACAGAAACTAAGTCTGGGTTTCTTGTATTTTGCAGCCTTTAATATAACCCTAACCTCTCGGCCAGCAGAAGGCCACATGCACACATGCGCTGTGCAGAGGTTAGGGCTACATATTAAAATCGCCCCCGAATAAAAAGTATTAAAATCGCCCCCGAATAAAACGAAAAAAATAGCCACCGAGAAATAGAAAAATGTAGCAGATCGCAGAACGGCGAGGGATTATCGATGACGTATTAGTGAAAAAAATATAAATATATTATATATATATATATATATGTATATGTGTGCGCAAGGTGTATGTGAAGAAAAAAAAAGAACAAAAAAAAAAAAAAAAAAAAAAAAGCTTCAAAGACAAATTTGAACAAAGTGAACGTGCTGCATAAAACTGCAGGTGCACAAAAAAAAAAAAAAACTTTAAATGCTAGTGGTTAAATAAACTCTCGACTTAATAGTCAATAATGCATATTATACCCATATAGAATTATATATATATATAATACCAAAAAAAAAAAAAAAAAAAAAAAAAAAAAAAAAAACCCGAAAAGCATGATACTATAATTCACCACGAAAACAATAATAATGCATTCAAATAATACACAACACACATCTTCCATATAGCAGCAGCAGCAGTCACCAAACGAAAGGCCTTTCAGCGGTGGACATACAACAAAAAAGAACTGTGAGTGCTAAATTAACCCTTGTTTTCCCCTCCCTAGCATGTCCCCAAAATGTATAACGAAATAAGACTAAATAAATAAATAAAGAAAAAAAAAAAAAAGAAAAAAAAAAAAGAAAAAAAAGAAGAAAAAAAAATTTTGAATAAAGAATGAAATACAAACCATGAAATGAAAACTATGAAATAAAAGCTATGAATTAAAACTAAATTTTTAAATTAATATGTGTTAACTAATACTCCCCAAATGTCTAAAATATGATTTAAACATTTTTTTAAATATTTTATTGTAATATTATTTTATTATATTATTATGTTATTATTACTATATTGTTAACCTTTTTATTCATTTGTAAATTTTTTTTCATATTATGTAGTTTTTCTTTCATTTTTTTTATACACGCAAACTAACTACCAAACACATGCACATACATATATATAAATTCAAGAACATGAAGCGACAGTAATTAAGAGTAAATGAAAATGTAATAGTTAGAGTAATTTAAAGAATAAATGTATATTCTAGAATTTTTTTGAGTTTTTTGATAAATTAACATGGTAGGCTAGGAGTATAGCTTGGCATAGAAGAGAGAGAGAGTCGAGGCAATCTTTTTTTTTGGGGATCTTCATAGACAATTTAAAGCTGAAGATCATGGTTGGGTTTGGGTAAAGACAGCGAGAAGCCAACACCACCTCGGCTTCCGCGTCCTTCTAACTGTCCGTGTTTGTTTCGTTTTTTTCTTGTTGTCCGAATGTTTGGTTTGTATAGGAATCCTAAAAATTTTAGAGTTTGTGTGTATTGGTGAAGGTATGGCAAAGCCCACCCCCACACCGACAGAGCTAAGGGAACCAGAGGATTCCGCCCGCCACTACCCGATCCACGTCTTGTGTATGTTGATGTATGTTGATGTATGCATGTATGTATGTATGTATGTATACATGTATGTGATTAGATATATGTGTATATATGTATATATGTATATATGTAAACATGCGAATGCACGAAAATCGCTTTCATACTCGAGTACGTACATTACATAGATTTGATGGCGCCCAACGGGGGGCCTGAAATTCAAAGAGAGAAGCTAACGCCCGCATACATAAGACCGATACAGCACAAATTGTATACTAAATGAAAGTTAATATATTTAAAGGAAGAACTTCAAGGACTTGCATATATATTCATGCTGATTCTAGAAATGAACAGCTTAGCAGAAATTGTTATTAAATTTGTGGAGATGATCTAATATACTTCATTATTGTACTCTTCAGGGTAATGAAAATAAAATAATAATATAATAAAAAACATTTTTCATTTTAATAAGTTATTTTGTATACTAATTACATAAAATTTAGCAAATTTTTATGAATCAACTATCATGTCATATTACATCATATATTTTATCAAATCATGTATGTATAAGCGAGTTTAAGAGTAAATTTTTATTTATATGGGACACTTTATTTTTAATCAATTTACTCTATATAAAGTAATTAAATCTAATTTAAATTAAAAAAAAAATTGTATTTAATTTCTCTTTAATTAAATATAATAAAATAAAAAATAATAATATAAATTGTATATACTAATTGCATAAAAATTGGCAAAGCTCTATAAATTTGTAAAATGAATATTACATTTAAAATATTTTATATAAAAATAATTTAGATTTATTTTCTTATTTTGGTATTAGTCTGTTATATCAAAAAGATCGCTAAGTTTGAAGTGTTTCACTAAATAAAATTTCATTAAAATTTAAAAGTATTTCATTAAATAAAATTTCATTAAAATTAAGAAACTTTTCTCCTTTGTTACTTACTTTTTATTCAATTTGTAATTCAAATAATAATTTTATATTATATATTCTTATATATTCATTTATTAATCTCTAATATTTATTAATATTTTGGCAAGGTATTTGCATTTCAATTGAAATGAAGCGTATACTGCTGCCGACTTTTGGAATTTCAATTATTTATTTTGCAGTCCATTGCTCATGTTGCTGTTGCTGCTACCTCTTGTACCTCTTTTTGTACATCAGAGCATTGTTGTCTTAATTGTTGTTGCTGTTCCTCTTGTGCTTGTTGTTGCTGTGGCTGTTAAGGTCTTTTGTCTGTGTGTGTATATGTGTGTGTGTGTTGTATGCTTGTGCTTGTTGTAGGTGTGCACTTGCTGCCTCTGATTGTTGACGTGGCTGGCAAACGCACACTTAAGTGCACTTGAGCGTTTTTAATTAAAACGCAATTTTTCAACAGGCGTCAGCAGCAGGCTTCGCAGGCGTAAGACCTCTCGCTTTCTCCTTCTCTTTCTCTTTCAGTTCTCTTGCTGGCACTAAAATATATTGAGCTGTTGAATAAAATATGAACCGTAGACCCAGAGCCTTGGCATTAGTAAATTGCCAAAACAGTTTGCATAAACAGGCATCATTTGACAGCTATTGACTGTGCTATCAATGCAGGAAATGCAACCACAGGAGCACATCAATCATGTTGGATTGGGTTGCAGCACTCAGTCAATCAGGGCTTCCAACTTCAACAAACTTCAAGCAGTTGCTGTGTGTCGTTTAGGGAGAATTTGTTGTTTCACTGGAACCTAATCAACGTCATCATCGTCATCATCGTCATCGTCATCGTCAAGCCCCAAGCAACAAAGTTGTCGCTGTTGCTGCATGCGCGACAGCCCCTACGAAGACGCCCCGAAACAGAGGATATTTATACTCACACGATGATGATGATGATGATGATGATGATGCTGACGATGTTGATCAAGTTGACGATGATGATGACGATGATGATGACGACAAGTGCACAACCCTTTGGCCTCGTCGCTGACTTTGCCACACGAAGTACTCGCATCTTGTATCTGCCGCATCTGCCGCCCTCGGCCCGCAGGCGGCTACGTGCCTGACTAAGCGGCATGCCACATTTGCGCGCTGTAGCTGCACTTGCCACGCGTGCCACCAAAATATAAACAATATACTCAAGCATACGCGCAGATGAGCCACGACTGCCAAGCCGAGCCAAGATTGGGGGAGCTGCAAAACCCAACCGCAAGTGAAACAATTTTGCCAGAAGGGGAACTTGCGTAATGATGATGATAAATATTTTGTTAGGTGAGTCTGTGGCCATAACGGAACGAAAATACAAACTAAATGCCAGCCCTGAGCTCCCTCTTCCATATAAATTTCAAGTATTCACAGAGACTGAATGACTTAACCAGCACTGTATCGAGCTAATGGCCATAAAGGGGCGAGCATAGATTGCAAAGCCATTTTTGCCAACACTGAATTGAATATATTATAACAGGTAACTGGGTGCTCGAATAGATGCGTATGTGCTACCTTAATGGCCTCGGGCAATTTATAAATTTACTCTCATTCAAGTTTAAAATCCATAAATACTATTTCTATTCGACTGCTCTCTGCACATCATGTCAATTAGCTGATGGGTTCACTCACTTGCCCATGTTTGTATTTATTCAATATATTCATTGCTTGTACAAGGAAACCGCGCTAGCCAGCACTACATGGAAATCAATTAATTCAACAGTCGAAACGATTTCGCATGAAATGTGTTATTAATTGCATTTCCTCTTGGCCTACAGCGTGTCCAGGATACTCAGCACCACAATACCAAACAGATGCATTCCGTTACGTATCGCAAACGACAAATTAACAATAACTAATTGGAGGCTAATGACCAATAGAAGCTGTCGCCAACAGCTACCCGAAATATGTACATATATGACTGAAGCATACCTACATACATACATACACACATTTGCATACATACAGCAAGCAGCACATAATATGTGTGGCAGAGCAGCAGCAGCAGCAGCAGCAGCAAGCGCAAAGAAACTGTTGGCAAGGCGCCCAAGAGGCGGTCATTTGCCTTGCCAAATTTTGGCCAAATATGGATTTAACACACACTCACACACACACACACTTCTGTCATACATATTTCGGCGTAATTAGCAGCAGAGCTGTAGGCGCCTAAGTGCAAACAAGCCAAAGCTTAAACCGAAAAGAAAATAAACTTGAATTAAATGACAATCGAATACCCTGTGATGGGAAGTATAAGTATAAGGAGCAGATGTTTTATATATTTCTTTTAATTATTAGACGTTACATATTTATATAAAAAGCTAGCTTAGGCAGTGTAATCTTAAAATACAAATACATTTATAATGAATTTATGTTGATTAATTCTGTTATTTGTGCTAGATTCTAGCAAGAGTAAGGGACTAAATCAATTGGTTTCAATATAAAAGCTGTATATCATTTCTACTTGATCTGAATGCGCAGAATAATTATATTTTAATTTACAAAATTTTATTTGAGCTTGTGTTGATTAGGAACTCCTTCATATATCATAGAGGATTTCGTAGAAAGCTGAAGTATTTGAATACATTATTTGCATTATTAATTATCATTAAAAATATTATATATACAAATATATTTTTAAAAAAATTTATACATTTTTATAATATTTTTATTTATTTATTATTTTAAATATATTGTAATTTATTTATTATTTTAATTTTTATTTTTTTTTTATTTTTCATTTTTTTATTAAAAAGTCCTCATTTTTCACATAATACATTTTTTTTTATTTTGTACAAACTGGAATACACTTATTGCATAGCCGTATGACAAACCGTATTCCATAACAACGATGCCCTCTCTCTCTCTATCTCTCTCGCTCTCCGTCTCTGATAGGTCATGAAATGTACTCCGCATCTGTCTTGGCATATTGATGTGCACACTGTGCGGATGTGTCTGCTGTGCAGACGAGTTCCGGCCGGCATAGAGATTCGGCGACACGTCCTCAGGCAGCCGTAAACATGTGCGGCGCAAATGTGCGAACTCATTTAAGAGCAAAGGATGTCTCGCAGCGCGTGCCGAGGTGGCAATTAGAAAATGATTTAGCGCAATTTGCGTGTGATTAAAAATGTTATTTAGTTGACAGCCGAGGCGACGCAGTGAGCACAGCCCGGCCCAGCGCCAAAATGCTCGCATAATTGTCACTGCCAAGCAGCTGGCAAATTAATATGCATATGTAAATAATGAGTGAGTGCCAGGCAGACAAATCTATTGCCTACTTTGTGGCACAGGCTTCGTTCCGCACCACTTAAGACTCCTTGCATAGCTCAAGAGGCGACGGCAGTCACTGATGCACAGCGCAGTTTGCATACAGTTAGTTACACAAGGCGCTCAGCCTTTTTACTGTTATGCTGACATGCACATAGATATGTCTGTGTCTGTGTGTGTGTGTGTGTCTGTCGTCTGCGTCTGTGTGTCTCAGTGTGCGCGCCATTTTGTCGAGTGACAGCCATTGGCGTTGCCATCGCATCAGTCGTCGTTGCCTAATGGCTGCTTTGCGGCTGCAGAGGGGGTGCCCCAGCCAGACAGCCCTAAGGTATTTAGGGAGCTGCTGCAAATTTTGCTTGCAAATATTTTATGCAGTCTCGACAGTAAATGCTGGTCAATATTTAAAGATGCCACTGCGGCTGGCCTGCTGTAAGCTTCAAATACACTTTACTTCCATTTCAATTTAAGTTTTTATCTGCTGATAGTTGGCTTTAAGTAGCGCAAATATGTTTCTAACAACTAGCTCGAACGTGTAACAGCGATGCAACTACGTTTGCCTTTTTAATAATTCACGCCGGTTGACATGTTTTGATTTGCAGCAGCAATCAGCATAAATATAGCAAGCTATTTGTGTATACCCTCGAAACATAAAGCTAATGGGGTATTTTAGCATTGCTCTATTCTATGGTACAGTTAAACTGACTTGAATTAATAAAAACCGTAAGAAGACAGAGCTGGTATAAATTGAATACTTTTCTTTCGATGAATTTATACAGAAATATAATATATTTAAACTTATATAACTTATTTAAAATATTTAATAAAAAAAAAAGAAACACACATAAAAGTGAATCACTTTATTGTCATGGAATTATATATAGTAAAACAATTTATTTAGTTGCACTTAATATGTTAAAACTATTATTAATTTCATTCATTTCAATATTCCAAGTTTAATTTCTTTGGTATTAAATATTTATATAATTTCGTTCTCTTTAACGTAAATTCTTTTTATAAAATAAAATGCTTTATTAATCTATTTCCTTTTGCATAATTTAATTTATTTTTTATAAAATAATAATACTACGAATTATATTAATTCATTTCTTTTTACAAATTCAATTTTTTATAAAATAAATTTTTTAATAATGATACTAATTCATTTCCCCTTACATAATTTAATTACTCTACGAACGCTTTCTATACATCTAATGCATAATTGTGAATACACAGTTTTCGTAATCCATTTCATCGGATTTTAGCAACTCTTAATTACTTCAAAATCTAGTCAAAGCTAGAGCTGCAAAATTTCATGTAGGGTCTCTTCATATCAAATACAAACGCAAATTACGAATAACAGATGGATAACGCTCAAAGAGAGACATCGAATATGAGATATCGACTCGTCAGCCACTCCCTGTTGCTATGCCTGACTCCTATTCGGTTGCTTTATATGTTGATTGCTCAAACAGGGCAAACGCAGCGCATCCTGTGTGGCATTTACTTGGGCAACGGCACCGCGAACGTTTACATATGCATTTGGCATGAATGCTCTGGCAGAACAATAAACAGAAATCAAATTGAATCGCTCGCGGCACTGCGGAGGCAGCGCTCGACTCTGAATTTATGGCCATTGTTGCATTTTGGGCAACAAATTGAGTTGTTAATAAATTTTCGCACCGCATTCGTGGCTGCTTTTTGGGGGGCAGAAGCGCTTCGATTGTTGGTTCAGCTCTTGTAGCTTTTGCCGAAATCAATTTAAGTTGCCCGCCCGCCCCTATGGCGGGGGCGTGGCCTTGATGCAGTTCTAAATCAATCACTTAACTTTTTTCGACTGCAACTCAAGCATAAAACTCACCAAAAAATTGAAAAGCATCGAATTGGATTAAAACAAAACATTCTGAAATAAATGCAACAACTAAAAGGCGAAATGGAAACCCACATAAAGTTTTCATACGGAGATTCAGCACGTTTTACGCCCACGCCAAGCCCCGTCCCGCCCAACCCAACTCCAGCGACTGTTTTGACTGGTTTCTGCTCCCATTGGCAGCAATTTATTCCTTATTCCGCACGTTTTGTTATTGTTGCCAAATTTATTTTTTATGCAATTTTTCCAGCTTGTTTCGGCTACCGTTTTCCTTATATTTGCTTTCATTTTGCAGCTAGATTTTGTTAAGCTTTAAAATGAACACCAAACATTGTGTTAACAATAACGACGACGGGTCAGCCAGAACTGTTTGCCCAGCGGCTTAGTCTGGCTGACAGATGCTCTTTGTCCAAGGTCTTTGAATATCAAACATATTGTATACATCTGAATATGTGTTTTTGAATTGTTTACATATTACTTTGTTGTGCTATGCATTTGGAATTATGTTGAAACTTGCGCACAAACAGCTATTAAGTATTTATGTTGAATATTGCATCGATTATAATCTATATATAAATGTCAATAAAAACAAAAATGATTTACTGCAAAGTATTTCTATTGAATAATATGTACATAGTTAGTTTTCATTCTGTGCAATTGCATCAGGCATCAATTTTTTGTTTGTTTAATTAAGATTTTGCTTTATTCTGAATATATTATTACAACTGCTTTATATATACATATATATAAGCTTTTAAAATTTAAATATAATTATCCGCTTCATATTTATAAGATATTAGTATTTAAATATGATTATTTACTGCGGGACTTGAAACAGAATAATTTTATAAGTATTGTTACTAGATAAAAGAGTTTTTTTTTTTCATATTTCTTTCAGCTATTGAAGCATGTTTTTATTTTCATTTCCATTTATCTTATAATCTGAAATGTTTTATGTATGAAACATTAATTATACTCAGTCAATCAATCAGCGAATCTAGTCCCTAGGTCGGTCTATCAATCAGTAAATTACCCAGTCAGTCGTTCGAGTTTGGATCAGCTAAGCTTGATTCTATCGCCAATCTTTCAGTTACTCACTCTATAATTGCTCTAATAAATGGAGTGGGTCATTACTCTAATTTGTCCAAAATAAGGAGCCTCAATCAATCTGTCTGTCACATAAATCAGCCGGCCAGCTAGGTACTCTACTGCTTTTTTATCTAGTCTGTTTATCTGTTCATCTGATAATCAATCAGTTAGCTTAACTGTCACCCATAATTACAATAATGACTGTTAGGCTCACTGAATTAAGTGCGTTCTTCACCAAGTCTAAGTTCTTAGTTAGATTTAATCAAGATGCTCAGTCCAACTGCCAAACTTTTCCAACAATCATAAATATCAGATCTTGATACTGTTTAATTCGATCTGTCACTATCTCATGCAGTCATTCGAATAGTCTACATGTTTGCCAAGCAAATACATCTATTGTATCATATATTGTATATAATATTTATACTCTATAACTACTCTGCGAGCTGTTTTCCTAAACAGTCAAATAAATCTTATCCCCGATTTCCCATTATTCCATTTGCTTTTGCCTTCTACCATAAAATTGCAATGTAAAATTGCACAAATTTCAAATGTTCGACTTTATGCGCGGAAATAATGCTAATTTCCATCGTTCGATTCGTTATTGCAGCTAAAAATTTGTATTCGACGCGCAATTTTCGCGAATTTCGCAATTATTAAAAATCATTGGGAATTCATTAAAAATAAATTGCAAGCTAAAAATAACAAAGCAAAAGCCAGAAGGGGTGAAAATCCACAAATTAAAATGTATGCGAATTAGCTACACCCTAACCAAGCAGCAAAATGTTAATAAACTATGAGCAGAGTAAAGACTTTGCTCCGTGCATGAGATTATGTTAATAGAAAAGTAGAGACGAGAGAGAGCGAGGAAGAGTGAGAGGAGCAGAGAGAGGATGATGGAGTGACTGTATGTAGGCAAGCTGCATGCCTAAGTGCTGATGCCACAGGCAAGAAAAGAGAGAAAAAAGGAACAGAAAATATATAAAATGAAGGGAGGAGATACAAAAAAAAAAAAAAATGTTGTTTACCTTTTAGCGGCATTCGCGGCGACAAAATGAAATCAAAACACGAGCTGTTCGCCTAGTTCAAACACCTCGGGCCGGAGCAGCACCCCAAGTTCTCGTTATGACCTTATAGCATAGACTGCCAGCCTGCCACGCCCCCGAGGCTGGCTCATTGCCTGGTGTTATGCTAAATTTAAAGCATGTTGCGGCTGAGATTAGAATAAAGATGCGGCGCGTGTGCGACTGGCAGTGCGACATGTTCGCAGTTGCGACCGAGCAGTGGGCCCCTTGCTGCACACATTGGCATATATACATATATACATATATGTATGTATATACATGTATATCTATATGTAGGCCCAACATCTGGCGTGGCACATCACACGCGTGCGCGCTTTAATTAGCTGCTAGGAGCAGGCCGTGCGAGAGAGGGGATTTTGCTTGCACGCTGTTGCATGCTGATGTCAAATGCATTTCGTGGACAAGTAATATGCCAACCACACACACACACACACACAGAGAGGGAGGGAGAGAGAGAGAGCGAGTGTGTTTACTTAAGTTGTCCGCCCAGAAAATCTGTTGTTGTTGTGGCACTGTTTAGATTGCGCCATTTGAAATTGTCGAGATGCTAAACCAAATGTTGATAATCCCAAATTGCAGATACGCATGCAAATCGAATGACCGCACGAGCCACACGCACCACACGAACCACACGGACCACACCACAAATCAAACACAATTGCCCAAAATGACAAGTTCAAAATTAAGCAAACACTCGCCTCGATTTAAGCAACTGCCGAGCTTGAATAACTAACTGCAGCTGTTTACCCAATAAATCTTCGAGCTATATTTCTATAGCCATTACATTCCCTGCATATTTTTGAATAAGCGCAAATCTTAGGCCAAACAACAAAGATACCAATAATTATGTTAATATTAGTTTACCTACTAAGATGTTTTCAGCAAAGATCGATAATTTAAATTCTTAACTAACTTACAGCAGACTAACTATGAGTACAGTAGAATTTGTTCTCATTGAAGTTAGTTGCGTCTTATTATGATAGGTAAACAGCTTTTGAGTCGTAATGCAAGCTGATATTGTCGCGAAGCGGATTTTGACTTATTTTAAGTATAAAACACTTCACTTTAAATACATATCTAGGCAAGGAGACAAATTTTTAAATAACAAGTTCCACTAAATATATTTCTGAAATTTATAAATTAAAAACCAAAGAAAATTTTACATTCACTTTACATTTTCTTTTAATTTAATTAATTATTTATTTATTTGATTTTTATACCCTGAACCCATTGAAAATGGGAAATCAGGGTATAATGGTTTTGTTAAAAGTATGTAACAGGGAGAAGGAGGCGTGGCAGACCCCACAAAGTATATATATTCTTGATCAGGGCGACGAGAGAAGTTGATTTAGCCCTGTCCGTCTGTCTGTCCGTCCGTCCGTCCGTCCGTCCGTCCGTCCGTCCGTCCGTCCGTCCGTCCGTCCGTATGTATGAACGCGTCGATTTCCGAAGATATACGAGCTAGAGACTTGAACTTTTTTTAAAATGACCGTATATACAGCGCGCATATCAAGTTTATCACAAAAGATCGATAACTCATCCCGTTATTTTTTTATCGATAAAAAGGCTTATCGAAAGACAGTTATAAAATTATATCTCCCACATCTTTAGAGCTAGAGTCTTCAAATTTTAAATGGAAACTCATATGTACTTTATAGAATTTCGATTTTTGTTATAATTCACCCCCCACCCTTATATCCACCCCCTTACCCTCATCTCTGTAAAAGGCGTATTTCAAATACTAGAGACTTGAGCTTTGGCAATTATCCGCATAGTAATGATAAAACCACAATCTGAAAGTTTCATTGAGAACGTACGTCCAGAAAAAAAGTTATTAAACAATTAAGTTCCCATAGTGAGCCCACACTGCAGCCCATGCGTGCGCGCCTATGGGTGTCTATGTATGTGTGTTTGCGTGTGTATGTGTGTGTTTGTGTAAGCAGGGAGACGCTAAAAATGATTGAAATGGCTGTTGCTTGAAGGGTTCAGGGGATCTCGTAGTCGAGCACTCTCGACTAGAGTTTTCGTACTTGTTTTTTACTATTTTTATTAATTTATTTTTTCAGGTTTTATATCAGCCAAAAGTAGGCTTAAATACAAATTTATAAATAATTGATGATTTTTAATTATGTTAAATTAAAGTGAAATATAAATTATTTATTTACTTAATTTAATTAGTACAATTAAATTAGGCTGAGTTAAGTGAACTTTCAATTGTAGTTTAGCAGGTATCATCTCACATCTATTCTATATTTGCACTTATTGCTTTTCAACCCAACTCAAATGATGTAAATCTATTTCTGTTTGTAGATATATTTTTTACAGTAAGGAATACATTTGATGTTTTCTTTAAAAGCGAAACTACGCATCTGAACAGTTTTGCACACAGAATTTTCCAGTTCAAACCCAATTCAGCTTTATATGATGTGCCAATAAATCACTCGCACTTTCAACCCGAACTATCGATTACTACCAGGCAGCCAGCTCTGCTCTGGATGGCATCGATATCTGCTCTCCAGATTGTCACAATGATGGAAGATTCAGCCGCAAATGAAGTTTTTGTTGGACTAAGCAGCTGCTGCACGGAATGCTTGGACTACACAGTCAATCTCAACCTCAACTCAACTCAACTCATCCAAATAGAAGCGAGTCTTGGCCTGGCCAGGAGCTGGGCCACTGCATTTCACTACTTTTAGGGCTGAGGGAAATTGCAATGAGCTGGCCCCAAAAAGCAAATGCATTAATCAAAATCACAAGAGGTGTGGCATGCGCATATTTGCTCAAGCATTGATTGGGATCAAATTAATATCCATTTCATCATCATCAAAACTTGCCGTTGAGTGGCCAACACTTTATCTATAGCAGACAAATGGAAACCAGGCTCACTTGCAGCTCTGCTAATGCACTTCAATCAGTTTTGGGCCAAGAGAAGCTGCAGTCCCTCAATGCAAGTGCATTGAATGCAGCCGAAAAGGTGTGGAATATGCATATCTCAAGCATTGATGGGCATAAAATTAATATAATTTCAAATGCTTGGCCAATGCAGACAATCGGCTGGCTCACACAATCACACACACACTCACTCACTCACACAGTGCCAAGTGCCACTCCACTATCCTTTTTTTATGGCAATGCGTCCTTGGCAGACAGCGAACAATAAAAATGGAGGCCGGGCTTATTGTAAAGCAGCCAAAATCAGAAACAGAATCGGAATCAGAAACAGAATTAGGATTGCAGCCGTATTCGAGTTGCGACTGTTGCAGTTTTGACTTCGCCACAGCCTAGGTTTAATTGTCCGTGAAGGATTTATTTGCTGGAAATTATGATTTATAAGTTCAGCAGCCAGTTGCACTTACAGCTAACACACATACACATACACACACACATGCATCGTATCAGTGGGTTCGCAGTTTGTCTATGCCCATCTCTCTCTCTCTCTCCTGCTCTCTCCTTGCCTTTGCCTGTGGGCCAATTCCTTTTATTGTTTCTGGCCATTGACCTCGTTTCTGCAGTGGGTCATAGGTTAGCGCTGCAGCTCTTCCTGTTCGCCTGAATGGCTCAAGAAAAATGACTGGCATAAAACTAAAATTGAATTGAATTACGTTATGCTTTTAGCCACAGGTGAGAATAGTTCCATTGCAGATTCGAATAGTGAAAACTAAGCAAAAACTAACTAGTTACCCATTTGCAGCTGCCGCTTCATCTGGCACCGTCATAAATACCAAACACAAATAACATTACGGCAAAGGAAAAGTGCTGCTAACGAGTATTTGTAAAATTTATGTTGTGGATAAATGGGGAAAACTAAAGAAGTAAACATTCTTTGAGGATATATGTTGACAATTCTTTCAAGGTAAGCTTCAAAATCCGTTTCAGAAAACTAAAAACTACAATGATAAGAATATTAAGAGTAATTAAGTTTATATTCATAGTTGCCATCTGTTGTTAAAAATACGAACTACTGACTATTCAAAGCTCTTTCCTTAATTCAAAGCCAAAGGGATTTTTTAGCTTTTATGCATCCAGAATAACTTTTTAACTATTTAGGTATTGATCTAATTATAATTCCCAAAAGTCAGTTCATGAACCCTGGAAAGCTTTAAAAGAACTTTATCACACCTTTCGTATACAACTTTATCCGCAACTTTTACATTTATCCAATTTTAGTCTCTATTAAGCCTAAGAGATATACAAGTTTGCAAGGTTTGTGTCACGGATGCTGACAAGCTGTCCTTATATTATAGCTTTTAAGCTTTTGATATTAGAAGAAAAGCAGAAAGTGAAAAGAATTAGTCGTGCGAGCTAGCAACTTAGCATATACCCAAACCATTTTTGCACTGGTTCACAAAGTGAACTATTATATTTAATGTCCCTCGGTATGTACTTGTCTCCCCGATACGCATTGTGGATACGCAAGTCTGATAAAATAATACTACTAAACTTAGGATGTGCAAGATCGGATACATCATGTTCCGCAGCTATCCTGCTAGAAACCTATAAGAATTAGACAGCTAAATTATCACAGAATTTCCCTTTAGATTTATTATGCACTGTAACAGTAATTTTTTTTTTAAATATATCTATCTGTATTATCAATTATTTTTAAAGCAAATATAAACGATATTAGCGAGTTCTTTAAATAAAAATAATCTATTGACTTGGCGTAAATGAAAAATATAAATCATTTTCATGACGATGACAATTAATTTAAATATTTAATTATTTATTAAATAAATAATTTACATAATTAATTAATTTTTTTTAGTTCAAATTTGTGTTATTATTATAGTTCTCATTTTTATAATATATTTAAATTAAATTAATATTAATATTTTTTGTTATTGTTTCACTCTTTTCCCATTGTCACAAAAGCATTTCGAAAATTGGTTAGTTGGGGAAATGAAAGCCACAGATATCCCAATACAAAAATGCCTTGCCCACACACGTTTCCCCTGCAACAAAAACAAGCAGGGAATTTCTCTCCCTCTCTCTCAACAGCTGCTCTTCACAGCAGAAAGTGCGCTCTCGTGCAACACCATGCTGTAGTTCACGAAACTGCCGTTTGGCGCTGCTGTATTCCTATTTCGAAGTTGACAACTTCGTGTGCAGTTCGTAGCTAACGGTATATGCACGAAACGGGCCGCAACGAAGCGCTCAATTGTGGCTGCGCCCGTTTTAGGCGAATTTTCGTGTCAGTTCACGTTCGATATTTGTGTTGTTTGGTCGCGGCTACCGGGGCGCACAAAAACAAAACCGAATCGAAGCAGCGCAACGGAACGGAACGAGCGACCCGTCGCGCTTTCTCCATTAATGAAACATCCGCAACAATGGCTCCGCGCGTGTGTGAGTGTGCCAGTGTGTGAGTGTACACATGTAGATGAGGCGTAGGCACTTCCAGTTGTTGCACTAAACACAAATAGCAGCAACAATTCAAATTTGACCACAGCAAAAGCAACAACAACAACAACGGCGAACGGAAGTCAACGGCAGCCGCAGCCAAGTTTAAGTGTTTGCCAAGATTGCGATTTGCGTGTGTGAGTGAGTGTGTGCGTGTGTGTTCGCGTGTGTTTTTTTGTGTAGCATACGTCACGGGCGCCATCAAGTCGCCACTTGCTAAGAGACGCTGCCTACGGCCAGGCAGCCGCCAATAAGTAAATAAAAATAAAATTAAAGGCAAAAAAATATATAAAAAGAAATTTGAGCTAAATACAAAGAGCCAGCCGAAAGTTTTCAAGTTTCAAGTGCGCTAAACTCCATGTGTTGTGCAAGCGAAATACAGAACTAGCTAAAAGCCGGGATTCTTCTCCGAAACGGTAAGTCATAAATCATATATAATTTAATTAGGAAACACTTCAATTTCTGAAAAAGCTTTGGCAGAGGCTAAGAATTGGATTTCTTGCTTAAATTCTGGATAGAAATTATGACTAAGTTATGGGTCAACCTGATTGACACCTGCTGCGGCGCGAGACCCTGTAATATATTTGCCAAATTGACAATTTCTAGCTGGCTGGCTGGCTGGCTGGCTGTCATGTTTTGGGCCATTTGCCACATTGTTGACAGCGGCAACAGCACAATTAGCCCACAAGTCGCTCTTTGACCCCATCTGACTGCGGGCTCTGCCAATCTGTGATTGGCCTCAAGTGTTTTGTGTGCGTGCTTTTTGCGAGCTGCATTGTTCTCTGGCCTCCATGATGCGGCTTGACATGATAAACATTTTTCGAGCTGAATTTGGGTTATTTCCAGCAACAAAATTGGCATCTGTTTTGAAAAGCGGCATTTCTCTCAGAACGACTATGAAGTGAACCAGAAAAATAAATAGAAATACAAGTAAACAAATACAGCTGGACGAAGGTATCTCCTATGTCAGCAACTCTGACCTCGCTCGCCACTCGAGACTGGGGAACTCTTGTTTTGCATAAATGCCTCAAAATTCATGTTGTATTTTTGTTGTGTGTGCTAAAAACGAAATTTTCCAGGAATTCAAAATGCAAATTGCTGTCATGATGCTGAAATAACTCTCCAGCCATTGTAAATCAAGATAAGCTTAACTTTCTGCAGTGATTTTTTTTGTATCTTTTTTTGCATCAGTTTGTTGTGAATATTCAATGATAAATATTTCGTACAGCTAGTGGGTAGAATCTCTATAAAGTCAAAGGCAGTCGAACAATTTTTCGATTTTAAACAAAGCTAAACAAAATATAAATTTAATTGATATTTATATATATAATTTATATATGTATATAGTAAATATACATATATAGATAGCAAAGAGAATAATACATATAACAATTATTTGATATTATTTATGTTGTTTCACATAAGTTATTTCTTATATAAATAAAAAAAAATAAAATTATACAGAACAGTATTTCAGATTGAATTTCGTTATTTGCCTAATTAATTATATTTCCTATTTTTTTTTTTTTTTTTTTTTTTTTTTATTAATAAACTACAAAAATATATTTATAAATATATTTTTATATTAACATATAATATACATTAATTATTTTACATATTTATATGAATCATTAAATCTGAAAAATTTTATGGAATTTTATGGAAACATTTTGAATGTATTTTATGAGTACGGGTCTAGGATCTTCTCTTCGTAGACATACAGCATATCAATCATATTGCAAGTATCTTGATGTTGAGGAGGAAAACTGTATTTAAAAAGAGCAATATTTCAGATACTTAAAAATATAAAAAATCATTTATTACATTATATTAAAAATATAAATAAATAATGGAAAAAAAGCATTATTTAAGCAGACGTCTTCGAAATAAAAAAATTGGAAATAAACGACAGAAAAGTTTGCATAATATTTCTAGCGATCTATACGGTCTAGTAGTCAGTGTTGCCAGTTATGCCAAAGAAATGTTCATTCCTAAATATGTTTCTAGTTTCGCGAATATATTTTCTCTCATTTGTCATCTATCCAGCTGGCTGGAATATTAATTCCAGCATTTTTGCCAACATTTTAACCACCCTTGTTTTATCCACAACTCAAATGGTTTTTGAGATCTGCTCTTCGCAAGCTAGAAATGACAGTCTGAAATGGAAGTTATATATAAATTTACATAGAAATATAACAATAAAGTTCATCAATGCCTGAAATATGAAACATTGTTAGCTACTCTGCATTTGCTGACATGTCAAATACTGTAAATTGTTTACTATTTGCTATTTCCAATGAATTCTTGGACACCCTTCGTACACGCACATCAACAGGGAGCATCAATTGAGAGCTCTTAATTTTCTTGTAGACTTGCCCAATCAGTCGACGTGACGCACTCGACTTTTAATTAAATATTTATTTTTATGTGGAGACATTAGCAGGTCAGGCAGGGCTGCCGCAGGGCAGGTGCTGGCATCGATGGGCGAGGTGCGGATGTGGAACCCTCGGGCGATGACTATTGTAATTATTTGCCAGGACGGAAGTGTTCAGGTCGTGAGAGCGAGCGAGTGAGCGAGCGACTGCTGCCTGTTTACTCGCTGTGATTAATAATGCTTAATTACAAGTATTTGCGTCGTGGCCCAAGAAACGGGCAAGCGGAATTCACAGCGGGGCTTTACCGTACGGGCTGCACTGGGTCCCGGATACTGGTTGCCGAGCGCCTGATGCCTGGAGCTGTGCGCTGTACATTTGATTGATTACAACATTTTGTCGCACTAATGCCGAACGCAACAAGAGTCTTCCACTAAGCCTCTTGATAAGTTTTGCGTATACTTAACTTAACACTAAAGATTAGTAGCGCTTAACGATTGATGGGGTAAGGGGTGACAGGGAAGGCGGGAGAGGAGGCGGGGTTAGTGCGCTGAGTGCTGAGATTGGCACTCAGCGTGCTTTTGCCAAGCCGCCATCCCCTGCTTGAGGGCTAATCAACAATTAATGAGCAATTAATATGCAATTTAGGGGCGTTGCTTTGTTGGCCAATGTGTGTGTGTCTGTGTGTGTGTGGGTGAGTGTATGTAATCAAGCGTGCCTTCAATGCATAAATGAGTACACGCAAACAACGGTGTGCTGCGCTACGTGCGCTTGTCACGCATTACGTATACGCCACGGAAGCGTTCAATAAAGAAAAAAAAACCTGTTAATAAAATAAGCATCGATCATTCGTTGAACGCTATAAATTGAATAACACTTTTAATTACTATTTATCCGAGCATACATGATGAATGAATAAATTTAATGAAAACAAATGCATTTCATTGAATTACGACAATTTAAGTCTGGAAATTCTATGAATTTATATAAACATATACATTGTGAAATTAAGTTGTATCAATTTAAACTGTTTATTGGTTTATTTTGCATTTGCATAAATACATTTTAGACACAAAGTAATCGTTTTTTTATTTTCATTTAAATATATATAATTTATTTGTTGTTATACTTATATGTGTCTTTGGCCTTTGGCAAATTACAAAATAAACGAAACGAATATACATATTTTAATGTTTTATTGCCAAAAATAAATTTCAACTGTCATCTCAAATAAAAAAAAATTTGAGGCGAACGCAAACACCAAATAAACCTTTCCGCTCTTTGGTCAACTTTCAAACAAATTAAAACAACATTTTCTCTTTTTTCGGTTTTTTCGCTTTTTTTTCAAATAATTATTATTTCAGCTGTGGTTAAGTTGAAGTTTTGTGTGCGCCGCCTCCATGATAGATTAAGGCAGCAAAGCACGTGCCTCTAAGCTCTAAATAATGGCAATCATAAATCACGGCAATTGGCCTTGTCAAAAGCCGAATATAATAGCTAATGCTAAAGCCACACGCAGCACTTGTCGTTCAGCCCCAGAAGCTTCATATTACCTTTAAAAAAAGACGGAAGAAAAAAATTGGGCACAATATTTTCTACTTGTTGTGGCCCACAGCGTAAAGTCCTTAAAGGGAATGTCAAGAAGAAAATATATATTCGTAAAAAAAAAAGAAAAACATATATACACTGATGGCGCCCCTGCATGGTACGAAGTCTACATGATTCTAATAAGCTTTCAGTCAGTAAGTAATACTACTGCAGCTTGACAAAATGGAATAGGAAAGCTTGCCTGCATGTCTATCTCACATGCATGTCTAAGAAGAGCATGGGATATAGAAGAGCTCCAGCAGATCATTTAGAAGAGGCCGGTAGCAGCAGAGAATGTTCCCATGGATCGACTGCAACGATCTCTCCCTGACGCCCTGCTCAAATTTGAGTGCCACTCAGGCTTTGAGTGGAAGTCGCCCTATATAAAGGGCAGCAGCTGCGGCATTTATTCAGTCTTCCAGACCCTGTGGGGTCAGTCGCACGTACAGGGCAAGTGAAGTGTTTTATTTTTTATTAACTTTATTTTTATTTTTTAAATAATGTTGTTATTTATTTAACACATTTTTTTATATCAATTTTTTTTTATTATTATTAGCATTATTATCTATAACTTTTTGTTTAATAACAAAAATGTTTTCTTTAAAGGTTTTTTTTTTTAACATTTGTTTTAATGTAAGATTTGTTTTTAGTTAAAATTTTTTTTTTATTTAAAATATTTTTTATTTAAATTATTTTTTAAATTAAAATTTATTTTTGTTAAAAATTTTTTTATTTAATTTTTTTTTTTTATCTAAACTTTTTTTTTAATTTAAAATTTGTTTATTTTTTTTGTATTGTTCATTGCGTTACTGTTGTCAAAATGATATCGTAAGATCGTTGCACAAAGAAAGAAAACTGAACCAACCATCTCTATAAAATATGAAAGACATGAGCATGTAATATACTTTTATGCAAAACCCAGATGTCTTTGCACAAAGAGAAACACAGAGGTTCATTTGCATGACCTCAAAGCAGAATAATCCTTGTCAAAGAGTTTTTCATACAGAAAGAATTTTTTTTTTTTTTACTAAAGGAAATCAAACTAAATAAATTGAAATAATGATAAAATTTCATTTCTAAATGCGATTAATATTTTCTGAGTGCTACCATATTTTGTATGAGTAAATGCACTTTGAAATGTTCTCTAGCCGAATCCAGAAATACAATATAAACTTTTTCTCATTAGCCAAATTTTGTTTAGAAATAGAAATGAAAACAGAATTTGAACTCAAACCTAGCATATTCTAGACAAACTTTCTTATCCAGAGCAATTTGAAGTCCTGCATAAGCTGATCAAATAGTTAACTGAATGCTCACACACATTCGTGCAACACTTCGATGCAATTTTTGCAGATGAATAAAATCAAACCGAAGCACGTAGCCCCATTAAGGCCCCCTTTCCCTCGTTCTTTCTCACCCTCTCTCTCTCTTTCTCAATTGGCCCCATCCACAGCCAACAAAGCCAACAGTTGTGCATAATTAAATGAAAAGAAAAATGCATATTTGTGGCTCGCTACTGCAGGCTGTGCATTAATTCGATTGTTTTCTTTTTTTCTTCTTCTTCTTGTATTTCTGTTTTTGTTTATGGGGCAATTAGCAAAGTTTTCTGGCTGGCTGCATGAAAAGCATAAAAAGTGTTGCCAGCCCAACTCTGCGTGTGTGTGTGTGTGTGTGTGTGTGTGTGTGTGTGTGTGTGTGGGATGTGCATGGATGGGTGTGTAAAGTGCATGCTGCTTGTGCCATGTAATTGAATATTAATCATACGCCAGTGACGACCATAACTCATGCGACACGTTGGCCCCGGCAGGTAACGATACTCGTTCAATGCCATAAAAAAGGGGAATTGCTGCTCAATACTTGTGTGGCTTTGTCTGTGTGTGCAGCATTTATGTATGCAACAGCGAACGCTTAAAAAAATGCAACACCAACAACAACAATGAAGACAACTGCTCGTGTCACTGTAAGGCACGGAGCGAGAGCCATAAATAAATTTGCTCATATTTCAGCGCATGAACAATAATTAAATTCGTTCATATATCGCGCACATGGGAGATGCTAACCATGCCCCCCTGTCCCCTGCTCCACGCCATTTAACTCCTTCAAATTCCTTTTTTCGCGCTGTTGACATTTATAATGGAAATGAATGCTGATGCTGCAGCTGCAGCTGCAGCTGCCACGCCCACCAACGCAACCCACGCACCCAATTAATTGTTGTTGTTGTTTTTATTATTATTATTATTATTTTTTTTTTAATATCAAAAAAGCGTTTTGCAGTTAAGGCAAAAATTATTGCCACAGAGCCGCGAGCTGAGATTGTCAAGTTTATGGCATCAGCTCGAATATTTTTTTATATTTACCATTTTACAATATTGGAAATTAATTGAGGTCCCATTTGTTGTTGTGCATAAACAAATGCATCTATAAATAAATATAAATGTGGCAGATAAATTTAATAAATATGCGGCAAACTTCATTGAGAATCCGCTTTAACGAACTGCATTCAATTTATATAGATAGATACTTGCATATATTATTCAGTTAGCGCGAAATGCAAAATATTTACCTTTTTCTCATTTACATATAAATTACATTATTCAAGTTCACACAAATATAATTTTGAATAAATATTTATTTTATTTTTTCGTTTCAATTTAATTAAATATTGTTTTTCCTTTTTTTTATAGTGTGTTCATTTATTTGATAAAATATTTGTATATATGATTTTATATTATTTATGTCCTCGTCAATTTAATTAAAGCCAATTTTATTGATAAACCATGTAATATTTTTTGCTTGTTTTTTAAATAAACTTTAATTTGTTTCAATTATTTTCACTTCTTCTTTTGCAAGTATATTCTCGCTGATTAATGGTTTGAGTTTGGCAGCTGAAATCAGTGAGCAAATTTTCCAGCACTGCATTAAGGACGCATTGAATGGCTTGTAATGGAGCCTTTGACCGGCAGCAGAGTCGGCCAGGACATGTGGTCATAAATTTCATTGCGGCTGCCATTAAATGAGCAGTGCTTCTTCTTCTGCTGCTCGTTTGATTAAATTAAAAAACCGCGCAAACACATGATAAATGTTTGATTGTAAATTGTAAATATTAAAACGACTGCGAGTTGGGCGTGGCAATTATCATCCTTTTCTTTTCTGCCTTTTTTCTGCACATTTTCAATTATAATATAAACGGCAAAGTGGCATGTGCATATTGATTTAAATGCAGCTGCAAATTAAATGTACATGCGTCACGCATACGCCGCATGTGCCGCCTCAAAGCCAAAATTACGCATACGTCGCGGCTGCCCCCCGCCAGAGTTTAACATTTCTCCGTTTTGCTTTGCTGTTTGACAAACGACGCTTGACGACAAAAAGCCGCCAGGCTCACGACAGCCAGGCTAAAGTCACCAAGGAATCATAAAATATCAATGCCAGAGCTTTGTCAGCTTCAATTCATGGCGTAACACAATACAGCATGTTAAATGTTCTTGACAACTGTAAATAATAAGGGTGACAACTCCCCAAACAGTAAAAGCTTTGAGGCCTAGGTCTAGCTTCTATTCAATTGAAATTAAAGGCAGAAATTTTGATAAATAATGAATGAGAAAAATGTTTGAGCTCAAACTGATAGAAACTTACACGAATTGATTAAGCGAATTCTAACAAATATATCCTTGACGATGGTTATATCTGATTGACTCAAATCACTGCATTCTACGTACAACCTTTATCGTCTATCAATGCCAAGTCCAAGCTATACTTTAATCTATATTATTTAAATACAGAAGCTCGCATTGCTCAGCTTTCGAAAGTACTTACCTTTGGCTTTTTCAATTGTAATCAGATGTGGGCGAATCCTTCATTTGTTCTTCAACTTTATTTTCTTTCTGCTCTGCTTTCAAGTATATTTGCTCTGCTTGACTGTAACAATTTCTTAAAACGTAACATTTGGTTTTACATGCTCTTAGCTGATTTGATACACACCCGCCCACACACACCTACACACACATACATATATATACTAGTAGGTTGTCGCGTACTTTGACACTCATAAAGCCTTTAACCGTGCGACACTTGTCGCCACGCCAAAGGAACAACCAGTATAGCACGCTTGTGTGCCCGCCAAGTATTTTTCTTTTGCCACCCCACAGAAATTCTCAGCACCGCACCCTCCACCCCACGGCACTCCACCCGCAGGCCTGTTTACGAATTTTAATTTTAGAAATGTCTTCAAGTGCTTAAAAACCCTTTGCGGCATCGAAAGTCTAGCATCGCTGCACGACTCTAGGTGACTTTATGACGAGTTAATATAAAAATAAACAAAGTCCACCGGAGTAAACTTCGGGAGTTGCTCTGATTATGCAAACTCTTGCTGATGAACTGTTTTTCTTGCAAACAAATTAATTAATTAAGTTTAACTTTGCTGAAGATTGTAAAAATTCAATTTGAATGAGAAAACAATGAGAGCTACACCCAGCATGAGTAGAATCTATGGGGCTTCCTATTATATTCAATAAACAAAACATATATAAATTATCTTCTCTTAGTGCAAATATTTTGTCAATAGAAGTTTGCAAAAAAAAAATTAAATGACCTCTGAGATGTTTTTACTTGAGTAAGGCCCAAAATTTGCTGGCCCCATTCGTGCAAAGCTCAGTGACTGTGACTAAAATAGGAAACACACTTGATGTGAGGCCACGCCCATGGCGCCCATCAAATGGCGCGTCAAGTCGAACAGGAAGAGCTTTCTCTTGGCTACACATTTGGCTTATTTATGGGCCAAGTCAAGAGACTGTGCCGCATTTTCGCTTTCTGCTGCCAGCAGCAACAGCAATAGCAACAGCAACAATAAAGGCGATGACGACTGATGATATGCAGCCAGGCGATTGCTCAAGATAAATAGCCAAAGGATGGCGGATAGTGCGAGGGGAGCTCTGCTCAATAGCCCTGGCATAAATGGGCAGCACAATGGAAACACTTGATTTATGTTTATTATGCTGGCCTGTCAATATTACGGGGCCCTGCTCAAGACGGTCTGTATCATAAGACAATGGCGTTGACAGCAAAGAAATATATGGCCATGCTGTGGCAATTAAAACCAAGTCGAAAGTGTGCTTCAGCTATTTAAGCTAGTGAGCCTTTATCCGGCATTCATTTGTGCATTCATTCATTCATTCATCTTTCATGCGCTTTACATATTCGAGAACTGTGCGACAACCTTGAAACGAGCCTCGCCTGGACTGTGATTAATTGAAAATATACTCAGTCGGCAACAATAAGCAAATAACTCGTCGTCATCATCGTGATCATTCACTGAAAAATGTAACAAAAACTGTTGCCAACTATTAATATCCATTTGTGTAATGCCAAACAATGCGAGTGCACACAGGAAATAAAACTTTGCTGTCGCATGCAGCAGGCAGCAGGCAGCAGGCGGCAGAGACAGAGAACTCATGTGTGTGGCAATGATTTTCAGTTTGAATGCATTCGCTTGCATTGTTGCATTGTTGCAATACGAATTTCCATAATTACTAGAAAAAAAAAAAAAACAGAAAAAATGGACTGAAAGGAAAAGCAAACAAAGAAAATTGTTGAACAGACTCTCAAATATAAGTTGAACCTTGAATAGGAACTCGAGGGCCACAAATTTAAAGCCGTCAACGCGGCGTATGTGGAATTTTTATGCAAATACGCAAACAATACGTACACAAACGCACCGAGAACGGCTCACCAAACAAAACCAAACCATATCCGTATTCCGATGTGCTTTTTTTTTTTTTTTTTGGCACAATGCCCGTGATTTTTCTTATTTTTTACATTTTTGTTTTTTTTTTTTTTTTTTTTTTTGTGGGTTTTCGCTTTATTGTCGACGGCGTCAGAGTGTGAAAATGCGAGCTTTAAATAAATTAAATGTTATACGTACAGTAAAGGAGGCAAAATGTCGACAGGAGCTGGGCGAAAGGCGTGATTCTCCATCCGTAGAGTGTATCAAATCAGATTTGAGCGCGAAATATGTGCGAATTTCAGTAGAGCAGTTCCCAAGGCTCTCCATAAAGATCTTCCCATAAGCGCTTTTAATTTATAGCAATTAATTTGATATTAATAGCAAATATATGTTGTGCATTGCAACTGCATTTATTATTTTATCTATATTTGATATTGAAAAAAAAGTAAACTATTAAAATAGGCATATAAATTTAAATATAAATATCACTTGAAAGTATATAAATAAATGCTTAAATAAATATTTCACGGAACTAATTAGTCATTTTTGTTTAACATTTATTGAAGATTTAAAGTAATTGTTATTTACATTTTTTTTTTTATTAAAAAACAAATTTAAGAATACAAAAAAATAATTTTACTCTAAAATGTTATTATATATTATAATATAATAATATAACAATCAAAAATTATAATAATAATAAACCATTAAGGCATAGCAAGGCGAACAACAAATATGAAAAAAACTCAGCACGTTTCTGAAATTACGCATGTTTATTGTGAGAGCTATGGGCGAGCTGCTGCGCATCAGAGGCAGCCAACTGACAGCCAGCTGATGTTCATTGTCAAAAACGCATCAACAGCCAAAGGATTAAAGAGTCTCAGAGAGAGAGAGAGAGAGAAAGAAATGGAGAGGGACAGAAAGAGAGAGGGAGAGAGAGAGAGAGAGAGAGAGAAGGGCTAATTTGCTTTTGCACTTGTTGTCCTTTGTGCTTGTGTGTGTGTGAGTGTGTGTCACGGTCAGCAGAAGCAAACAGCAAAGGACATGCGAGCCTGCAGGAGCCACAGAAAGCAGACGGCATGTCAATCAAGCTAACGCTATGCCCAAAAAGAAACACTCGCAAAAACCATCAAAAAACAACAAGTAAATAGGAAAGGCAGCAAAAAACTGTGCAGCTGAATGTCTTCATTTGACACACACACAAAGAGTCAGGCAGAGAAAGAGAGAGAAAAACGAGAGGGATAGACAAAGAGACAGACATATGTGAAAGAGGTTGCAGAACAAGAATTGTCAGGCGCGCGCTATGAAAACAAAATTAATGTCAGCTGGCGACCCACAGCCCACTGCTTCGCCCGCCCCCCCGCCTGCCGGCCCATTCACTCCTGCCACTTGACAGGCAGCGTGTAACAGCTTTCTTTCATCAAAGCGAGTTTAGTATTTTTTTGTTGGTATTTTTCCTTTTTTTTTTCTGCCCGACCTTGTTAATGACAAACAATATGCATAGTTTTTGCAGCTGCCACTGTTTCATCTGCCATTTTGTCTCACAAAATGGCCGCGCCGTGGGGCACAGCAACAGCAACAGCAGCAGCAGCAGCGCACCACAGCCTCTGCCCATTTAATGGTGCGCAATAAAAAAAAATGAAGCCAAGTGCCGCACAGGCGGCGGCAACTCTGGCGACAGCAATGGCTACGGCAACGGCAACTCTGGCAACAGCAGCTACATAAATGGGAAAACATTATAAACAAAATACGTCCGAGTGCGAGTCCGAGCAAGTTGGGCGCTCTGCTGCTGCTCGTAACCCCATTGCCTAGTTTGCCTACCCGAAACGGAAATGTCAACAACGGCATGAAGAAGCACCAAAAGAAGAGAAAGAGCAGAGAAGAGAGGAGCAAGAGAAAGAGCTGGCATCGGGGTCTTGCTTTCAATTCTTTTTATTTTATGTTTTGAGCCCATTCAAGCAATGTGAATGGGGTATAACAGGATTTTATTGAAGCGTATTTAGATATATTTGTATGTATACATATGAATTATCTAAAGATGATGTATACTTACTTACATAGATAATTTAGTTGTCCTTGGAAATAGTGGTATGAATTTTATTTATATATAATATATTATTTAAACATAACTGAGATAAAAATATATCTAATGTTTAGTACTTGCATGTTGCAAATATTTATTTTGCTTATAGAAAAATTCAATTCACAGTAGAGAGTATTTTACAGTCGTGTAGGCTCTTTCTTTTTTTTTTTTTTTTTGTAGCACACATTATGCAAAATTTGCGTTGTGAGTTTTTATTGGCGTAACAAAAATGTTTTTAATACGCAATGGTCTGGAACCGTCGTGATAAGCTTGAATTATATATAAGCCTCTCGCTCACACACACACACACAAACTATCTCTCTCTCTCTCTCTCTCTCTCTCTCTCTGCCTTTCTCTTGTTCGGTGTCTGTTTCTGTTTTATAGGCTGATGCTGTGCACTATTTGATGTCGGCAAATTTATCGTTAAATGTGGGTCAGCTCGAGCTGTTGATTGAGTTCTGCTTGTCCACTTCAGACGGGGGCAGAATTAAGTTGTTGGCAGGGCGCAAAACTGTGGAAAGAAGAAGTAAAAATTGTAAACAAGTCGAAGCATACACCGTGTGCACGTGTCCGTGTCTGTGTGTGTGTTTGAGTGAGTGTGTAGCATGTGTTTGCCCAAGTCGTTTTCATTTGTGGCGCAAAGAAAAAGGAAATAAAATACGCAAATGTGCGGAACATTTTGGTAAAATAGAAAAACAAGCACAACCCAGGCGTGCTGACTGGCAAATGTTGTAAAATTAACTGTGCAGCAAATGCCTATGAGGGCAGGGGGACAAAAGACTCAGCTGCTTATAATAGCATTCACAATTTAGTTGGGGTATAGTAAACAAATTTTAAATTTCATATATACGAAATACTTAAGGCATACAGTTTTCAATACGTTTATCTTAAAATCTTAAAGAGACTTCAGCAAATAGAAATAAATAATATTTCCATTTCAAAAATGAATTGTAAACGTTTTGAAAACAACGCCATAAATAAATTGTTTTACGACTTTCGAATAGTTTCATTCAAGCAGTGTCAAGCAGAGATAAGCAAGAGTTTGCCTCGAATACCTTTGCAGAAATTCCAGTTCCAGGCACAAAACTCTCACACACACACACTCTCGGCAAGCACACAGACGTCTGCACAAACAATAAACGCAATTAAATGCGGCACAGAAACGTAGTCGCTCTGCTGCTTCGGCTTCGGTTGTTGGTGCGTTGTGCCTTAGCCGTAATTTCATTGCATTCAATTACATTTTGTGCAACAATAGAATCCTTGAACCTTTGCGTTGCCACTGCTGCCGCTCTGTGGGCTTGTGCTGACCCACTTGAGAAATTGTTCCGAGCGGCCCAGCACTTGAAAATGAGTCTCCTAGGAGCGCGAATGGCGTCACGAGTCCTTGCCAGCTGCGTGTCCTTCCTCCGCGCCATTTTATAATAATTGCAAGCGAAACCACCGAAAAAAAGCGAAATACATATTTATATATACATGTATACACACACACACACATACATTCATACGTACATATAATATAAATGCGACCCTTAACAACAATATTTAAGGCCAACACAACTTTTTGCCTTTTGTATCTTTGAGCGCAGCGGGTGGCAACTTGATAAACGTGGGCGTGCCCCAGAGGGGCGTGCTTATGCCACATAGTAATTATGTAAGTGGTAAATTGAATGGAGGCAAGTCTTTCGCCATTTGCTTCTACTCAAAATGTGCTCAGAGCCTTCGCAGCTGGGTCAAGTATGAGCATTAAAAACGTAACTTGAATAAAATATCATTATTTGTGCTAAGAATTCCTTAAAAGTATTTCTAAATATGTTGATATAAAAGGAAAATATAGAAAAATAAAATACAATATTATCATAAATACAAATAATTCAAAAATAAATTAATTAATAAGTTAAAATAAATTAAATATTAAAAAAAATAAAATATTTCATCTACAATATATACATTTCAAAGTTTAAAAATTCACTGAAAAATTAATAATTATTAAAAATTTTATTATAAATCATTTTTTTTATTAATTTTATATGTTTATAAATAAATACTTATATTTATAAGTAAAAAAAAAAATTATAAATATTAATTCTCTGAAATAATAAAAAATAAATAAGAGAATAGTAAAAATCAATTTCTCTGATCTAAATGAATAAAAATATATCAAAATTATAAAAAAAAAAAAACAATAAAAAAAAATTATGTTAAAATTTGACTTTGCTCACATAGTTGGTCTTTTTGTCTATTAATCTTTAATATATATTGAAATTCTATTTGGCTTTAAAGTCTCTGCATAATGAACTAGAAATAAGATGAATATCCCATAAGTCCTTTAGGATATCAATGTGTATTAAAAGCAGAGCTGTAGCTCCCTGCCTTAGTCCAGGCTTCATTAATTCTGAATGTGTTTGCGGTCAGTGCGTGCAGGCATCTGCCGATAGCAAGTACCAGCTAAAACATGCCTGGGCATGTGTAGGTGTGCGAGTGAGTGGATGTGGGTGTGAGTGTGGGTGTGGGTGGTGTTGCCCATGCCCTAGGGATAACAGCAGGATATAGAGCAGAGACTCACCGACCGCAGCAGCAGCAGCACTACGGGCGTTCTTTGGTTAGCACATGTAAAATGCCAAAAACTTTGAAAAGGAGCCGAAAGTGCGATAGAAATCAGCTGAAAAAATGGAAGCGACCAAAGCGTGCAAAGCAAACAATGAGCGGTAGCCAAACACAATACACACACACACACACCCATACAGACAAACCCACACCCATCCACGCCCACACTTTGTGGCGCACGGGACGAATACTTGATGTTAGTTTTGCACGAGCTCCAACATTTTACAGCATAAATTTTGACAGGCCGTCAGACATGGCAATTGCTTTGGGCCAACAACAGGAAACAGGTAATAAAAGGCAAAAGAAAAGCAGTTGAGACATAGAGCGATAGATCGTAAGCCATAACAAATGTCGGGCCATGCGTCACTCATACGCCGTGTGGCACCTGCTGTGCGGCATGTCATGTCTGTACTCGAAACGAATGTCCGCTGCTCAAATTGACAATATGCAGGTGCGAGGGAGTGTTGTTCGTTTGCAAGCAGAAAATTTCAATAAAAACAAATTGATTGCTCTGTAGGATCTGCGCTGGCTAAAAAGGTAAACAGCAGCAGCCGGAGCCGAAAGATTCGTCGTGGATAACCGCAGACAGAAAGGACACGCACGTAGTAGCTGAGCTCTGGCAAATGAGCAGGAGGCGTCCGCTTGTTAGTAGCCATGATAAATGCCAGCTCATTTGACTGCGCCCTTGACAGCTAGATATCGACATGCAATGAAAGGATGGTAGGTGGTGGATGCTGGATGGTGGATGGCAAATGGAAAGATGTTCGCAGTTAGCTGCCTTTCACTTAGCCAGCCCACGCACTTCCTGCGCACATTTGCCGGCCACTTACGCATATTTCCGTTTTGGCCGAGCGCTACTTTTGGCTTTTTGCGTGGATTTATGTTTCGATTCGCTTGGGGGCATGGGGACTTGTGGTCAAGCGTGCGGCTGGCTTGTTGACTTTGGCGCTGCGCATAAAACGCATTAAAATCCTTTTTATGGCCAACATAAAAGTCAATGCCGTTTCTATTCTGGTCGACCCAAAAGGTGGACGCAACACGAGCACAAATTATTTTTCGCCAGCCCATTAAAAAATCATGTGCAAAGCATTTCTGCTTTTACAGCGCACATTTCCAATCACTTTTTGCTGCTGTGGAGAGAGCTTTAAAAATGAATTTTTAATACCGATTGAAGGCAGTCAAGAGACTGGGAAGTCTATAAAGAGCGTGTGATTTAAGTTTAAGAAAATCTTATAAGAGATTTTTCAAGCAACTAGCACTTTAACTCTATTTTATAAACAGATTCTAAGCCCGAAATCTACTAAGCGAGACGTAATTTTTCTTCAACGAATCCTGCTTACTTTTCTATATTTAAATATACGTATCTCATCTATACCCAGTATGTATATATACGCATATCTTTTACATAATCTCCCAATCGTGGGGCAATATATATTTATTTTTTATTTTTCCTTCTATTCTCCCATTTTTGTTCGTGATGCTGCCAGCTCAACGCCTCAGGGCTTTTCTAGCCTATTTTCGACATTCGTTGTGGCGATAAGTATGCTAAGAGCTTTTGCTCGTCCTTGGCACGCTTCCAAAATCCCTCGCAAAGCATTGCCCAGGCCACACAATTAGAAATCCCGGCGACACTTTAACCCAAAAATAAACCCAATTCACACAGACACACAAACACACACACGCACTAACAAATATAGCCAAAGGCAGCCATAAAAATCCGAGCAAACATTATTTAAATGCGCCCAAAAATATGCTGCAAAAATGAAAAACAAAAAGTCGAGAAAAGAAACAAAAAGCGAACAACAAAAATCAAATAAATGGCAATTTAATATACTCAACATGCCGTTTTATTGTGCTTGTATCTGTGTGCAATTGTTGTTGTTGTTGTTGCTGATGCTGATGTTGTTGCTCTCTGTTGTTGTTTCAGTTGTTATTCAGCTCAAATTGTTATTGAAACAACATAAATTTGCTGCTCGACGTGTGCTCGTCGTTACTTATTTGAATACAGCACGAACACGGACCCACACACACACACACATATAATACACACACACATAATACATACATAAACAAAATATAAAAAAAAACACACTCACACATACATACACATAAAAAAAACAATTGCTCTGGATTTGGCAGCTCATACCAAAGGGTTTTGCTCAAATATCAGAAAATTAAATAAAATGAAATACAAATGCGCAAAAATTTGTAGCCCCATGTGCGCTCACTGTGTGTTTGTGTGTGTGTCTGTGTGCGTGTGCATGTGTATGTGGCTTTGCACTGACTGTACTCTATTTACAAATGAAAGCAGGCATATATTGGTTTAAGGCAGTGTGTAGTATGAGAGTATAAATAACGGACTATAGAGAAATAAACTTATATATATGTATTATATCTCATTTTTGTGAATCTCTGGCTGAAGACCCAGTGTTTCAAAATCTCAATTGTCTTCCAAAACTAAAAGAATAACATGTCAAGTCCAGACTTTCATAAATATTTTTATGTGACATTGCCTTGCTGTCTTATCTATAGTTTCAAAAGCCAATCTAATATTGTTATCTTTTTTTTATATATTGTTTTCTACAGTACATTCACAAATTAATCTAAAAGAGAAATATTGGTTCAGGCTATAAAAATAATTATTTAAGAATCTGCCAACATTTTTTGTAATATTTACAACTCTCACCTCACAAAAAGAGATAGTTTCGATACAGCATTAACTTAACATGCTTAAAAAACTCAATATAGCCATTTAAAAATATTTTAGTTTAAATCAAATCTTATTTCTGTGTCCAACAAAAAAACCAAGAGACTCTAGACTCGAGCCATCTTTTCCACCTACACATCACAGAGCATTGGGCAGTCAGTAAAGCCCGACCATTATTGTGCCTGTACTTTGTGTGCCTGTAAAATGTTTTCGTGGAAAATGAAATAAAAAAAACGGAATCTGAATTGCACCAGCGTAAATCCGATAAGAGCGCTCAACAAAACCAACAGTCACACCCAGGCTCGGTCTCATTTTGTGCAGCATAATTCGGAGCGCTGCTTTACCGAGCAACCAATTAGGTTTATTTAATTTCGGTCAGTCGTAAATCTGAACAATCAGCGTGGGACGAGCACGCAGAGCTGCCACACACACACACACGCATGCACACCTGCCCGGTGGCTCACGCAAACAATTAACATCAATTAAGAAACGCAATGATGCGTTTGAAGCACTTCCACTTGCAGCTGCGGGCTGCAGCAGCAGCAGCAACAACTAGTTGACCCGCACCTTGTATCTGGTGCCACACAAATAAACAAACAAGCACACACACACAGTCACACTTGTGCAGTTATGAGTGTGGCGCGTGGAAGTTGCAATTCCGTTATGTCAAAGTTGGCTGCCAACTTGTCAGCTGCGCGTTGGCCTGCCTGAGACCAAGTTTATGGCTGTCAAGTGGTAATGCAAATGATGTCTAATTAATTGCAAATTAGCAAATGTTGTGTGTGCCACTGTATGTCTCTGTGTGTGTGTGAGTGAGCGTCTCTCTCACTCTCTCTCTCTCTCTCTCTCTCTCTCTCTTTGTGTTTCTCAACTGCTAGCACAGTCGTAAGGGAAAAGTTGCCGAGGCGCTGTGTCAAGTTTTTGCACAGTTAATGAGTTAAGCGAATCTAATTAGTTTCGTCTGCGAACTGTTGCTGATTTTAGCTATCAAACTACATATGAATTTCCTTGATTTAAATATTAAAGCTAATTAAAGCGAGCAGCAAGACGAATGCGTGCCTTTGCCTTGAGAGAATGTCATTTCAGACATCAACTTTGATTTTAATTGCGAAAAGTTTCTCTCAACTACGAGAGTATTTCACTATGGTATTCAGTTCTGTTTTCAGTTCAAATGAGAAATGCACATCATATACCCATAAATGTATTATTTATGATTATGAGTTTTGCTTCATTTAAAAGTATCCTTCCAATATACAATTTTAATTCGATTGCCATATTAGCTGGAACTTTAGTTATGCCTCCTCAGTTTCTATACAACTTGAATGGCAAAACAATTACGGTAATATACTGAGAAATTTATGATTATTATGAAATGGGGAATGTATAAAGATTAAAGCAAATTTACATACAGAAGCAGTTACAGCTAAAGAAATGGAATAATTAGACTGTAACTCATATAAAGCTCGTTATTAGCCCTCTGCTCCTTTGTCGCTTCACCAACTCTCTTAAATTTATGAAATAATAAAAAATACATATATTTGTGTGTATATACTTTCTAGTTTCCGCTTATATGTACATACGTCGTACGTTGTGCTGCAGCCTGACTGCCCGTAATAAAACATTGAAGCGCAGCTGTCAGAGCTGCTGCCAAACAAATATGGCTCAATGCGAGCTTAGTCTCAACCAGCATAAAGTCATAAAAACAACAATAACTAACAACAAAGGATATAGAAAAGGATATGTATGTACATACATATGTATATGGTACACTGGGCAACGCGCCTAAAATTGCGACATGCGTGCAGCTAAGCAGGCCATGGCCATGGTACACACGCACACTCTCGACCATATCGATATCGACATAAAATATTTGCGCTTCAATGTGAACAATAATATTGGAAATTTATTGCACAACTTGTGCATATCGCAATGAAATTTTACGCACTACTTGCTGCAGAACCGGAAACTTTCGCAATAAGCCCCTTAGACCGCTCCAACAAAAAAGCAAAGAGGACCTCGAATAAAACAAAGTAAACAGGGCCCAAACAAAAGTGGGTCCCATTTTATGATACAATCCATTCGCCATCTCGCAGCAGCACTAAACCGCAACAAAGTTATGTCCTTCGTGCCGCTCAAGAACCCAATTCCTTAATCAGCACTGCGAATTTAGTTTGATGCGCTCACTTTTCACTAATTTCATTTCATATGAAACGCCCGACGCACACTTTAATTAAGAACGTGCTTAGCTGGCCCATAAATATGGCTCGTATCAGCGCCATTTAATTGATAAATAAACTCTGTTATATTAAATACATTCGCCTTGCTTGTTTCATGCTCGATTCGCATGCAAAGCAGCTGAAACTATTTTTAATAAAGCTTCATTGATTTCGTGAGTGCAGCGCAAGTTTTGTTTTAATTAAAATTCAAAATTTTTCATTAGATGCAGTTTTCGCATAACTCGACTGAAGAGCCAAAAACAACAATGAGCAGAATATATAAATTTATGAGCACAAATTTTTTTTGTATTTATTTTTTTTTTTATATATAATATCAAAAAAGAGAGAAAAATCATCTTTCCAGATAACTGTGATTTAAGATGTCAGTATTTGTAGACTGAGTAAATACGTAAGATATAATAGAGGAACAAACTCTAGCTGTCTTATTTAGATTAACGCATGGTTTAATTTTGTATTTATTTCTTCAAATTCATATATGTATTAATTATAAATTTATATATAATTTCATATAATTACTGATTTATTCTTGTTTATTTATTTAAATATATATAAAATATTTTTTTTCGTTTCTTTTTTTATTTATTCTTTTTATTATTATTATTTATATATATATATATATATATATATATATATATATATATATATATTACTTGTATCTTTAAAGTTATTATGAAAAGTGTTTTGTGTCTTTTTTGTTATTTAAATATAAATAAAAATCTGTTTAAAGACAAATTAACTGACTATATTTGTTAGACTATGATTTCGGAAACAGAGAATTGCATAGATTATTAGATTAGATTAGATGACACGTAAAATAAAAGCTGAAATTTTAATAGGTTTCAAGCACGCTTCTTCTCGAATTCAAATGAGAGGCTATCCTGGCTTCTGGTATTTGCAGTACTATATTATATTTATATATTTATTTATTTATATTTATACATTTTATTATTATATTTATTTATATATTTATATTTATTATATTTATTTTTTTATTTTCTTATTTACTTATTTAATGTAAATAATGAGTAAATTATCATATTTATGTATTACATTTTTGTTTAATTTCTCTTTAAATTTGTCATTTGCTGACTTTCATATAATTACGTTTGCCAGATAACTTAATTGCTCTTCGGCAAAAGTCAGGGTTTTTTTTTTCATAATTTTCACATTGTAACCGTCGCCAAAAGCTGTAAAGATTTAACGGTCCGATCTAAACGATGGGCCTGGCGCTGAGTACGGGAAGCGTTTCATGTGTTTATGTTATGCGCGCTTAATGAAGCCGCAGGCATTTCAACATATCACGCCCACAACTGGCCGCCCGCCTGCTAAGCAGTAACCCAGCAACCCAGCAGCGGCAGCTGTCAGGTTTATTAGCCAATTTAAGAAACAGACTGCCACACACATTTACACACACACACACACACATGGATACTTTAGCTGTGGTGCGTTTTATGTGCTGCGATGAATTCTGGCGGCGCTTTTTCGGGCTTCCCATTCGCTTAATGACTCAACCAACGGAGTGCGACCGAGCCAGATAGACAGACTGCCACGCCCACAAAACTGCAACTATTTAGAGAGAGAGAGAGAGAGCAGGAGTAAGTGTGTGTGTGTGTGTGTATGTGAGTGCGTAACGCGCTAGCTGTGCAGTTAAAGCAAGTGACAAGCGCCATTTTGACTTTGGTTTCAGTTTTTGCCTTTGTGTCTGGCTGGCAGCACATTAATTATACGACTCGTTGACCGCGCTATTAGTGCTGCAAAATGTACAAAAGTTTGTCATACTTAGCGTTTGCTTTATGTGGCAACACTTGACTACAGATTTGCGGTTCGCCATGCCCCGTTGGGCCAGAGTTTCTGTGTAAAGTTATTATTCGTATTAAACTCCAAGTTTAATTTATTATTTCTTCTTTTATTTGCAGGTACGTTTGATGAATAGCTGCAGGTATATTAAAGGTACTTTTGAGTGCGGCAAATGCATTGAATTAATTCCAAGAGACGCAAGAAGTAGACAACAAGAGATTATCAGCTGCATAGATAGTGCTGCCAGCAGCTGCAGTAGCCAAATGCAAATTAGTCGGTCAACATAAAATGCATCCAGCAGCAGCCACATTTCATGCATGCGTGGCATTTGATGCCCGCTCCAGTAACCATTCGAAAGCAAATTCACAAAAGGACTTTGCCAAGGATATTCGCATTAGATAATGCAAAATTTCAAAACCACAAATACTGCTTTTGCTACTACTACTACTACTACTGCTGCTGCTGCTGCTGCTGTTGCCAGCTGCCAGCTTTCTGTGGTTTGCTGGCGCCTTTTGTTTGGCTCTGGAAATGCTACATACTCGGTGCTTATTAAGTGTGTACACACTTATTTATACTCTAGGCGACTTGGCATGCTTATTGCTATAGAAATTCGCTACAATTGTTGGAAATTGCTCGACTCTTTCCAATTACGCATAACAAGCCGAAGGTGAGTGGTTAATAACACTTAAGTACTTCAGCTATGCTTAGCTAAAAGCATTTTCCACAATCAATTTTGGGATTTCACTTGAAAGTTTATTAGCTGAGAAACGATTCAATCAAAACTAAATATTGTTACTTTCAAAGCTAAACTAGACAGTACAAGAAAACTTTAATTTAATTATTGGCTCAGTAATAAATTAAATTAAAATTGAATGACTTGATTTTAAAAAAGCTTACTTATATAGTAAAATACTATTTGAGTAATATTACGAATGCTCTATAATAATTAAATAAATATAAATATAATAAATATTTATTAAACCATTTTAAAATATTATTTAAATTTGTTTTTAATATTAATAAATATTAAATATTAATTATTGAATATATTATACGTAATGAATTAAGTAAAAATAAAATTCCATTATTAATAATAATTGAGTGTGACAATATAAGACAAATAATATTAAACTATTTTATTTTGTACGATTGAATTAATCACTTTAATTGAATACTAATTAAAATCTATCCGTTTCTAAAAACTTGCCAAAAATATGCTTTAATGCTTTTAATAATTATCACTCTCCTTTTCTATTCATTTAAGAAATGTATTCTGGAGAGAAGATATATACAAATATATGTATATACAAAGAGATTGTATACTTTCTTTATTTTCTTTATTTTTTTATTTTTTATATAATTACATAAATTAACAAAAAAATAATCTAAGCATTAAGAGCAAAAAATTTGAATATTTTCAATTAGAACTAACATTTTTGCAGCTCAATTTAAAGTGAACTCATATATATAATATTGAATTGATATGTTAGCAATTAAAGTGTATTTATATACCCTGATAGACTTGATTGTTCATATATGCTTTACCCACACTCACACAATGAGTGCTAAATCCATACACATTTGAATTTGCACAAATATAAATATATATACATACGTATGCATACACTTACATATATATTTCGCATGTTAATAGAACTGACTCAATATTTGCTTTGCTTATTGGGTGAGGAGAAAGAAAGCTTTTTGCACTTGGGACCACATAGACACTTGGTTATTCCATTATATAGATACGTTATATCATTTATTATTATTGAATAATTGAATAAGCGAGACAACGGCTTCTGCACACACACATAGCTCAGCCCATATCTCTGTGTATGTGTGTGTGTGTGTGCTGAAGCAGCTAAATTTATAATGCATTGCGGTTGCTTCGCCTGCTATTTCAGTTGCGGCTAATGAGGCCGCCCGCCTGTGGTTCGCCCAGCCACGCCCTGAAGAGCACCTGTGTTCCGAAGGACATACAACGTATAGGAGCGCTTGGGCATAGCTTATGCATCTTCTGACCATGTTACCTTTGTGGAAGATTCATTTCCATTACATTGCAGCTTTTTCGCCACTAACCAACATCCCGCAGATGACTTCAAGTCCTTGCATATAGCCATTGTAATAATTCATCCATGTGCATACATATATCCTCAAGTATTTATGAACACACACACACACACACATATGTATGTACATATTTCCTCACATAATTGAATATTTAAGTTGCATGTATGTGTGTTTGGCTTGCGCTATCCTTTGTTATCACCATTTGATGTACTCAGCTGGGATTATTTATTTTGATTGCATTTGGATACCAATTAATGAACCACATTTTATGCTAATCGGAACAGCTCATAAACTGGCAATATCTGAGCAAACATTTTATGCCATTTGATCTATTTAACTGACTGAGTATTAAGCAACTTTTGCGCCAATCTGCACTTGCCTGCCAGCAATATGTCACGAGAGATCGATAAGCAGCTTTCAAACTTTTGCTGCTCTTCAAGTTCTGGCAAAGAACATCTATAGTATGCGTGTAGATATATGTTTGTATGAAATATTAATTCACTATGATAGCTGATTGATAGGGGAATCAAGTATTTAACAGCATAAAAAAGTTAGCTACGAAATGCAAACAGAAAGAATTTTTATATTAATTGTTACTAATAAAATTTATCCTTGGACAGCACTGAGGGAACTAGTAGCCCTTTGGTAAATTTTTTATAATTATATATGACCATTACATATAATCCTAGCTTTAAAATATATTTGCATGTGTGAGTAAAGCTGTTCTGTTAATGGGGCACATGGAATTAATGAATTATGGATTTTCTATTTATAATTTCGCTACTACGCTTTCAAATTGAATATCAACTGAATATAAAAATCCGACATTAAAATCATCATCTTAAAAATATTTATAAGGCGAAAATTAACAGAATGATGATGTGTGGGTAGCTCTTCCATATCCTGATATTTGTAATGCGAATTCTAAGAGAATACCGCAGCAAAAGGAATATTTGAAATATGGATTAGACAGCATTTTTATTCCAACAGCTCCGTCAGGCATAACTGCTGCCCTGAGAAATATGCTGACTCGTGCGAATTTGCATTCGAGCTTTGATTCTCATATATGTCACGTATATAGGCAAAGCAGCTGCTAAGCTTATGCAAATCTCGCAGATAATTAAATATTTATACACCTATTTACGCATACACCTAAATATGAGGCAGCTGAGGCTAATATTTAAATTTTGGCTGCTGATTGAAATGCGCAGCGCCAACAGCTTTGGTTGGTTGATTAAATGACTAAGTGGAGGCTGCACCACCTGCTCCACACTGTCAACTCGGTCGTTGGTCAGGTAATGTCCTTAGCAAGAGCAAATGTTGTTGTTGTTGTTGTTTGGCTGCTGTTGCCATGCGTGCTACACATGCAAATGCTATTAGGTATCCAGCCTGGGGCGTTTCGAGCCTTAATTATGCTGCAAACTTGCGACGATGAGGCATACTCAGTGCTTTTTGCTTGCTTCGAGTCCTGCCTGCGGACTGAGTCCATTCTGTGGCAATATCTGTTATCAACGTATGCCGCACAATTAGCAAAACTTGCTGCAGGTATTTCATGCACAACTAAGCAGCAGCCAGAAGCTCCTCAATACGCACACTCCTGCCTTCTCTCTCTCTCTCTCACACCGTTTCACTCCCTCGCTCTGTCTAAGTTTGTCTGCTTTTATCTATCTCCCTGCTAGCAGCAACCCCTGCTGTTTGGCACATTATGAAACTTGATTTAGCTGACAGCAAAAAGTCACGTACAATGGTGCGTATTAGTAATCTTGTACTAAGTTTGTTAGCAAGCACTTGAGTATGCCATAGCAAAAAATAAAAGAAAACAAAGAAACACAATCTCACTTGGTTAATGGAATAGTACAGAAAAAAGCAAGAAAAGAAAATAAAAAAAATATATAATGGAAACTTAGAAAAACACATGACTTTAGCCCCACGTATGCTTAGATCAAAATGAAAATATGAAACAAAGTTGCCATTTTTTAATAAAGCTAAGGAAATAGCAACCTAAAAAAACACACACACAGACAAATTACAATGTTTCTTTGAGTTATTACATGCAAAGGAATCCAAGGCAAAGATACGAATTTTTAAACTTTCTTTGGCAATTTTAATTTCATAAATACTTGAGTTAGCATTTCAGATAGATTCATATTCATTTCTGAATTAATTTCGTATATCAAATTGCAAATTAAAAAATAAATATGTTGGTACAAAGCAAACAAATATTAAATTCCTCGCAATTCTTGATAAGAACAGCTAGATTAAAGCCATGCAATTCGCTTTAGCTTAACTCCGAAATGGCAATTTCGCTTTTACAAATTTGTCTTCAAGTCAACTTAAGCTCGAATTTCCATTTGTTGTTCAGTTTTTATCAATTTACTTGTGGAAGCGCACAAATTTTATTGAACTTAATAACGCTGGACTTGGTCATAAAACGTTGAGCCGCATTGACCGGGTTTATGTTTAAGAATAACGCTATTTATGTATATATATGAGCCATGCCTCGTGAATTAAATCCACATGGATGCGTGAGTGTTTGTAACTGTCACTTGTTGTTGTTGTTGTTGTTGCTGTCGTTGCTGCTGTTGTCTGGCGTAATTGCTACACGGTTTTCGAGCTAATAGAATTAGAACATAAACCGCTTTATTGTCTAAGCACACACTAACACACACACACACGCGAACTCATAACAAAGCGTTTTTATGACAGCTCAGCGGATGGGACGTCATGAAAATGCGACGCTCTTGCCAGTGCTCGCTATTAAGCTCCACAATAATTTTGCATGTGTGTGTGTGCGTGTGTGGCTAGGGGCGTGGATATGCCGCTTAAACGCTGACCACATCATAGAAATCACCACACACACACACTCACACTCAACACATTGCCAAGCCGAGCAAATTATGGGCTCAGTTGACGCAGTGCAGGTGCTGCCATTTCGCTCGAATTTTTGCGGAACGTCGCTTTTTATGTGGTTTGGCTCATCTTCTTCTTTCTTTTCATCATGCTTGACCATTTATAGCGAGTGCGCGCGCGCGTTGGAAATCAGTTTAATAGCCGCATTATCCGGCGCGGACAGGCCACCCCAATTTGAAATATAAAATATTATATGTTTGCTGACTTGAAAATAAATATATGAGCATTCATTCAAGAGTTTTTTTTATGATAAAAAAAATATATTATGACATGCGGAGCTAAAAGTAATTTTAATAAAATTTATTCAACTGATCATAGAATGTGTTTGTGCGCTGACTGAATGACTGATTAACGGAATAAGCAAAGAACTGGATGCTTTAAAAATTATTGATTTTGCGATTGGGCCATTGACTAACTGACTGACTTTATGTTTGATTGAGTGACTGACTGACTTGATTCATGTTGATAATTGTCTGTTTGATATCAAGCTCTATGCATTATGGATTTTTTGAGAGACTGGCTAGCTGATTGATAGGCAAAGCAAAATGAATTACTTACTCAGAGGTTGATTGAACGACTTACTGATCAAGTGATACCCAATCACCTCTGATTGAGAAGCTAAAAGCTCACAGATGAATATAACTGGATTGCGGAGACCGAGGCGTTGCTGGCTGATTGACTGAGAAACTCAATGAAGCTATTTAATTCGAAACTTATTACAAATCTGATTTGTTGATTGCATAAAATATCCAATGATTAATATACCAAGAGAAAGACTTATTGATGAATGATTGGCGTATTGGCTGATTAAATACAAAATTCAAGGAATAACTAATTAGGGGACTTACATATAGATTGTGATGCTCAAAGAGGCACTGACTGAGGCGCTGCCTGACAAACTCACTGAGATCTATCTAAGGTTATGTCCAAGTGATAAATTGAACAACTGATTAACTGACATAATCACGAAACGAGTGTATTGCCTATTTAAATAATGAAGAGAGTTCAAACTAATAATTGAAGTGAATGTGACTGAATAGTTGATGATTGCCGGCTGATTGACCGCCTAATTACCTTACTGACTGAATGACTGATCAAAGGACTGAGATACTGAGTGATTAATTGAACAATTTACCTATGGGCACTTACACAATTGACTGATTGAATGGCCTACCAATTGACAGTCCGACTGAATGGCAGACTTAATGAAAAGCCAACTGACTGATTGATTACTTAATCTTTTAACGGATTAATGCGCTGTCTGTCTAACAGAGCGGCTGAATTGAGCCCCAGCCTAAATGACATTCGCATTTATAAAAAATCCTTGCATATCTTAACATTATTAACTTCCATCAGAATATTATATACCTATCAACGCCAGGCATACAGCGAATATCCATACATAAATATATATATTTTTATATATGTAAGATACAAAAAATATTGACGTTGCTTCTCCTGTTGGCATTGCATACGACTGAGCGCTGCGAAACAAATGTCAATAATTAAAGCAAAAGGAATTATTAAAAATGCCTGCCAGGGGATACAAAAAGTGCATTTTATTATTTAAAATTATTCAAGCGTTGCACCGCAAAAACAGAGCTATTCATTTAACATGCAAAATGTGCCCATTTTTATATGCACTTCCTATATGATGTGCTGTAGCAAAAATAAAAAATAAATAAATAAACAAGGCAGACACAAATTCACTGTACAGCGTTTCATTTCAATTTGAATTAAAATAAAAAAAGACAACAATTGCTTCTCATACGTTGTTAAGCACATATCATATTTTTTCAACCTGTTTCCTTTGTTATTGCTGCTGTTTTCTGAATCACAATACGAACTCCGAAAAATGCTGTTTATAAAATAAAAGATACAGCCAGAAACAAAGTAACAACAGTAGTCATTGCAGTCTGAGTCCTTTGAGAGCACTTGGTTATGTAATCCCCGTCAATGGCATTGCGAAAATTAAGCAAAAGCAACAAAAATTGCGACATAAAAGAGCGCAGGATGACTCCAAACACTAATAAAATGAAAGTAGCAACAAAACAGCCAGAAAAAGTAAAAAATTGTGTGAATACAGCAAAAAGTAGAGAGAAGAAACGGTTGCCCAATGCCTATATATCTAGTAGCAGCCTGCGCCGCCTGTTGTCCCCCGGGGGAATTAAGGGGTCCACGACGGGGGCCAGGCTGCGTCTAATTATCGGCCAAGCAGCAGACAATATACCGAACATTTGGAGCATTCGGAAAATGGAGCAGTTGGCCGTGGCAGCTGGCTGGCAATTTCACTTTAAAATTTATACAAACTTCCGGCCATGCAGGCAGGCAGGCGTATACATACATATGTATAAAACACCTAACAACAAAAACTGAGTCTTTAGTCCTATCTATATTGAGAGCAGAGTGTAATGTGAGATTCTTTCAAATAAATTTGTATATATTAATATAAGAAAAGAGAATCGTCTGTATATATGTATATACGGGTGATCTCTTAATATATATGTATATATTCTTAAGCAGTATAATGAGGTAATTTAATTATATGTGTTTGTGTGCCTGTATACATATGTATCTGTTCGGTTGTCTGTCGATCTCCCTCTTTCTTCCGTGCAAGCCTGCCTGCATGTCTATCTCACAGTTTGTCTGTCTGTCCGTCTGCCTAAGAAGAGCAAGAGATGCAGAAGAGCTCCAGGAGATCATTTAGAAGAGGCCTGTAGCAGCAGAGAATGTTCCCATTGGATCGACTGCAACGATCTCTCCCTGGCGCCCTGCTCAAAATTTGAGTGCCACTCAGGCTTTGAGTGGAAGTCGCCCTATATAAAGGGCAGCAGCTGCGGCATTTATTCAGTCGTCTAGACCCAGTGGGGTTAGTCGTACGTGCAGGGCAGTATTTTTTTTAATTATTTTTTTTTTAATTTTTATTAATTTTTTTTTTTTAAAACCACCTAGCACCAAAAATTTTATCCTGCCTATATTGAGAGTAGTGCCTCGTGTGAGTTACTTACAAATAACACAAAGTTGCCAATACTTAAAATATATGATTTATACATATTATTATAAAAGAAGAGAAGTAGAGTAAGAAGAATCGTTTGTAGCTAAAAACTGATGTAATTATATTTTTTATTTATTTATAGATGTTTTTTTTTTTTACATATTTATATATATTAAATATAATATAAAATGTGTTATTTTTTCACATATATATAATATATAAATATATTTAATCAATAATTTAAATTTATAAATTATTGAAAATTCTTATTTAAGCATAAACTCATTTTTAATAATAAATGTGTGCCGTCCACAACTTTGTAGCAGAGTGTCACTGCTTATTCCGAGTCATACCTAAACTGTATCCAGAGCGTGAAAAATCACCGACGCGACGGTTGTGCTCCTTTGGCTTGTTAGCCGGCAAAACGGCAAAACGGCAGCGGCAACAGCTGCTGCCAGTGCTTGATAAACCTCTAGGCAATGTCAGCCCACAACTGTGCCACGTTTTGTGGCCGTCGAGTCGAAGCTGGCAACTGCACTAACAAGATTCGACATCTGAACGAGAGTAATCCATCAGCGGACGAGCATCAGAATGGATTAAGAAGAAATGTGTGTTTTTACTTTGCCATCAGTCTCAGATCGACAGACATTTGATGCTCTTGAAAAGTTGATGTCTGAAATGGGGTATGAGGAATGGGAGAGAATATATACTTGGAATTAACATTCTATAAATTATTAAAATAAATATTATATGCAAATTAAGCAATATTTTTCCACTTTATAATTTTACTCTCTAAGATAAGAATCAATTGGCATAAAAGGGTATATCCAGGTCGATCAACATTCACAACTCTTGAGCTCCGTTTTTTTTTTTTTAATCGCAAATAATGTGCGGCATTTGCGTTTGGAACGCGGATGTGTTTCATTTTTCACAATGGAATGAAAGTTCAATTATTTGATTTGACAGGCGTTGCCAGAGGGAGGGAGGCAGGCAGCCTGCAGGCAGCCACTCAGCTACTGTGTGGGCATGGCGCTTGCCCAGATTTAAGCACAAACAACAACTGCCAGAGCATGTTTTATACACAACATGACGTTGAGTGCACAATTGAAGTGTAATTTATTAACTTTCCCATGCGAAATGAGTTGCTACTGCTGTCCGTGAAGCAAGGCACACAAAGAGACCAGGTTAAGCCCAAGGAATCCAGTACTTTGTTGCTTAAGCTTTTATGTACGCCTCTTGTACTCGGCAAGTGCTTTACATTGTACGCAGTTCTCGAAAAACCTCAGCTACTTTAATAGATTTGTCAAATTATTTCACTAACGAATGAATTGCTTTTGTAGTCAATCACAGAATTGAAGCATCCATTTTATCAAGAATACTTCAACTTAACTTTGATTTGGGAGACAATTGAGCTCCTTTGCTTCTCTAGAATTTTATATCTTAAATATAATATAATGGATTTGAAATTCGGTAAAAATTAGTGATTAAAAGTAAAATTTATATCGGATATTTAATTTTTAATAAAATACCGGCATAAAAAAATATTGTTTCTTACATGTACTTTTTGACCCCACTTGGATTAGTTGATCTTAATTTATTAATATAAAGTTAAGCACTTTATCATAAATATTTCAAAAATATATTATTACTATTTACAACTTTTCACTTATAGAAATCCAACATATTCCAGCGCAGTTAGAAAAATGGTTTTACTATATATGTATAGAATATATGTCGACCCACATATGTATTTATCTATATTACGTATACGCCACATTCACTAACAAGCTATATAAATACAATCAATGGTAAATTAACAAATTTTTAATCTTTTGCCTACACTACCATTAATATGAGCATAGAACCAGACACACAAACATACAGCCGTATCCACACACATGCATACATTTAAGCCGAATGATTAAGCCAAACCCAAGGATGTGATTACTTTTGCTCGAATGCTGTACGCAAATGTCGCAGTCAAATGGGTTTCGATGGCTTTGGTTTTGGTTTGGCATTGCGATAAACCCCATAAACAACGTGCTCAGCCGGCTTATATATTGTCCAAAATACATTGACAAATACGCACGTATGCACACATACATCAATCTGAGAGCCAACCGCACATTGAAACCACCTTTTACTGAGCGTGGGTTGACGGTTGGCTGGCATGGCTGGATATGTGGGGCTGGTTGATGGGGTGGCTGGGTGATGTGATGCCACTCTTACAGTTTACAACACATTTTAATGAGTTCTTCTATTTACTGGCTGCGGCTGGCATTAAAAGGGAAACCCATCTGTGGGTGCTATAGCCGACCATAATTTGCTTTTGTTTGGCTTTCGAGTTGTTTGAATCTCGCATTGATTGTAGTTGTTTCTGTGTGTTTTTATTTTTTTCTTTTTTTGTAATGTGGCTTTTGGGCACTTTTTCGATTTTGTTTGCTTTGCGGGCGATAAGTGGTCGTGCCCATTGTCTGTGCATGTACATAAACCTAATAAAAGACAACACTAAAAACTGAAAACAACACTCGAATTGGCTGGTTAAATGGTCTGAAATATTGCCAGAGCGACAAGGAAAATAAGGCGGATGGAATTAACTGAAATTGAATCGTATATGTATGTATATATTCGTGTGTATGTGTGGCATAAACTTCAAAGAGCTGCCACAATACGAGTCCTGTCAAAAGGCTCGACTGCAGCCACAGGCTCACCGACTGTGTGCAATTGCCATTACTTAGTCATATGGCATAGATATACATACATACGTACCGAATCTCAGCCAATTGGTTGGCGTGAGAACCAATTTGCAACTATTAAATGCGCGCCAGCAACAGAAGCAGAAGCAGAAACTGAAACAGCACAAACAAAGGCAATGCTAAAATGTTGCCAACTTTTGTGATTTCGCCTGTGAATGTGCCAATCTTAGACACTCGAGCCTCCAACTCTCAGTCGCTCAGAGGCCAGAATGTGAATACGAATGTGAATCTAAAACTGAACCATCGTCAAGTTGCCGTAAGAGGAGAGGAGGTGAAAACTGAGCTACAAATTGCAGCACTTGTATCAAGATAAAGTCAAAAACAGGCAAAAAGTCAACGGCTGGCAGTTCGTGCGGCATGTTTGAAAGGAGCACAGGGCATAGACACTCACACACAGTCACACACATGTATGTAGCATATGTATACAGCCAACCCCCGCTCATTCCCAGTAAAACATTTGCATAGCTTCGGCTTCGGCTCTGGCTTTGCCTGTCTCAGGTTAAAGCTCAGCTGTATTCGCTTTCTCACTCTGCCTAAAGACCCGTTCTATGCCCCATTCCTGCTCGCCCTCTCAGCTCTCGCTCTCGCTCCCTCACTCTATTGTGGCTTTGTTTGGCTTTGTTACTCGTTTGCCCTCAGGTTTTCATGTGCTCAGCTATATTGAAATGCTTGGATTTGAGCCGACACTCGATATGGCACGTAGTGCTTAAAGACAATAAGAGCTAAATGCTGAATTCCTGACATAGTTAAGCCAACAGCAATGGAAGCATCAATAGCACTCGCATATTTGGGCTGTGCTTTGACTACAGCTGCGCTCCAAGATCAACAAAATCTTTAAATACAATTAAATATATGAATTTGCAGAATCAGTTTTTAATCTCATCCTTAGCAAACAAAATTTGGTACGATTTAAACTTAATTAAAATTATTTATTTACTCTCATAACTTTCAAATACTTTTGGTCTGTTAAATCGAAATAAACTTAAAGCAAATAAAATATATAAATTTATATAATAATGTTTAAATTAACATGCTCTACATTTAACATACATAAATTCTTACCAAAGTCTGCCAGCCGCTGAAAAGTTAGTTGTACGTTGCGTATACGCCGTGTTTCCTTCCCTTTAGCTTGTTTGGGCTAACATGTTTGTTGGCTATGAAACTAATTAAAATATGCACAACTTGCCAAAATACTTAAAAGCAACACATGCGGGTGCACACACAATTCTGCCTCTCTCTCTCTCTCTCTTTCTGTATGTATTGTGTTCAGCTGTTTGTTTGCGGGCCAGGTAAACGCAGCTCATGCAGTTTTTTGCAATTTTCCACTTAGTAGGTTTTTGCGCCGTGCCTTGCCTCGCGTTCTATGTTAAATAAAACTCTTATACATATGCGCTTGCCCACCCATACATACTTATATACCGAAATTTTGCTCCAAAATTTAAACAGCTTTGCTTTGGCTAAGATATAATTTATTTATACCTTTCTCGTATAGTCTGCTCTTTTTAATACTGTCGCAAGCTAGAGCGAGCTTATGCATAGGACTTTCAGCAAAAATGAATGATTCGCATCAACAACGCAAGCTAAAAAGTAAATATTTGAAATGTAGGTCAACAAAGCCAAGGGAAATTCTGTATTTCATTTGGACCAAATAGAAAAATTCACTTTTGTTAAACAATATTCGCTGTATATTCTTTTCTGTTTCGTATTTTATTATTTAAGAATACGTTTGCGTACAATTCTTATCTGGCTTTTGGGTACTCTTGCGTGGGCAGAGTCTCTTGCGCTTTATCCTTATGTAAAACATCCTGCATAAAGTTCGCATAAATTTCTTTAAGAACTAAAAAACAAATCTTTTTAATTGTTCTGCACGGCACAGCAAAAAGTTGAGCGCCAATTTGTTGCACAAGTTTTTGGCTTTTACTACTACTCGCGCTATGATCTCTGCCCTTTGTCTCTACCTCGACTCGCCCCCACTCTGACTCTGGCTGCCTTTGTTTTGCCCTCTTCCTAGCTGGCACGAAGGCAAACAAGAAAATTAGTTAAAAACTTTGGCAAAAACAACGCTCAACTTTCGGCTTCGCTGTGCTTAGCAAAAAGCACGGCGCAGACCAACAAAAAATGTTGATCAACTTTTACCTAGGCAGCAATAATATAGTAAAAGCTGTATACAAAAAAACTATTTATGTATATATGTGTATGTATATTTATATAAATATATATGTGTTTAATATAATGTACGGCATGGCAAACAATTAAAGCAAATATTTTGCGTTTTTTTCCCTTTGTATTTACAAAAACAAAAATTTAAATGCCAATGGCAACGCATTTAAACTTTATAGATAGAACAGAAAAATATTTTAAAGTTAAAGTAAAATATAAAAAAATATATTGTACGTATATATTAAAGGAAATTTAATTAAAATATTTAAAAATAATGTGAGCTCTTAGTATCAAAAAAGTTCCAAATCTAGAGACAAATAATATATCATATGAGGTGAGCCACGCCTAATTAATATAATATATAATTTAAGGAATAAAATATTACCATTAATATTTTCTAAACTCTTGCTACGCCGGCTGTATGATGGCTATTAGGTTGTTCGTATGCACATATGATCATGTCACGTTCTATTCACTCCTGGTCCAATTAAACTGCTATAATTATTAATTATTATTGCTGGGTGGAAACGCGCTTAGTTCGTGTTGCCCACAGCTGTTTTGTATAAGCTCTGGCTTAATCGGTTTAGTTTGAGCTCTCGTGTCACGCACGCAAAAACACACACAGCACGCACCCATTTCAGTTAAGTCTTTTGTATATGAGCAGCCGGAAATGGGAAGTAATTAAATTTTAAACGCAGCTGCCAACTGCCAATAATTTAATTGAATGTGGCAATTGAGCTGCCGCGCCGCTGGTTATTGGCCAGCCAGTAATTAAAGTCAAGCCAACAGCTACAAAGAGACTAATACTACTCGACTAGATGGGCAGGCGCAGATCGGTGGGTTTGGGGAGGCTGCTCAAATTAAGCCAAAACATTTGAGCCAACTTCAGTCTGTGCGTGTGCCCGCATCACCCGCTGCCTGTCAAAGCAGCATGCCACTTGACGCCTAATGACCAGTTTAATGGGGGTGCTTGATGCCAGGGGATGTCCAACGGCAGCCAGCCGTCCGCTCTGCCCCTCCCCCCACTTCTCCGCCCCGTTAATGTCCAGAACATTTTCCAGTGAAATGGCCCAAACAAAAGGCGGCCGCCTGTCGATTACCTTTGTTTGGGGCCCGTTAATTAAGTTTTGGAGGCGAGCGCAACGCTGGCAAAATGTTATGGCCAAGTTTTCTATTACCGACTCGAGCTCACGCACCTTAATGAGCCACGTAGGCGTATGAGTAACGCACAAATTGCCTGCCCCAAGTGCGCTGCGCTGCGCTCTGCTCAGCTCTACTCTGCTCAGCTCTGCTCTGCTGCGCTGACTATCCCAACAACGTATGCGTAATTGCCACAGAAATGAAACTCGAGCAAACGTAAGAAACAGGCCCCATCCGCATCCGTATTCGCATCCGACTTCAAATGCTGGCTGAAACAATGCGCGAGCATGCGACAAATTTGCTGGCAATCAGTTTGGCCTCCCATTAATTTATATATATATATATAAATATGTACGTGTGTGAATGTGTGTGTGTGTGTTTTTTTTCGCTCTGCTCAACTTTCACTTGGGGGCAAAACTTTTTGCACACGAGCTTCAAAAACTGAAATCGAAAATTGTTTACCAAGCGAAGCGCTTAGCTAAATGTCTTCCGTGCCAGTTCTCCTATTCTCCAGCTCACCTCCGCTGGGAGGAAGTACTTGACATGCGAATGTGTCTGCGTAAGTGGGTGTGTGTGTGCTGTCCTGAACCAGGGCAGGTGCAGTGGTTGTTTGGCCATAAAAAGCAACGACAAGTGCAAATGCTACAAGCAACAACACACAGCAATGCCAGGCCCCCAATGCTGAAACTCAACTCCCCAAATTCAATCCCAGCCTCGACTCCGCAGCCGAGCCAGTTCCAGTCCCAGTCCCAGCTGCCGTTGCTGGTATTTACATGCAGACAATATGAAGCAGCTAGTATATGTTTATAACATCCGCAAATTGTTGAAGATAACAATTATTGTGCATTGAGAGCAAAGGCAAACACAGCAGAGCCAGCTGCCACAGAGCGTATCGAGTCGTGTACTCGACTGTTGCCGGCTTGTTAGACTTGTGGTACAGTCGGAAATGGTAGTTTACGGAAACACACACACGCACACACACACACACACTGCAAACGAGAGTGGGAGAACGAGAGAAAAGCCAAGTCCAAATAGGATCGAGATGTGCCATTAGATTCCAGCTTTAGTTTTGCGGTTGAGCACTTAAAAAAAGTTGTAAATTGACATGACTCGGGGCATTAACAAAGCTTTTCAGAACATCGCATTTTGTGTATTTGTGAAACGAGCACAGGTGTCGCTCATTACGGCAATTAATTAAGTTGTCAAAGGAAAAGTTTGCGTGAATATTAAAGCAGACGAAATAGTGGATTAACAATGTATGTATTTATATTATATAAAAATCTTGAAGTCGTTGCAAATTTAATTAGAATTTTTTTACAAACATTAAAATATGTGTAATACTACTTAAAAATAAATAAAAAATAAAAAATAATAATAAACAACTAAAAACAATGAAAAACTACGAATAAATATTATTCAATATACAATAATTACGAATTAATATTTATTAAACAACAACTCAAGGAAGAAGGCGATTGAGATTAAATCGATTTTTACATTTAAAATCGTATTATCAAGCCAAAGTCTAGTATTATATAACTTTTATTTTTATATTTTTATTATTATTATATACCATTTGTTTTATCTAAATCAATCTTTGCCCAAGGCCGAATTTCCTAAACACAAACCTTTTAATTTTAATTGAAACATAAAAGTGCTTAAAAAGTTTTTTTCGCACAAATTCATTGCCAACTTTTCCAATATCAATTGGGCACGTAAGTGTTTGCCTATAATTTCAATAAGCCATAAATAAGAGGGCCGTCGATGCCTTTATGATTATTGTTGTGTGTGCCAACTACTTAACTGGCTGGCCTTGGCTTAAGTATTGCATAACTCTGTCAAGCCTTGACCCTTTATGACTCTTCGGGCTATTGTTCAAGCATTTCGTAAGTCTTCATTTGCTTTTGCATATTTATAAGGCCACAATGGAATCCTTCGCAAAGGACACACACAAAAAGTAAACGTTGTATCGTTTGTATTGGCCAAGCGAGCAGCAACAAAGCCAAAAGCGAAACTCGTACGCTCAAATGACAGTCGGAATAGACTTAAGCATACACACACATACAAACACACCGACACAGACACACATCGCATATCGCAGCAACGCCCTCATTGAGTAAACATTGAGTCAACACTTCCGCTACGATAACATCAACATGGCGCCAACATTATATAGGGCCAACAACGACGGCCAAAATAGATAAAGCGGCCAAGATAAGGACGGAGAGATGGCGGACGAGACGGCGAGCGCGCAATCGAAATGCTTAACTCTTGGCCAGCAATTTTTACCCAATAAATTATTTTATCTATCCAGCCAGAATATACCCGCAGCAGGAGTCACAGACGCAGCAGGAGTAGCAGCAGCAGACGTTGAATGCCACGTGGCATAAAATAAAATTAGAAGCACATCAGCATGCCGCGGCGACTGTTTATGAAAATGTCATTAAAATGGTCGGCTATAATAATACCCGCGTCCCCTGCAGCTCTACGCCTCGAATGTCTAAAACCCACTAAAAGCAAAAACTAAAATAAAACAAAGCCCGCACAAAACAAAATTAATTAAGAGAGCTAAAAGAATGCTCGTTTATGGGTGTGCGGGTATCTTGTGTGTGGGTGTTGAATGTGTGCGTCTGTGTGTGTTATTTCGGAAATTGATATTCATTTGCAATTGTCATAGTATTTGTTTGGCCTCATATTATGTATATATGCCCCGAAGACATAAGCCAAAGTATCAGAGTGAGATTTGTAGTTTGCTTGAAGCGACTCGCTTACAAAGATTTCTAGGAAATTTGGCTCAATTTAGTTCTCTTTTTTATGGCACAAAACTCTAGAGTAGCAAAATATCATAAAGTGTGGACTTGTAAAACTTCTGCGTATAATAAAAAAATCTAATTTATAAATCCTGAATGAGATAACCTTACGAATAGCGTTTGTGGTTCTTGAAGATGGAAATGTCTTAAACGAGTATATGTATGTTTATTTATTGTAAATATAGAATAAAGTTAGTCAGTATATAGTATTGTATATAATTAATTTATAATTACTATTATTAGTATTATAATTAATACTTAATTTTATTGAAAATATTTATTTTGTAAGCTCCACTCGTTAGATATTTATAAATTGTTATTGCTTTCTATTTTTGACTACGAGTTTTTGTTAATTTATAGAGAAAAAGAGAGAAGCTCGATTCTTATATAAATTGAAATATATACAAATATTTCTTCTTTGATATTTTGTTGTTATAAAACTCAGATTTATTTGATATTAATAGAGAAGTAGAAGGTCGTTTCTTATATTAGGGTTTAGCATACAAATGAATATCTGTACGATAATCTGAAATCCGTTAGCTTAAATCAATGCCGCAAATGGCATCAACTATTGTCTAGGGTATTCTCACTGCGACACAGATTTCCGTCATTGATTTCTATTTCTATTTCAATTTCTATTTCTTTTCCTTTGTGCGATTGCTTCAAATGTATCTGATGCTTGTGAGTGTGTGTGTGTGTTCGTGTCCTGTTTGCTCTAGTGCTCGTCGTGTCGCTTTTCGATGCCGTTCGACATTCTAATTTGAGTTTCTCTTATCTATTTGGCTGCCATTCGCCTTTTATGTATTGTTGTAATGAGGCTTTAATATCATTATTTGAGCATTCGCTGGCGACAGCCGGAGGCAAATGATTCTCTGCCATTCGTGTGAGTAACTGTGTGTGTGTGTGTGCATGTGTATAGGACTGCTCCACATAATGAATTCAATTTGTGCGCTGCCAAAAATTGCAAAAAAAAAGGCAGAGATAGGGCAGAGATAGGGCAGCGCGGGGGCGAGGGACCGAGGGCGCAACTCAATATAAAAACTGTTGTTGGTGTTGGGCAAATTATTTGCCAATATTAAGCGATAATTTATTTCAGCATTCGCTTTTAAAATTTGTTAGCCGCGGGCGTACAATTTATGCTCGGATGTCTGGTATGCACACAAATACTAATGCACACTAACACACATGCATGCTTTCGTATGCACACACATGCAAAATCACAGGAAAATTAATTTTCGTTACATTCGCTTTCGCACAATCACAGGCTCAATTGTGCGCGAAATTTATTGCTCAGCTAATGGTTGGCCCAAGGATAAAATTGTGAGCGCCTATCGAGTTGAAGTTTTGCATATATTATGCCCAGATACAAGAGTCTGATTAAATTTAAATTGCGTTTAGCACACACACGCACACACACAGAGACATACTCGAAATTTATATGCAAAATGTAAAATTTGAAGCAAAACTAATGACTGCCAATTAAATTTAGTTGGCGCAGTGCAGTTGAGTTAACAAGAAAATTGTTCAATTTACTCTAAGTGCGCTCTGCTAGAAGGAGTCTGATTCACTTTTAGTTAATCTAATCAAATGATTTACTGATGGACTTCGCTTGCGGGCCATTCAACTAAATCATATTACATTTTATGGACTCAATTCTAATTCATCTTAATTTGGACATTATATTTAATGGTAATTAATGCAAAGGTAATATAAATCTTGGCTTAATTTAATAAAATTTTATTTTAATAAATATCTTTAAAAAAAAAAAAAAAAAGTAAAAAGCATTATTACAATATTCAAATATTTACAAGAGAACTAAAAATAAATTTTCGTTATGTTTATTGTAAATGAATACATAATTTAAATGTCTTGGCATAGAATTTTATATTTGAGTGTAGATTAGATTTTTTATTGAGTGAATTACAGCTATCTGTGGATAAAGCGAGAAATGCTAAAAAGAGCGTCAGTTCCTATTTAAAATGTATATCAAGTAGGAATATAATACTTACCACTATCCTATTATTATTTATTTATTTCCGTGATTTATTTACATTTACATTTTTACACAATCGTTTACAATATTTTTTAAATATTAAAAATTCTTTAAATTAATATAATTTTGCTTTCATTAACTCTATCTATTTTATATATGTACAAGTTTAGAGTATTATACTTTCAGCGTTCATGCTTTTAGCAGGTATTACACTTAAACACGATGGTTAAATAATTGGTAAAATCGCTCAGAGCGCTCGGCTGTCAGACTCGCGTTTCCTCCTCCTGCCCAGGGGCGGGCAGCTTCAGTTTGTGTTGCTGATGATTTTAATGCCTTGACTGCTATTGTGGGGCTCCATTGTTTTGTTTTGCTGACTACTTAAAAAATGAAATGATGGCAACTTGCAGCAGCTGCAGGCAGATGCAGATGCCGCAGAGCGCAGCCTTTTATTGCGCTCGCATAAATAATACATATACTCGTATATGTTTAACTGAAAGGCAGTAAGCTGCTGAAGACTTAAAACAAAGGAAAATAAAAAATATTAAAAAAAAAAAAATAATGCAAAAATTAAGAAAAGCATGCGGAAAAAAACGGGCGAAAAGGGCAAAGCATAATAATTATAAGCCATTGTTGGCAGGCACTGAATGAAGGAGTGGAGAAGAGTAGAGAGCAGAGAGCAGGGAGCACAGCAGAGAACGGTCGGTAAGGGGGGTGTAGTGGGGTGAGCCCTTGAGCTGAAGTCAAGCAGCAGACGCCATAAAAAGCGAAAAATGTTTAAATAATTTTATCAAGCGTCTGCGACATGCAAAGTGCATTTAAACTAGTTATAAAGTCGCATTATTTGCCATCAAATTCAATGCTCGATGCGAAAGTTTTCCCTCAATCTCTCTGTGCTCCACTAGCTCGCTCGCTCGCTGTTGGGGCGCGTTTCTCCACTGCATTTTTCTTAACGCACAAATTTCAGAAATTTTTACATAAATCTGCATGAAAAATGACATGCTCTGGGTATGCGATGCAATAAGAAAATATACTCTGCTCTTATCAAAGCATTTCTTGACTCTCTGGCAAAACTATAATTTTCCGGCATTTGTTTTATGGCATTTAAATGCTGAACGAAAATTATATAGCTTTTGTTGCAGCTGGTAACAGGAGAGGCAGGGGAAAGCGAGGGAGAGGGGAGTAAGACTTTTATTTACTTGGCAAAGTTATGCATTCTTTGTGGTTTGCTTTTTGTGGTAAAATAAATAAGTAAATAAAATAGGATTCTGAAAACGAATTTTAGTCAGAAATTCTATGAAATATGTAAAATCAACAAGAAAAATATGTTATCCACAGAGAAGATAGAAAAGCAAATAGATTACGGCTATATATGTATGTATCCAGAGTATTTACCAAATTTTATGAAGACATTTTGCAAAAGTGAGTTACTTGCATGGAAAAACAGATTGGCCACGCATGAATACAAATTTATATACAAACAGAACTTAAGATGTGAAGGGGATTTATTCCACGAAGCCAGAGGCAATGCATGCTTGGCGAATAGAAGTGAAAAATATGCGTAAATTTGTACTTTTGCTTCTCTTTTGAAATCCAAAAATTCATTAACGAATTAAAAAAGAAAAGTGATAATGATAAAATACTAATATATATAAAAATACAACAAATTGTATCGACTATGAAAATAAATGAAGTTAAATTTATTAAAATAAATTTCAAATACATTTTTTTTAAATGCAAACTTTTTTAAACATTATAACATGTCAAGAATTAAATAATTTATATATTAATTAAATTTAAAAAAATTTTAACACTAGATGCTAAAATTGAGAATCAATACTTTTATAAATTAATATAAAAAAAACTATCCAAGAAAATTTAACTTTAATATTTGTACTCGTATTTTAGAATAAATGAGTTAAATTACAATTAAATATTTATATAATCTGCCAAGCTGTTTTCAACATTCGCCTTCTCTGCTCATAGGAACTGTGCAATCAATAGTCTTCAACACAAACAACATATTAATTTATTTTCTGCTCATTTCTATATTCATATCCACATCCAATTTTTCCCATACGCTGCACAATTTATTCCATTCAAAGATTTCTGCGCAATGCAAAGAAACTTGCTTATGCACGAAAACTGATTAAATTTTTCGACAAATAATAATGTATATATATTTATATGTGTGTGTGTGCTTGCGTGTGTGTGATTGCCAGATGTCTATCCATCGATACGAAGCAATTCAATTCAAGCTTTTGTGCTCGCCTTTGCTGCAAGAGATTGAGGTGGAATATATGAAATATTACGTATACGCTGCATGCGCGCCAAGGCAACATGTTAAGTTTATCATGCTTTGCTTTTATCAGCCAACATTAATATCTATGCATGTTGTGTCTACGTCTGTATGTGCGTGTGTGTGTGTATGTATGTCTTCTGTGTGTATTCCTTCTATGATAAATGCGCATTGTGTTCGTTTGTATTCGCATTCGTTGTTGTTGTTGTTGTTGTTGTATCTGCTGTTGCCGCTGGCAAAGTTGCTTTTTTCGTATGCTCTACATATTTTCAACGTTTATTTGGTTGCGGTTGCAACATTTCCTCGGCTGTTGGGCGTGGCACATTACAGCTGCATGCCAAACAATTCATAGCTGCCTGTTTGACGCTGCCTCCGCAGCTGTCTCTGCCTCTGCCTCTGCAATGAATTATGCCCATGCAACGCATTCATTATGCTGCCTTGCTGTATGCATCACGGATCTGTTTATATCCCTGTATTCATTTTTGCTGAACATTTTGCACCACCGTTGTATAATGTAACCACGAATCCCTGTGTGTGCGTTGTCTGGTCTTAGAACAAATCCACTTTGAACTTTATCAGCAGAAGATGCTCGACATCCTTGAGCGCCCCTCACCTACTAATTGCCTTTTTTGCCTTTGCTGCCGCGCACTTTTCTTAATTCAGTTGTGCTACTTAAGCAGTTTAATGCCACGTCGGCATTCGGCGGCCTCTAAAGACAAATTAATGACCCACGGTCGCACAATTGCGACCGCGGTGCGTATCCTGTCTGCGATCCTGACGCCTGAATTTATGGCAGCAAAGGCTTCGCGGCCAAGCACGGAAATTGCCAAGGAATTGCGAGCCACAATTAAACGTCTTTAGTTGATGTTGTTGTTGTTGTTGCTGTTGTTGCTGCAACTTTCATCTTGTCGCGTCGCGTTCTGTGTGCTTATCGCGTTTTGATTTTTAATTAAAGCCCAAGCCAAATGTAATTCACGAAATGGAATTTGCTTTATACGCCCTTAAATTGGGCGCACAAACAAATGCTAAATCCAATTATCTTTTTGGCCCGGCACACAAATTACACGGCCAAAACACAGCGACTAACCAATTGATAAAAATCACTCTGAATGCGAATTAGAATGCGAATGCCGTATGCGAATGCCCAAATACCTTGTTTATTCCCAAAGTTGTTTTCAAACTTGAACTTTCTGACAACTTTTTGTTGCGTTTCCTCGTTACGCTCCATACTAAGCAGCAGCAGCCAATCGGCTAAATAGAATCAAATAAATGCAAAAAAGCCTTTTAAATGTGTAATTTGGCAAAGTTAACTTGTTACCAAAAAAAAAAGATAAATAAATAGATAAAAAACAGGTCGCTTCAATGTAAACATAATTTGAAACGATCAATGTACTTTATTAAACAGTTATATAAGTCATTAATAAAAAAAAAATAAATATTTATTTTTAAATATATACATAAAATAAATAGAAAGGCGTTAACTTGTTTTAATGTACACAAATTATAACGATCAATTTAATTAATTAATCAGGTAATGATTTATAAATAAAATTATATATGTAAATATTTATTTTTAAATAAAAATATATAAAATTTTTTGACGTCAAATTTAAATAAAAACTTCAAAGTATAACAGTTTCAATGCTGAGTTTCATAGGCCGCGTCAGTTTAATAAAATCAGCCACAGAATTGTCGTTTTAACTCATTTACAATAACCAAATAAGCCAACAGCAGCTAACCCCACCTTCGGAAGGGGCTAACAGTGCGTATGACTTACAATGTTTGCATGCTGTAAACAGTAAGCTGAGAAAGAAAGAGAGAGAGAGAGAGAGGGAGAGAGAGACCGAGAGAGACATACAGACTATTGCTGTGATGTAATCTACCCCCCATTTAGACACGCACTTCATGATTCCTTCGCTGTTGTTGTTGTTTAAAGAAAAGTATTCAATGGAAGAGCGTGAGTGAGAGAGAGTGGCATGCTATTTATTTACTTATGCGAGTACGCATTTAAATGCCAAGCTATTTTGGCCCGCAGTAGCGAACATTTATTCGTTATTTGCATAAATAAATTAAAAAGCAACTCGCTCATTTGCAACGCCCACTGTTTGGCTAACAGCTCAATTTCCCCGAAAACAATTAATTCAACTAACTAGGACTCTGACTCCGTCTATTAAAGACGCTGCTAATGATGTGCACAATGATTTGCGTACTCTCCCGTCCGCATTATAATTGAAAAGTTTACGCAACGACTTAAGATGACTCGCAATCAAGAGTTATTTTGAGTAGAACTTACATAAAGACATATTAGTAATTTGAATTCCTGTTTTAATAACATGAAATTCCATTGTATTGGATAAATAAATTTTCTAAATACAGTTCAAGGGAATAGAAATGAAATAGTGCTCTATCCTCGTCTGCTTTAATCTCGTTCCCTTTCTCTCCCTACTTATCTTTTCTAGCACATACACTATCTCCCTTTTCCCCTCATCTCTCTCGCTCTCAGTGTCGATGTAATCAAAATTGCAAATTCTTTGAAATCATTAGCAAGTCCGCAAGTTGAGTAAATTGTTTGTGCACGGGTCGGCTACTTAATATGCATTTAAATAGAGCGTGCTTTATACGCGCCACTTAATTAATCATAGCTCAAGTGTCATAAGCAAGCAAGTCCCACTCACACTCTCCCCCTTTGTGTCTATCTCTTTTGCAGCCATGCGAGGCGCCAGCTGCTCGGGAAGCCAGCATCGGAGGCGTTGAGCACGTGAGAGCCTTGAAAAAATGTCCGCTTGCATGACAATTGTAGCGTGGAGGCATTCAGACAACGCAGCAGACAGCAGCGCCGTTGAGCGCAGCGTACGTGAAGTGTGTGCCAAGAACTTGGGGCAAGCAGCAGAATATAAGCAGCCACAGAGGCAACAACAGCAACAAGAACAACGGACGTGGCAAGGACGCTAAGCCACGTGCAGTGCGCAGGGCAGGAGGCTTAGCACCTGCAGCAGCTCAACGCAGACAGAAGAGCAACGCACGGAATAACTAAGTGAGTAGCCGAAAGCTATACCTAAAAGTATTTCCAAACCCAAAAATAACAGACAGGCCAGGGCATGTCGAGCTCGGCTATGAAAGGACATCAAGTGCATTACTCAGCCGCAGCAGCCGAACAATGTTGAAAACTGAAACTGACTCAGGCATGGTGCATGAGAAAATGTTGCACGAAAAGAAAATTCTAAGCATAACCTCTTCTCGTAGAAGCGCACAATTTGCCAAGAGCAATTGGGAATACTGGCATACATATATTTGACATACATCCATTCAGAAATGGGCAAATAGCTGAACATGAAAATTGGTTGACTAAAATATGCGATGCAAAAGTTTATAGAGAGAATAGGAAAGCATAGACAACGAAGCAAAGCATATACAAAGTAGAATATCAAAACTCAATTATAGTTTAATAAGATTATAGCGCAGCAAAAGAGCAAGTGGCTGCCCCTTGAGTAATTCAGCATCAATTTATTTTCAAGCAATTAAAACTGCTCGAAGTCGGAAGGAAGCTTTTCACAATCTTCACTTGCACGCAAATCCAAATATTTGAGCCATTAACCTGATGACCCTCTCTAGACGATGCTGCTAGCCATGCTTAAAGCCCCGCCTACAGCCCACAAGCAGCTGCATCGGCCTCGTTGAGCTGCCTGACATGTCTGGCATATGTGAAATGCCAACTGTATTGTTGTTCTTGTAGTTGCTGTTCTTGTTGTGGTTGTTGAGGACGCCGAGAACAACAAGAAGGGCAAGGACACTACAGCAAGTGCAAACAAGGTGGCCACACACAAAAATAGAACAAGAAAAAAGACAATGAGAAAGAAAGAGATAGTAAGAAATGAATGCGAAGAGAATAACGCCTGCAACAAGACAGAGACAAGAGAGAGTGAGCGAGAGAGCTGACAAAGGACAGCGCCGCCAGAAGCCAAGCTGAAGCTGATTGGGGCTTGTGCAAAGAGCTACTTCAATGAGGACTTTAAAATGCCATTGCCAACTCTTCTTTTCTCTATCTCTTGCTTTTATTTTGTGAGGGGCGGGCCAGCCACGCCCAACAGGCTGCAGGGCTCACTTTGCATAGATTTTAAAGACTAAAGCCGAAACGGGTCGCATGAGCTCTAGAATTTGCACAACTTCAATATGAAAAGTTGAATATGAAAAAAGATTTATCAACTTTTTATGCAATATAAGGCACATTAAATATTAAAATTTGAAGGAATTCCTTCTGTGCAAGACAATTATTAAATAGTTAAAGGACAAGCTGAATTTTAATCAAAGATAATTTTTAGAATTTATTCAAAATTTATTTAGAATTAGATTGTTTAAAAAATTTAATAATTCTAAATAATATTAATTGCATTTAAAAAAAAAATAAACTTTTAAATAGTATTCATTAGAAAAAAAAAGTATATATTAAAATACAAAAAATATAAAAAAAAACAAAGACTAGTCACCTGAAAATACATATGTATATGTCCTATTTATAAATCTTTTAATTTTCTATGCCCTACAAAAAATATATATTTAGCGCGCTGTATTAATTACATTCTTCTTTGCACTTTACAGTTCGCTTCAGCTGCCAATTTAAAACAGAAAAAAAAGAAAATTACCCAAAAAAACTCAAAAAAGAAAAAATAAGCAAACAAGATTAAAACAAACAAAGAATTAAGGGCACGCCACAAACAGTTGTTGCTGCGGTCAATTACAGCAACAGACAGCAGCAACTACTTTAACGACAGCAGCAACATTGCAACAACGCCATTTTGACCAATATTAATAATGAAAATGTTGCTGCTCTTGAAGCGACAACTGCCGCCAGCAGCAGCAGCAAGCTCAACAACAACAACAAGAACAGTGGCGAGAGCGCGAAGAAAACCATTAGAAGCTGAACTTCAGCTGCTGTTGTTCCTGCTGCTGCTGCTGCTGGGCATTGCGTGTCACAGCAGCAGCGGCGCTGGCATCAGCTACAGCACCAACAGCAACAACAAAAACTCGGCCAATCGCAGCATGTCAGCGGGCAGCAGCGGCGGCCTCGTACTGATTGGCTCTAGCAGCGTTGCGGGCAGCAGCATCGGATCCACAGCAAATGCGGCCACTGCCAGCGCTGTGCCCTCATTATCGCTCACTTCATCATCCTCGGCTGCGTCATCGTACGCCACCTCGACTAGCAGCAGCAGCACCAGCACTAGCAGCAGCAGCAGCAGCAGCAGCAGCAGCAGCAGCGGCAGCAGCAGTAGTAGTAGTTCATCATCGGCAAACCGAAGCAGTCGACTAACAAGCAACAGCAACAGTAACAACAACAACAACATAAATCATGATCAATTACCCGCACAGCTCTCATCGCGCATCATCCACACACGCAATGGCGCCATCTCGGGCGTAATTGTCCAATTAGATGGGCGGCATTTGGATCCGGTTGAGGCGTATCGCGGCATACCCTACGCCTCGCCGCCCGTTGGAAATTTACGTTTCATGCCGCCCGTCTCGGCGGCCATGTGGTCGGGCGTCAAAAAGGCGGACAGGTAAGTTAAGCCCAGAATAGATCCGGTTCCTACATTTTTAATGCCGATTTTGAGCCGACCCAGGTTGCATGTGTGTCTGTGTGTGTGACCGTCTTTAGAAAATTATTCGCATAAATTTCAAGTTTCAGTCTGTATGCGTGTGTGTCTGTGAGTTAGGAGGGTGTAAAGTTGAGGAGCTGACGCGCTTTTATGTTAAGCATACGACCCGTGCGCCGGCCAAGCAACTACTTAAGCGCCAGTTAGCCAACTGTGAGACAGAGGCCGACGTGCCTTGAAACCCTTTGGGATTGGGCATAAATTTGACTAAATCAAATATTAAATAGTTGCTCGTTAGGCTAAAATGGGATGTGGGGGTTTTTAAGCTGATTTGAGCACTGTTCTTGAAATGCTCTGAATTTAAATTTCACATAAAATCGAAGAAAAAAATAGAAAAAAAAGAAACAATATCAGTGAAAATAAATGGAAAAAAGTTAAAGAAAAAGTAGATAAATGCAATTTTCAATGCATCCAAAAGGGAAAGTTCAGTATTAGTAGTTGAAGTCTCCAGAAAGGAAAAAAATAAGAAAAAGTTAAAGAATATGATAAATAGTAGGAAGTGAATGGAAGCAATATTGATAGAAAAAATTTATCATTGAATTGAATGAATGAAAGTAACAATGAAACGAATCGCTCGAACAAGTAGCTGACAAAAAGTAATCAAAGATGAAGTATAAAACTCTGTATAAATTATTTACAATGTCTTCATTTTGTAGTCAAGTTTCAAGTGATTTTTCTGTAACGACTTTTTATGCTGTAGCATAATTAGTGCTTACAGCTGTTAGCCTCGGCGAGAGTCCTTTCTCGCAAATTACCTCACTTCAATTCCATTGAAACCAAAATGCAGTAAATTATTTTACTGTTTGGTTGAATTACTCCTTAAAAAGGTTATGCGCCTGCGAACCCTTTCGAAAGCTAAAAAAAAATCTGCCATTTAGCCGCTTCTATTTCTTGCGCAATCGCAATTTAGCTGGATTCTGCTGAACCCTCGTCTTAATAATTTAATGCGGCCCGAAGCCAACAGCTCGAGGCTCTTTGCACATCTGAGCTGTCAATTTAAATACGTTAAATCATTTCGCAGTTACTTGAGCCTGAGAGTCTGTCGTGAAGAGGAGACGCGCTGTCGCGCCTGCCAGCAAATACATAAAATGATCAAAAACCCATTACTCGAGGCCACTCCACAGGGTCGAGAGTGACCAGACGGTCTGGAGTGTGCAGCCGTTGCCTTCCACCGGCCTCTATCGCCCCGCAATTGTCACCTCAATTAACTTGGCTCATTATTCTCAAGTGCGGCACCAAAATGCGAAAGCACTAATACAACAAAAGTACAACAGACTTGCAATAATGATGAAAATACGCGACGACGACGACGACAAAAAAAAATATATATATATATATAATGATGAGGGAAAGAAAGCCAAAGGTCAGTTGTGGAGACTCGATGGGGCTTCTGCTTCTGCTTGAAATGCTACACAAATTAAATATTTACGCTGCCGCCAGCCGAGCGCCAGCTGCGACACTCGAATAGCGGCAGCAGCAGCAACAATAAGAAGTCGCGGCATCTAATTTACAAACGCTCCCAAGTGGCAAATCATTATTCACAAAGATTCCCACGACAACGTTGTCCTGCAGCCGTATTGTTTGCTTTGTAAAAGGGTGCCGGGTGTCTCTATCTCTCTCTCTCTCTCTCCATCTCTTTTGATATATACCCTAACAAGGGATACTTTAAGTACATCTGAGCTTATAAAGTGCATAATTAAATACATTATTATTTAATAAAATATTTTTGGATTATGTGCCAAACAATTTGAAGCTTCTCTCCCTCAAGTTACATTAGCATATTTCTTATTTAATAAGTTCAAGTTGAAGTTGAAGAAGAATATTAAGTCAAATTTTCTACAATGGGCTTAGAGCTCCCAAATATATCCACACTCGGGCAGCTTGCGAATGATTTCCTGACCGTCTGAAGAATAGAGAAAAGGTAAAAGGTAAATGTAATCACAGCAAGTGTAAGTGAATTTATTCTGAATTGTTGTATTCCTTACTCAGGCTGTAATTAACGTATAATTAAAATCTGTTTCCAAACCAATCTTACGACTTTATAATATTCTGTAATTATATTCAGTCATTTCAATTTTACCTTTATATCCCTTCTCCTTTTATATGAATCTACTATGACTTTTCTTCTGATAACTCTTGTCTAATATTTATAAAACATAAAATTATACTTCATTATCCAAACCTTAAATCTTTCTTCTCTTCTGTCACTTGATATTCCCACCTCTTTACATCCTCACTCTATTTAATTTATAAATATCATATTATAGAGTATTTGAGGTCAGCATAGTTAATTCGATATTTTCCGGCAATTTATTGTTGATATTTCCATTTTTATAGCTTATGAAAAAGTAAAACCTCTGAAAAAGGGCCTTAAATCAGAGCTGCGCAAATAAATAAAATTGTTGAGAATTTCTGCCAAGTCAAAGCTGATGAATGACGAGCAGGCTGTGTGTGGCACCTGCTGCTGCTGTAGCTGCTGCCACGAAATTTTCGGCTGACATCATCGCAATTGTCAGACAATCTCTGTTTGTTTGTCTGTTTGTGTGTTAGCTCCCCATCGTGAGCTGCGCATTGCCTGTGGGCCCGTTGACAGCTTGGGCCCGGCTAGCCAATAAACTCCTTGAGTAATGTTCCACTGATTTTTCAGCACGTCAGCGTAATAAAGCTGTTTGGACCATCAACGGACGGCTGGACAGCCAGACAGACAAACACTCAGACTCAAGGTACAAAAGATCATTTACAAAACGCGAAACTGGATACGTTACGGCCCATTCCTGCAGCCGCCAAGCCACAGGAATTGCCTTGGCTGGTACTTGAGGCTTATTAGCTTAGAATAAAAAATAAAATGTATTTATAGGAGAATGCCTGGACGGTATATAAAACGAAGTTTATTTGCTGGCTCAAATGATATTTAAGAATTTATGGTAGACAGAAGTAAGGTAAGATTGACAATGAAAACTCTGAGATCTGCGGCTTTATTTATTTCTGCGGTCTTCTTATCTTTTCTTCTTATGTATGAGAGCAGTTAACGTTTTTAGGGTTACTAACAACTAACAAGGAACAGAATTGTCTGCTAAATATGGCTAGGAAGATACAGATACAGATACAGATACAGATACAGATACAGATACAGATACAGATACAGATACAGATACAGATACATATACAGATACAGATACAGATACAGATACAGATACAGATACAGATACAGATACAGATACAGATACAGATACAGATACAGATACAGACACAGATACAGATACAGATACAGATACAGATACAGATACAGATACAGATACAGATACAGATACAGATACAGATACAGATACAGATACAGATACAGATACAGATACAGATACAGATACAGATACAGATACAGATACAGATACAGATACAGATACAGATACAGATACAGATACAGATACAGATACAGATACAGATACAGATACAGATACAGATACAGATACAGATACAGATACAGATACAGATACAGATACAGATACAGATACAGATACAGATACAGATACAGATACAGATACAGATACAGATACAGATACAGATACAGATACAGATACAGATACAGATACAGATACAGATACAGATACAGATACAGATACAGATACAGATACAGATACAGATACAGATACAGATACAGATACAGATACAGATACAGATACAGATACAGATACAGATACAGATACAGATACAGATACAGATACAGATACAGATACAGATACAGATACAGATACAGATACAGATACAGATACAGATACAGATACAGATACAGATACAGATACAGATACAGATACAGATACAGATACAGATACAGATACAGATACAGATACAGATACAGATACAGATACAGATACAGATACAGATACAGATACAGATACAGATACAGATACAGATACAGATACAGATACAGATACAGATACAGATACAGATACAGATACAGATACAGATACAGATACAGATACAGATACAGATACAGATACAGATACAGATACAGATACAGATACAGATACAGATACAGATACAGATACAGATACAGATACAGATACAGATACAGATACAGATACAGATACAGATACAGATACAGATACAGATACAGATACAGATACAGATACAGATACAGATACAGATACAGATACAGATACAGATACAGATACAGATACAGATACAGATACAGATACAGATACAGATACAGATACAGATACAGATACAGATACAGATACAGATACAGATACAGATACAGATACAGATACAGATACAGATACAGATACAGATACAGATACAGATACAGATACAGATTTCTAATGAACTACCTTTTTATTACCCAATTCATAAATATACTTAAACCATTTCTTGCTTCCGTCTAAATCTCTTTATTTTGCTCAATTCGATTTATTTATAAACAATATTTTCATTGTTAGCTTTGAATCATTTCACTGGCAAGACGCACAAATGACAATGCTCGCTCAGAATTTCCATTCAGAGAACCGCAGCTTATCGTTTTCCGGAAGCAAACAAGCCCGAAAATTTGAATATTTGGAGAGAACAAACAAATCGTAGTTTTCCCAGGCAACAAAAAATACGCCACGCATATAAATTAGACGGCGAGAAGCAAACAGAGGTCAGAGGACACAGGGCACAGTCCATGGCATAGCACGACAGCAGCACGGTAGGACACGGCCAGACACATGCAATTTGGCATTTCGTCTGTCGACAGGTAGGGGCGTGGCTGTGCCATGGGACCGTATAATCTGCATGTGGCCCATGGACAGCAGGTGGCAACGTGAGCGCAGCTGTGTCGCACCCAAAGGTGAACTGAGGCTAAAGTCAAAGGACAGCGCAGGACTCTGGCCAAGACACTCGGAGCGGTTGCCTCGCTTTGGGCTTAAATACATCAAACAGAAGCATAATCTCAGCCAAGCGGAAAAATGCATGCGCCTGAGAGGACGTAGCGCAGACAAGCTAAGATATTTATATTGATATAGAGTGGCCAGGGGAGGGTTGCTCGAGGGGGTGTGGTTGGGTGGTAACCGAAAACGATATGCGACAGTGCGACCACGTCAAGCAAAATAGATTAATTTTACCTGTGGGCAACGTTGCAGAAGTCTGCCAGAAGTCGCTTTTCCCCTCTCCAGCTCCCTCTTTCTCCTCTCCAACTCGTCGCTTCTGCCTCGCGCTCAGCGCTGCTGGCTCACAAATTAGATTGGCAGCCGCAGCCACCGTACCACGCCCACCGGCTTCGTCTATGGTACTCACGCATAAAGCTTTGCCGCCGCAGTCAAATTAAATAAAATCCAATTTAAAATGAATTTTCGCAATTTCATTTACAGCGCAGCAACAACAACACCTTGGGCAACAGCAATTTATGCAGCAACAGCAACGTTCTGATGGTGGCGGCAGTGCCACGCCCCTTAACCCAGCTTTTTGGCTTCACTTGCGCACCGCACTTGAGTCTGAAATTGGAATTAGCGTTTTTAATGATGGGCACCAAATTTCGGTTCACTCTCCCAATTTTAATAACTTTCTTCTCTCTCTCTCTCTCTCTCTGTCTATCTCTCTCTCTCTGTCTCTCTCTCTCTCACTCACTTCTTCTCTCGCCATCAAACGGAGCACTTATTAATGCGGTTTCTATTAGAGAAACCGTTAGCCAAAGTTTTAGCTGGCAACGTTTTTACAACGGCTATTTTCCATTTAAACGCTCAAGCGTCATGCATAAACCTCATACTGGCTCGGGCTAATTTGTGGGAGATGGGGGAGCAGAGGGAGCACTACCTGTGTACAGGTAGCCCGAGCGCAGGACTTATCGTTGTTAATCCGCTTGTATTTCATAATCCTTGCGCTAAAAGCAAAAGCTTTGTGACGTCTAAAGTGCCAAGTGCTTTCAAAATTTAATTTAAAACAACAACTGCATTCGGTTTGGCTTTATGGGTTAGCGGGGGAGAAGTGTGAAACGGAGTGACAAGAAGAGGGGAAGTAAAGTAGGTGGGGGCTGGTTACGTGTGCTTTTGTGTTGTTTATGTATGTATATTGCCTTTGGCGGCTTGTCAAAGCTGTCGCTGTGGTTATAGCCTTTGGTACAAGCTGCAGAAGGGTTCAGCGGGAGGCGGGAGTAGTACATATAACTAAATAAAATTTCCAACTTAAAAGCTTCTAAATACTCTTTGAAGAGGAACCAACTCCTTTTAGTTGCATGTATTAAGTCAGACCACTTATATTACTACTATATTACTACTACTCGTTCTACTACTCGTTCCTCGATTGTCTCTTTATTACGCCTGCTCAACTTATCTTATGATTTGATGCAGTAGTTAATTTTAACACATTTACTTATTATCAGTATAAGAGAGATTGCCAAAAAATAAAATATAATAAAAAAAATCAAAAATTAAAAAAAAATAAATTAAAGCAAATTTTAATCGCTACTAAAATTACTACTCAACTTTGAGCGAAAAAGTCATTTAAGTAAACTGTTTTAATTCCTTTTCGCTCAGTATACGATATATGATCATAGGGCGAATCCATTAATCCGATATATCGCTAAAATGAAAATACATCGATACTTTCGTTGGTGCCGCTGCTCTCGGGCTCTTCTTAATTTCCTAAGTCTATTTTCTATTTCCCTTTTCAAGAATTTCAAGCTAGTTTAGTTTTACTTTCAAGAATGTCTAACTCTTTCAAAGCACTGCATACCCCCTTCTCTTATTAGCCAAACCAACTGCTGACCTTCGAGTCATAAAAACATTGTTTCTTTATTATATGTCAAATGATTGCCGAATAAGCTTCATTACAGCTCAGCTTCAGTGAAAACGCAGCAGCCGGAAGTAGTTTATGTGACAAAAGCTCTGGCAAGCGTATTAAAAACTTTACAGAGTTGTCAACTCGCATTCGGAGCCTTTATCGACTGCAGTTAAAATCTGTACAAGCACTAGTGCCGGCCACGCCCCCTTCACTGACGTGACCTCAATTGGGCCGCCCATTTTATAAGCTTAATACCCATTACTCCTGCTGGAGACTCGGCTTATCAGTGCCGCTCCAAGCGAATGCAAGACTATGGGCGTGGCATGGGGCACGACGGGGACGGCGAGCACACAAAAGTCACATAAACAAGATCGCATCCACTTGAAAACTGAGCACATTCGCACGCAGCTGCGGGGCAGCAGTTGATGGGGTTGTGGGAGCACACATTAAAAATTCAAAATGTGGCTTTTACGAGCTGTAGCTGCTGCCAAGAGTTCTAGACCCGATGACTGGCGAGTGGTGAGTGGTGAGTGGGGAGTGGGGCTGCGGCACGGGGCGTGTCACCTGCCATCAGAAATGCGTGCTTGCAGCGGACAAAAACAACAACAAGCAGAGCAAGAACAATCGACGTTCCCAACTGCTGCCATTCAAACTTTTCACTTTCATTATTTTTAATATATATATATTTATTTTTTATGCTGTCTTTTATGTGCGACGCAGGGTTGTCGCCGCACCACAGCTGCTCGGTTGGCCATTTAGCGGACAGCGTGCGAAATGAAGTCAAAAATTAAACTTTTATTACCTGCCTTATTGTTTAACCATTAAATTAATGATTATTATGGCAATCGCGCGGCCGCCACAAGCGACCATTAAAAGCTTGTTGGGGTCAAGGGGTCACGGACTCACTTCGTGGCCATTTCGCCAAATATAATAAAAGCACAATGAGAAGCACAAAAAATTAAATATATTTCCGGACCAAAATAACAACAAAAAAGAACAACAAAAATAAAATTATATAAATACTCATTCCGCAATGCTATTAATGTTAATGCCTTTTCATGGGTTCGGGTCCCCCCAGCTCACACAGATAAGTTGGCCAAAAGGGAAATTTTTAATGCCAGCATTGATTTTCGCTTTATGACAATTTGATGTGGCCCCAAAGATGCGCCACTTGATGAGCCGTAGCTCAGAACAATCCGTAAATAGGACCAGACCAAAGGGGAATGTGGAGATATGGTGGAATATGAATCTGTATGATTAATATGAAATATTTTGGTCAAGGAATTTTTCATTAATTACATTGCAAGCTGATTGGCAAACTACATGAAATTCATTTTCAATATTTAATATCATCTGATCTATAATTAATAAGAATATTGTTTTTCTCTAAGACATCGAAGCTCAATTTATGTATTTCAAATTTAATAATATTTTGAATTGAACTGCACTTTCATAGTGGAAAAATTCAAATATTAGCAAATTGCTTTTGGGCCGATCGTAGTGCGGATGGCCTCGCAGTACAGCTATTTGCTATTTGCAGCAAATACCCACTGCTCGGCCACATTTCGGGCTAAACACTTTGGAATGTGCAATTTGTTTGCGTATTGAGCGCAAACAACTAGTTTCGGTTCGTTTTTGAGTGCTTCGGGGGCCAGCATGGTTTGATGTCTGTCACACGGTAGATTAAAAACAAATAATACTAGAAATTTGAAGTGGGTTCAAGGCAGCAACTGACAGCAAGCAAGGGGGTGGGGCGCTGTGCGGCAGCATGGCCAATAAGCCAGTCATAAATGAGCACAAGGCCAGAATGCCATTTGCATGACATGGCCAAAAACAGCAGAGAAATGCAGCAAATGTTGCTGATGGAATCGACTAGAATAGAATAAGAAGATAAGAGAGAGATAGAAAGAGAGAGATAGAAAGAGAGAGCAAGAGAGAGGATGACAAAGTTAGCTGGCTGTAAAATCGAAAACCAATTTCACAGACGGCCCGAAATAAGCTTTTGCCCAAATAAATTAAAGCACCAAAAACTTTGTCAGCTCAAATCAAAAAGTTATTATGACCCAAGGACAGAAATTTGTGACGCGAAGGCTGAGATTGCGAACAATGCTAGCTAAATTAATCTGTTTATAAGGCCACGCATAAAAAATAGGCTAGCGTTCGAAGCCTTTTTAACAAGGGATCAGAAAAATTGTCACTAGCAACTAAAAAAGTGCACGACTAAGAGATACTGTGTACCGAAATGTAATGTCCTCAATTAAAAAAGTCGTCAAGTCTTACTGAATACGAGTAAATAAGGGATATATCTATAATACATACATACATATACATATATGTATATAATATAAGTGATCAAATAATCTACTCAACTCAAGTTGATATTAACTCGAAGACTTCCCTCTACCCATTAAATGGCCTCCTATAGAAATATAATGATGCCCTAACATCATTTTCAATGGGTTTAAAAAACTTTTGCCTTTTAGCCACAAATTTCTTATCCAATTTTCGATGCCTTGCAGATTCAGTCCCGTCTGTCCGCAGCGGCTGCCGGACATTTACAACGAGACCGCGGCGATGGAGCGCATGCCCAAGGGTCGCTTGGAGTATCTAAAGCGCTTGCTGCCCTATCTGCAAAATCAATCAGAGGATTGTCTTTATCTAAATATTTATGTGCCCATCCAAGGTAAGTGCGAGTGTGAGTGCGAACGAGAGGCCGAGCCCCCCCCCCCCCCCCAGGTTCAACCGAGTATGCTATACGTGCTATCATTTTTTTTTTCTTTTGATGCGCCTAAAACCAAGAAAAATGACGCACATGCTCGGGGTGTTTTGAATGTCCCGCTGCCCCCGCATGTTGCCTAGACATTTTTCAGTCTTGTTTATTTAGCACTTTGCGAGGCATTTGAATAAATTGGCAAGCGGTAAGCGGCACGAAAATGGTTTGGGTAACTTGTTTCAATTTTTCTTCGGCTTTGCCCCACACGCCCCCGCATCAAACACTAATCCCAAAGGCCAGCGGCGAGCATGTCGGAAAAGGGTCAGCTTTTTCCAAAGTTTTCAGTTTTCCTTCTTCGTATTTTGTTGTTGTTTTTTGTTATTTATATTTTTCTGTTGGCTCTTTGGTTTGCTCCTTGCCGTCCATATCGCGCAAATGGACAAATGTTTCGACATTTTTCAAACGCCAAAGAATTTGCTAAGCTGCACAAAACGAACGAGCGGAGAGAGAGAGAGAGAGAGAGAGCGAGCTAAAGAACCGACACAAAGTGGCCAAATTTATGCAAAAATGTTGAGCCCATTGTCTGTCTGTCTGTGAGCATGTCCCTGTGGACATTTCATCCATTTGCGCGTCTGTCTGCTGATTGTATACAATTTTTTGTATTATGACTATAGTGGATTGAAGGCTGGATGAGATATAAATGATGTAGCGATAGGTAGAGCTTCTGAAGGACAAATGATTTATATGAGAGAAGGATAAATGATTTATAGAGGAGTCTTCCTTTTAATATTATTTTTTATTTTTAATTTTTAATACTTATTGTAAGTAAAACCCAATTTTTCTGTTACTAAAGTATTAAATGGTATCATAAAATATAGAATTATAAGAATTAACTCAGTAGAGCTGTTAATATAGAAGTCATTTATCAATTATCATTATTTTATTGTTATTTTTTGTAAATACTATTTACTTTTGGTAAACAAAAATTTACTTACTTTCATTGAAAAAAAAAACTAAATATATATTTTTTAAAAATAAATTATAAAATTAAAATTAAGCCTCTGTTCAGTTTATCTCCGAAAAGTTGATAAAAAGTTAATTATTTCTATAAATACAATAGTCTTTCATTTATTATTATTTGTTTATTCTTTTGCTTTTATTTAAAACAAAAATTAATTTTGTCTTATAACTAAATTTCTTTGACTATTATTTTTCTTCTTATTATTTAATTTTAGTAAAAAGGAATGTGTTATTAAAGTATAAAATATTATACTAAGTTCTGTTAAATTAATCTATGCATTGATTAACTTCGCTCTCTCTCTCTCTCTCTCTCTCCTATATACAATGCCATATTTTATGCCAATCTAATTCATTCGCATTTCCAGTTATTTTCAACCACATCACTTATTTCTATATCAGTTACATTAAATCAACACCTCAGCCTGCGCGTCAGCTCTTCAAAATTAATGAGCACCAAAAGCATTGATTTGAATATCTAACTCGGTGACTGACTAGACGACCGACTGACAGGCTGAGGGCATGTCAAGTGCCAGCAATCAGTCATAAACGAAACCAATTTGCTGAACAGCCAGCAATTAGATCATAGAAACCAAAAACGGAAACATCTTTGGGGGCAGCAGTTAACTAAATTGGCAAGTGTATAAAAGAACTCGCTGCCAGTTGCCTAGACTCAACGTCAGTCAATCATTCGGTGCATCTGGCTGAGAGCTGCAGCGCCCGACGTTCGACATGGCTGTTAATTACATTTTGATTAAAGCGCAAAGCGAGGGCAAAAATAACAGCGAGCTAAGAGCGGCGGCCCTAATGGAAGCTATCAGCGGCAGTTGTGGCGGAAGAAAACAGCTGCCACGCCCCCATGCAGCACACTGCTGGTTGGGAGTGCAAAGGCTTGTTATCGCAGCAGATGGAGAGAGAGCCAGCCAATTCAATTGTCTAACGGGGGGCGTTAAGAGTAAAATTTAATACACCACTCACCGGCAAAGCAAATGTCTTTTCGTCTTCTCGCGCTGTCAAGACGTCAGCCACTGAGTGCCGTCTACTTCACCGGTCTGTCCATCAGCCAGCCAGCCAGGCAGCCGGGCAGTCAGTCATTCAGTCAGTCAATCAAGCTGGCTTTACACAATCTGACGGCGCTTTTGCAATTGACTAAGAAATCAATTAACAGCCGTGCGTTTACTTATTATATTTCCCGAGCTAACACCCTACTTAATCGAGATTAAGGAGGGGTATTTGCATTTCATCCACACAGTCCCTACTGATGCGGCTGTAAGCACTTTCATTATGCTAAGCAGTTGAAAGAGTTCTAGTTAGAGATGATCTGCCTGTGATCCTATCATAGGGTATTTCATGTGCGTCAACTTCTCCCTACGCACTCATACCAATTGGTAATTAATTACCTGTGCTGTTTACCCTCTGCATTTGAGTTAATTTCTTTTAATTACTCGTGTTTTCTTAGCACAAATTGCCTGAGTTCAAAGTACACAGTCAATTGACATCAAATAAAATCTTAAACAGCATATAACCTCACTGCCTAATGTAGCTGAAATTAATAGAAAAATAAATGATATTCCTGGAAATCTGTCTGCCAATCTGAACAATTTAACTCTGCTCAAATCGAATTAGTTGTTGATTGAGTACAAAAAAGGAGCCAATTACGAACTTAGTGCGCCAAAGACAGAAAGAACGAAAAAAAATTATATAGATATGTATGTATAATAACAGCATTTGCAAAAGGTCCAATTAAACGTCTTTCACGTCGGGTCAAAAGCTAAGAATGAGAGAAAAAGGTGCTGGCAGACAAAGGATGTAACTGAAGAAAATGTCGTCGCGCGATATGAGATGAGCATAAAAAATGTAGAAACTTCTATATATATGAATATCTTTGAATCGCTGAAGTATGACAACAATTTACATTTCTCTGTAATTTGTCTTCGATGCCAGACACTCCCTTTTTCAGATATACGTACCTATATATATGTATGTATATATACATATCTGAGGGAGGAGCGAGGCCTTCCTTCCAAGAAGTGTTGTCTTGTGCTGAATCGCGAGAATTTATGTGAAATTATGATAAATTGTTCAATGACTGTCAAGCCTCGAGGCAGACGAAGGGTTCAAATTGGATTTTGTTTTTTTCATCTGGTTACTCTTCTCTTCAAGTTTTTTTTTCACATAATATGTGCTCCAAGCACCGCTAATTGAGCCTTGCACGCAGTGTTCCCTTGGGTAAATGGAAAATTTAAATATTTGCCTAGACAATTCCATTAGAAGAGACGAAATGAAATGCTCTGCGTCGTGCCTTAGTCGCTGCGTATACAAGTTGAGCAGCTCAAAAGGGTCAAGTGATGATCCTTCAGACGCTTTTATCAGCTCTTCAGATTATAAATCTTATAATTGGAGGCAATTTATAAAATTTTGACAGTTTAAGGCCATTTCGGCGGTGGGCCGCAACAAAGCCAAAACACTTAATGAGCCCGAGTCGGGAGTCGTTAAGGTGGGCGTGACTGCGTCCCATGTCGGGGCTTACCTTTAGTCGGGCACAAATAAATCATTATTTATTTGGCTGTCATGTCAAAATGAATTGCCAGATAAATTTACAAAAGAACAAAAAGTGAAACACGAAAAGAAACGAAAGGCAAAAGAAAAATCCCAACGCTTAATGTCAAAATTAATGAAACATTTTACAGACGACGGTAAATTTGTGCTACAAACATACAAGAATATATACATACATACATATATTTTCACAAATATGCTATGCAAAGAAGAAGAATGTGCATATGTACAGGAGGAGGACACCCTCGCACACACACTCTCACACACACACACACAGACGGCACTCTTACCCGTCAAGTTCTTAATAAATCTCTTGTGCCTTTTACGTAGCATACTTTGCCGGGCTATGCGCTCGAGCGTTTGGGCCTGGTATGTGCAGCTAGTTTAATCTACTCGGACATGACAATAAAATTTATATCATCTTTCCTTTTCGCCTGCTTAGTGAAGTCCTTTCTCGCCTCTGCGGTTTCTATTTGACTTTTGCCATTTGCCACTTCTCATTCTCATTTTATTCGCTCGCCTTTTTTATGCTCCTGTTTGTTTGCTCTTTTTCTTCTCTCTTTTATTATTATTATTTTTTTTTTTTTCGTTTTTTTTGTGAAATCTTGAGCTTGTTCGCGCTTTGAGCTCAAAATAAAAATAAATAAATAAAGCATAATAACAATAAAAAGCAGAAAATGCCACATTAAGCATGATTTGCCGTTTTTCAAGCCAAGCGTCCACCGGGCCTGAGCCTGTGCCTGGACGTTGCCTCGGCGAGCTATGTCCTTCGGGTGCTCTGCATTTTGGCCAGTTTGCCGTCCCGTTTGCATTGTTCGCTGTGCCGTGTTCAGATTTCAAGTTTATCAGCTGCTTTCGTTTCGCTCATATTTCGCGCTTAACTGACTTTTGCGCCGACCCAAGCCGAAATAAATGAGCTGCCATTTGAGCGAGAGATTAATGTAATGTCATAATTTCTAATCTACAGCATTTCAATGCGATTAACATCTGTTGGCATCACTTAATGGCGCTATATTAAAAACCATTGCGGCCATTGCCCAATAGACGCCTCAATCCAGATTTATGACCCTATATCTAACATACGTGACCCACGCGACTTTCTTCACGTCAATTGCAGCAGTACACCCCCCGTAATACTCTTCCTTCCCTCACTCTCTCTATCTCTCTCTATCTCTCTCTCTCTTTCTTTCCATATACATAAAAATGTAATGCAATATTGTCAGCTCAACGGCCTCGCAACATATAAATCAATAAGCCAATCAAGTGCTCGCAATCAGTAAACTTTCGGCGCGTGCCTACATGAAGCAAACAAATATTTATCATACGCACTGTGCGCAGTGGTGAATGAAATAATATGTATACAAATTCCTGCAAAATATTAAAGCACTAAGCCTCCATAACTGAGCAAATTTAATAGGCTGGCCAAAAGCATTCGATAGTTGCAGATGCGAATGTTATCGATTGTTAGTACGAATAAGCTGATACTAAGAGCCAGTTTTTTAAAGATGCTTTAGCCAAAGTTGTTGCGTGTATGTCTATGGATAGAAATTGTAGTGTAGTGTAGTGTAGGTATTATAAAATATACGTCATTTTAATAATATATTGACCCTTCGATAGGTATTGATAGCTTCAGTAATTAGATAGAAGTAAATTCAATCTACAAGAGGGAGCTGTATTTAATTGCCTGTAAGAAATTAAACCTATACTGCAAAAAAAAATGAACAAATGTATGCATTTATATATAAATAAGAAAACACAGTCAAATAGAAGAGCATGATGTTGTCACGCACGTGTTAGCCAAACTATAGACTTTGAACAATGATCTAGTTGAAGAAATTCCAGAAGGTGTTACATATTTTATGAACCATTTAAAACACCCCGCTGGGCAAGCAATAAAAAGTTAGAGGGAAAAACCAATAAATATCAAATGGCAACAGAATACAATATGAAAGAATGTGCGAATATGTGAGCGTGTATGTGTGTGTGTGTTTGATATGTGTGATAGACAACACGCAATACAACCCCATGACACTGCCGGAAACGGAAATGAATGCGCAGTCTGCGTGTTGCATGCGGAAATGAAAATGCTGGTCAAGAATCCAGTACCTCCAAAAAACAAACGTAGCAAATATACGAAAGAAAAAAACTATAGAAAAGAATGACAAAAAATAAGTCACACAAAATGCAAAGCGAATAAGAACTAAACTTTTTACTTTGCTTGCGAGCGAAACTTTGCAGTCAGAAGATATTTCAGTCAGGATTTCACAATTGGGCGGAGTTTTCTTTCGCTTCGCTCAGAGTTCATGCTCATTTGCCTGCGTGCAGACAATTTGCAAAGAAATGCTAAGACGCAGGCAGAAGAGAAAAGAAGCGAATAAAAAAAAACACACACACACATAAAAATAAAAGAATTGTAGTAAAATTACACTTATTACATTTTCGCTTTCCTCCAAACTTTTGCCAGGCAAAGCAAACTTTTTGGGCCAGATTAAAGCTGAAAGCAGTTCGACATGAATATACATGAAGGAAAGAAATACAGTCTTTAAGCATGGCAACATTGTTGTTTGCTAAATGCCCAAAAATAACTGTCAAGCCAATTGCTTATAAATATTTAATTCTCATTAATGCAAAATTTTCAATGGCATTTCCAGTTGTACTAAGTAAGTAATCAATATTTAAGCCGCGACGCACAGAGCTTTTAATAAATTTCTAAGCAAAAATTCTGGCACGGCCCCGCAGCATTCATAAACAGAAAAGTTTTTAATTCTTAGCTAATTAAAAAGGCAATTTAAATGCAAACTAAATGAAAAGCGCGTCTGAAAATTTTCCAACTTAATTAATAAATCGCCACGCTATGTGGCCGCTGAATGCGTTTGGGGCATGTGGGCGTCGCACAGTGGGCCTTTGCCGCCAAAATGTGGTCAAAACTGAAATTATGACGAAACCGATTGAACAGATGCGATAATGAATCTGCTGGAGAATTTGCCAGAATTAAAACTATATAAGTATATATGAGCAGTACAAGTTGTGATAAATGGAAAAAATACGTGGGAAATATTCAATTATCTTATAGAACCAATTATTGTTGGTATTGTTGAATGCTTACGGTAATTGCATAAAAAAACAAAGATAAAATATTATTTATACTAAATTATGTACTTCCGTTCATTAACTTAGTATCTAACTTTATTAACTAGCTAACTAACTTTAGTTCTACTTTTTCAATACTTTAAAAACAAGATTTGTATTAATGATTCTATTTTTAATTTGCATTTTCTGTACAATTTAAGGTACACTTAAATTTTTTATAATTTATTTTATTTTTATCTGCTCTTTTATTACGTTAATAGAGTTTTTTAATATATAATATTTATTAACAACAGTATTAATTATTTGCTATTATTCTCCTTAATCAAATTTTGAAATAATAATTTATTTGACTCAAAAGCATAACTTGCAATTAACAGTTGAGCGTCCATTTGATTTCTCACGCTCTATCCGCAAAGATATCGTACCCCCTCGCTCTCGCTCTGAGCAAGTGCCTTCGACTTATATCGTTTTGACTTACAGTCGAGCGGCTTCAGTTTCACTATTCGTGGGATGCTCTTTTAACGAACACCATTTAGGAAGAGGTGTGATTGATGTTCACATAGTAAGACTATGTAATTACATAGTAAGTAAGTGCGTGCACATAAAGTCACAAAGGCAATGTCTTGGACACATTTCTCGTAAGCAATTGATATAAATAGCGGGCACAATACTCCCTTAAATACCTGCACAAAATCTACTTTATGCTTGGCTCAAATCAACTACGCCGTCAGTGAGAAGCCAGAGCGGAAAAATCAATCAAAAGGTTCTGTTTGATCCCAAACGAACGCGTTAGAGAACTGATACCGGTTGATCTCTGAGTAATTGCTCAGAGTCCATATTTGATTACATTGTGAAACGTTCAACGATTATTTTCGATCAATTCTCAGGAGCTATGATTTTTGCATTGCGAAATGAACAAAAACCCCAGTGTGCATCGGCTCTAGATCAAAGCATTCCCCCCTTCAGTCTCCGGCTGCTTCTCGTTATTATGCCCACAACTATGCGAATTGTTTAAGCAGCACAATAAAGCGATGCTGAAAGCTGGCATTGTTTTCATACGTCTTAACAATATACATTTATATACTAGTGCATTTTTATTTTATAAAGCTGACAAGCATACTCATTCCTATCTTTGGCTAATCCTTAGTCTTGTCGCAAATATGTACATCATCTCAGCCTAATAGAGACCCATCAGCCAATGCATAAAACAATCAAGCATATATTGAGTTGTTCCACAGCTTAATTTCGCATATTCTGCCACAATATCCGCAGTTGGCAACAAGTCGCAAAACACTCGAGTAAATCTTTTTAAGCTGCTCGCTCAGCGCGAGGCGGTTCCTGCCGTTGCTGATTGTATTGTATTTGCTGCTTGCGATTGCATATTTCTATCAGCAATGGCAGCAACAGCAACGAATATTGTAGCAATCCGAAAAAATACCGTCAAGTGCTGATGGAAACCCATAAATACTCAACGTACATACAACAACAACAGCAAGGAAAATGCTGGGAAAAACTTTTGTCAACTTTGTGTAACAAACGAAGCACTTGCATACATATTGACTTTAACTGTAAGCGTTTATTGTTGATTGAGTGTATGTATGTGTGTGGGTGTGTGTATGCCTGTGCGTATAAATATGTTTGTCGGCTATCAATAAATCTACAATATATATATATATATATATATATGTATTTGCTAAGCCTTCGTTGGCGAACTATGGCGAACATTTGCTGCCATCGATTTGTAGTCGTAAATGCGATTGATTTATTTTTGCTTTCGCTCTCTTTACTATAATTTCACATCCCACTCTCTCTCTCTCTTTCTCTCTCTCTCTCTAACCACATCTGTAAATGGTTGGTCTATGTGGCCGTCCGTATGAATGCAGCAATCTCTTAAGGCACTAAAGCTCGCATTTCTTTGTAATATCCACCCAATAGGGACAAATCTTTTCTCTTAAGTTTCTTTAAATCCATCATTTTAATTTTAATTTCCATTTAGAGTTCAATTGGAATACCACAAAGCTGGATGTTTTTAAAGCACTGCACCCTTGCATTTCATATTTGAAAAACTCTATTTCATATTTTGCTTTGTCCACTACAGACCACGGCCTGTCATTATCATGCTTTGATATTTTAATTAACTACACCCAGAAATTTATTCAACAATAACTTTCGCTTGGCAAGACCTTAAAGAGAAGCTCCAAAACATCATCTCTAAATTCAACAGAAGCGAAGAGTTCACTCGTGTGGGTGTATGTATGAATATATAAAAAGTAAAAGGATTCCGATATGATTCAGGTTATCTCCCAGCTGCCTACTATCGACTGCATCACTCCTATTTGCTAGTATATGCTAAGCTTATATACAATTTTTTTCTATTCATGAACGTCGGCTACAAATATTGTAAGCCTTGAATTAAAGGCAAATCCAAAAAAAAATAAAATAAAAAACTTTTAAAATTGGTTACCTTCAAAGCGTTTGTTCAGCAAAGTATTCTATGTATAAGCCCTTGCCATAACTCTTATTTATGGCATATCTATAAATAGACTAAAGCTTCTTTACTTTACTTTTAAAAAATATATATACCGTTTTTTTTTTTTCATAAATTTCCATATTCAATATTTGCACAGCAAATTGCGTTTTGAAGCGGATGTTTATATATTTTCGAGTGCGGCCCATTTAATATTATTTTTTATACAACCTACACACATTGGTCTTAGATACACACTCATGCACTGCCATGCCATAAAATATGCATCAAAAATTTGTCACACTCCAACAAAATGGTCGAAAAGTTCACCTTCTTAATGGTCACTTGACCCAGAAAAGTGTAGCCAGCACACACACACAGATATTTGTGTGTAGGTGTGTGTGTGTATAGAGAAGGCATTGAATTTAAATTGCGCATTAAATGCGAACCAGGAGGCATGTCCCTGCATCCAACGATGACGCAGCTGTGTGGCCCTTTTCCAAGAAATTGATAAGTCAAAGTTCATAATTGGACGTGCCTGAAGGGTCCACACAACACACAATGTTGACATTCCGCACAGCTCAATTTGGCAGCTGAGAATTTATTCGGAGTAGCAAAACAAAAAAAAAAAAAGTAAATGAAGCCTAGCCTTATATATACCAGCCCAACCCCTTCACTAAACCGCAATTAGGAGACGAGGCATAGAAATGTGCGCAAATTGAAATAGAAAATGGCAAAAAGAATGCCACAACAAATGGCTGGAAAACTATTTCCAACTCTTTTCAGGCAGTCGTCAGGTAAACCACTTTCTTCGCCCATTACAGAGTAGCAGCGGTGCCGGGTCTCTTGCACTTAGCATGACTCGGTCTAATTACGGGGCGTTGCTGACTGCCATTTTGCATGCCTTGTGTGCATTAAGCATACGCCCCGTGGCACGAACAAAGCCAAAGGCATGTTTACACAAACCCAAAGAAATCAAAAAAGAAAAAAAAAACCAATGCAAAAGTGAGCAGTTAGGAAGTTATATTTCTCGCTGAAACCCAGCGGAATTGCATAGATTGTTGCCAGCTCGTTTTTTATGCGGAATTGGAGTTGCTGCAACACGCAGTTTTGTACACCAGGCGCCTTATCTTGTGTGAAAACCTAAACAAATCTCAAACTAAATGGCTGCGGGGCACGGTGCGATAAGCCATATAACCTAAGCATATATTACGAGTTCATAAATTTCGATCGTCACGATTATGTGTAATTAATTAATCGGGCATAAACTAATAATTAAGTAACAAGAAGCGGCTAATTTATTATACAAACTGATTGATGAATGTAATATGAGATTAAACTGTAATCATACAATCAAAAAATGTAAAAACTTCTTTATTTATGAGAGATATGATTTATAATAAAAAGGTAAAATTCTATGCATATTTAAATGGAAAATTTAACTAAAAGAGAGATGACATAAACTTGAGGGAGCAATATATATGTATAGAAAATTAAATAAACTTATATATAAATGAAGTCAGCAATAGACTCTTATATACATGTATATAAAATATCTAAAATATCGTCTACACGAGATTTAAGGAATGAGTTTCTGATTGAGTTTGGTTATAAAAACCGAGAAAAATGAAGACTAATAAAAAGTTGAACACCATCGCAGTTACGCGTCTTCGTGGTGATGCAGAGCCTAGGATATGCCTATTCAAATACATTTTGTAGCTGAGAGGAAATTCCTTTTTATGAATGGATATAAAACTAAAATTAATAGAATACTTTTTAAATGTTTCAAATAGTATAAGCAAAGCTCAGCGTAAAAGGTATTTAAAAAAAAAAAAACCAAATTGTTAAAAATAATCTCAGCTTGATTCAGGTTAATACTATTGAATAGATGAAACTGTTTTACTTTGCTCACATTAAAAAAGTACGTTTCTTTTTTTGGCATTAAAGAAAATTGTCTATATTTATTATTTATTAAATAAGAAGGTTATAAGCCTCGTTGATTCAATATACTTTAGCCCAAATTCATTATTTTATTACTCACAGTTTTCAAATGTAAACTCTATCACTTATGCATTCAATAAGCGCGAACCATAACTATTCGCATATGAGCGAGCAGCCACACACTCATTTGCACACCATTAGCCAGACTTGAGTAGAGCACACACACATTCACACACTCACCCACACACATACTTAAGGGACAAAACAGTGTCATTTATTACCTTCCGTATACTTGGCTGCCAAACTGCCAAGCGGCGTATACAATATTTCATTATAAATTACACACGACTTACGTCAATTTGTTTGGGGCGGCCGTCAGAAGTTGGTTGAAGTTGGTGGCAATAGCAAGAACAAGAAAAAAAAAGAGAGAACATAAAAAAAAGAATTACAGGAATCTCATAAGTAAGCCATAACACACAGCCACACACATGCGAAGAGTTTATTAGACAGCGGCAGCAAAAACGGAAGTGGCCATAATTTACTAACGAAGCCATAACAGAAATGTCCAAATAGCCGGCACAATGCGAAGCCAAACAAAAACCAGCCAAAAGGAAGACGGCAAAGGAGACAGCCCGATGGAGATAGGGCGAGTTGTGTTGGTAGTAAATTTATCAATCAAACTAGCGCAAAAAGAAACAACTTTCGAATAGTTGTAGCAATAGATAACAGCAACAGCAACAACAAAGACAACAACAACCGAATACACACTAACTTGACGTCCATTTATATTTGACAATTTCCTGTTTCTGTGGATTGATGATGGGGCCACGTGGCATATGATTTGATTTTGCCCATTTGCGTATATTACGTATACGTCATGTTTGTTATTGATGAGTCCGACATGTGCTTGCCATCAATTATGTTTACGAAAAATACTTAAGCTGACTAAAGCCCAGTAGAATGAGTGAGTGAGTGAGTGAGTGGGTCGAGTGCCACTCCACTGCACGCCACTCATAGCGAAAGTCATTGAAGTGCAGCGCACAAAAGAAATAGCAAATTCAATGTAGTTCTGTTATCGATTGTTATCGATTGCAATCATTACACATAAAGCATAAGCTTGATTTATGTATCTCATTCATCAGAGTGAGGGTAGCTCAACTCTATCCTCCTCGCCTTTTATCGATATAATAAAAACTGAGTTGTTAAGAAACTGACATGAACTGAACGCCCATATGTTTTTACCTTCAACATATTGAATGGAGCCTTTACCTCTTTACCACAGACGACCTCCATAAACGTTTCCCTAATGTTTAATCGATACATATCGATAGCGAATGTTGTCATTTCGCTTATTTATGTGTAACAAGGGCGAGAGAAGATCTTCTGTGGCCCTCTTATAGACACTTTCACAACATTTTAAATCCCTACTGGCCCATTTGAAATGATTACAGGGTATTAAGTTGGGAAATATTATGCATACGCCCTGGTGCCTGCAGCACATTGTAAGCGCATTTATCGCCCACTCCTTGAAATCGTAACGAATGCAGGAATTGTGCTCAAAATGTAACTGGAACGCAATTATGTGGCACATTTTGCCGCACATAAACTGCCACATCATGATGGATGAATCTGAATGGGAGGCTTCGCTGTGAAGGCGACAAAACTGGGGAGAAGCGAAGAACTAGGAAAAACTATTAAGAGCCCAGAGTTGGCAAGGTGCTAAAGCCCTTGCTAAAGTCTCGAATTGCTGTCGGGAACTTGGTACTTTAGAGTCCTGACTCTGCCAACCAATTGCGACCTTTTCTGGGTTCTTTTTTTTTTTATTCTCCAGCTGCAATTTTCTTAAGCAGTTTTACGCCTGAACGCTGGCATAATGTTGTTAACCGATAATACGTTGAAATTGAAAAGTACAGTCGATAGTGGGGGGGGGTGGCCTGCCTGCCACACAAAATCTCTTACGACAAATTGCATATTTCAATTTGCAACAACTTTGCAGGCTGTCTGTGGTGGGCTGCGACTGTAACTGGTCTTCCGCTTCTGGACTAGACATTTCTTTCATATTGGTTTTTTCTGCCAACTCTGCTCTCTATCGTCTTCGCTCTCGTTTTGGCCTGCTTTATGCCAGTTAAGGGTTTTTAGAGTCAGGTGTCTGCCGCATATTGGTTTGCTTAAAATGTGCCACACACAGACACACACACACTGAGCGAGTCTTATGTGTATGCAAAAAGCCACCCGAGCAGCTTTGCCTTGCGGTAAGTTAGGCCACAGTTAAGCTGATGCATGGGTTAAACTGTAAAATGTATTAAGATTAAGTGGCATTCAGTGCCAGCTGCCTCCCAGCTGTGCCCAGTTGTGCCAGCTTCACTACTATCAGCATTTTACACACTCTCTCCTTTCTCTCTCTCTCTCTCTCCCTCTTTCTCTCTCTCAATCTATCCATTTCTTTTTCTCCCACTGCCTACGCTTGCCCCTTTAAAAATGTATGCATTATGTATACGCAGCGTAGCGCACCTGGCTTAAACTCGATTATTGTGTTGGCAAATGTGCTCAACTAGCAAGAAACGATGTTTGACCTAGTGAATGACGTTTTTCTCTTATAAATGAACTGTTGTTTTAACTGTGAAACGATAGAGAATAATTTATGTAGAATAATGATCAAATTTCGTATAAGAGTTCATTTCTTCAATGTGTTCACGTTATATTATTTAATGAATATATTTAACATAAAGTATATGTATATCTTGTAGTCTTAAAATATACAATTAAGCTACTGCTAAGCACTCGATTGGTTTTGGTATGCCAATGACTATATTTTTAAACCTTTCTTTAAACATGTTGCCTGATGTTTAATTAAATAATGCAACATTAACCAGATGACAAACCTACATTATATGGAATTTTAAAATAAATGACTTGAAAGAATTCAAAGAATTTGTATTTATTGAATTACATTAAAAACTATAATTTCTCACTAAATATATATTTTAGCTAAATTTAATTTATGTAAATTCTTAAATATTTCTTTTGTGAAGACTGTTCGCTAACCTTTTGAAACGTGCCATGATATAGATATTTGCCTGGCGATTGCCATTCAACGCATCGTTTGCAGCACAGTCAGCGTTAAATGAGCGTGCAGAATACCAAAATAATATTCATAAATGAATACACATACACACACATACATACATAAGATATACACATTTATTTATATGCATATATTATACAAAAGGTTCTGGGCACATTTGAAAGGTGCAAATTTACAGACTTTATGATTTTTGCCGATTCGAGCCACAGGCACAATTCATAGAGCATGTGTGTGTGAGTATGTGCATATATGTGTGTGTGTGTGTGGGCAATATGTTGAGTACGTGTCTGTTAGTCATCATAATATTTTACATTTTTATGAAGTGCGAGACGCTGCTGAGGGCATCGCAATAAAAATCTTATTTTGTGGGTTATAAAAGTGCAAAAGAATCGAGTGGAACGAACGAGGAAGGGGAAGGGGAAGGGGAAGGGGAAGGGGAAGGTGAGCGGCAGAGCAAAAGTTGGTTAACATTTGCAGAAGTTGCCATTTGCGCTGCGCACTTTTAATGTGCCACCAGAGCTGCCCTTTAATAATAATAATAATATTATTATTATTATTATTATTTCTCTCTCTTTTTTTTAATGATTTATCGGCATTTAAGTGTGGCAAAAAGCAGAGGCTACAAGCGCATCGTAAATTTTTTTGTGCGCCTAATTTAATGCAACAATTTAGGTCTGTATTTTTTTTCCCGATTCTCTTTACACTTATTTTGACTTTCATATGACTGTCCCAGTCGCACACATATACCTTATACACTTATCAGTGTGAGCGCAAGTGGTGTGTGTGTGTGTTTTGCATGTTTGTATATTATGTGTGTGTGTGTGTGTGTACATAAATGTAAATTGAGTTTGGCGTCTAAAGTACTTTGTAATTTATGGCATGCAATGTGCGTAAGAAAGTCACGTGATAACTTCATCTCCTCTCTCTTTCGCTCTTCCCTCCCTTCCTCTCTCTCTCACTCTCTCTCTCTCTCTCTCTCTCAATCTCTTTCACTGTGTTTTTCTTCCTGTAGCACTCTCATTATTTCGTTATGCTTGTATGTGAGTCTGCTGCGTGTTTATTTATGACTGTTTAGCCACATTTTGCATGACGAAATCATAATTTTCAGCACTCAACTCAACTTGACTCGACTCTCAACTCAACTCAACTCTCGACCCTGGCAGCCATTTTGACATTTTGTTTGTTTCCTGCGGCTGCCGCGTAACATATATGATAAGTACGTGCAATATATTAGACGAAAAGGAATTCTCATCTTGAGCTTATTAACATTATCAGACTTGGCATTTGTTATTCCGATTACACACAGATTAGGTGGTTCATTTAGGGCTTAACGTTTTTAGACCTTGCTAATAAATAACAAAACACACAAAAAGCATTGACTAAGCCCAAGCTCAATATGGAAAATGGAAAATCTAGATTTACATGTTAGATGAAACAAAAATCTTTAGATTATAAAATATACTTAGCATTAACTAGAGCATTCACTTGATTTATTCGAAAGTGTATGAATATAACTAAATAAATATTACAGCTAAAAAAGTTAGGAGGGTATACAAAATAAATAAATGATCGACTGAGCTTATCTGCCGTAACTCTAACTACATAAATACCAATATAACTTACAAACTGAAAATATTATTCAATTATCTTCAGCAAGTTTAACTCTTTGTGCATATTCCACCTTGTAAGCTTGTTAATCGTATTAAACATTAAATTTAACCAGCACTTAATTCATTCACAATGATTTAACCAAAATTTACCAGCTTATCCAAGTCGGGTAAAAGCAATTCAGGCATTACAAACTTTAGCAAATTCGTTGCGGGTACTTTTGGCCAACATGAACGCATGTTCTATATGACATAGGCAAACTTTTCCATTAAATTTGTTCAAAACTTCCAAGTTAACTGTAACTTTCAATGACTTTTTGCATTCAACAGTCCATTTACCTAACCATACTCACACACACTCACACACACACACGCACACACACTTACTCACAAGCACAGTTGTTCAAATAAGTTACACGCCAGGCAACGAAAATTTGTTTGCTCTGCCTTTGACCAAAGTTAGTTTAACCAACTTAAGGCATTTTATTTACTTTAAAGTATTTATACTTTATATTTTAATAATACTGGGATTTTGTTTCAAGTTCCTGAAGATGACTTCAGCGAAAGTGTAATTTATCTTTTACATTCTACATATGCATGGCATTTGCCATTGCAATGATTTGTAAATCAGATTTATAATAAACTAAAATAAAATAAGATTAAGATATACTGTTATTAATTCATATATTATATTTATATGTTATTTTCTTGCATTATTTTGTGCTCAGCCACAACTGCATATATAACTATATATTCCCTGATAGACCTCTTTCCATCTATGTATATCTCTCTCTCTCATCTATATTCCATAAATAACTTAAAAGCTTTAAAAATTATCCTCTACAGTATGCAATGTATTTAATCTATTGTCGTACCACTTTATTGATCCGAGCAGCCAACACCCTTTTAGCTTGCGAATTGATTTGTGTACAGATTTAAGCCCTCCAGCTTTAACATAAAAGCTCAGAAAAACGCATCGTGAAAATTGAAATGCATTAAAAATGGCAAAAACATAAGCGCAGGTAATAAACAACCGAACTGCAAATGCGCATTGGTGTGTCCCACAGCAAAAAAGAAATACGAATCCAAGAATACAGAAAAAGCCATTGCCGTGAGCGTGACTGTGTCAGCTGTAAAAGCGTCGAACCGAAAATCGAAGACATAAAAAAGAGAAGCGCGCTGAAAACTCGCAATTTATTAAATCGATAAAAGTAAAAAATATTTTTAGCTTTTGCTTTTTTTGCTTTTTCTGCAGTCAACAAATATGTTGTACCAGCACTTAAAGTCAACCTGTGGCGCCCATATAAAATATGGCTCCAACTTCAAATGGCTGCCACAGTAGAGCTTAAGTAAAATAAATCAAGAGGGATATAAATATAAATAATATTTGATACGCAGAACTTCAGATTTTCTATATTCATTCGAAGCTCGAGTATTTTTGTCGTGATTTTTCCAACAGTGGACCCACGGCTGTCCACTCGCTGTCACAGTTTACTGTAGCAACAGTAATCGTGCAGCAGCACAAAATGAGATTTCGGCCAAATACCATAAAAAGAAATGAGCTAGATTTCAGTAAAGCCGTGGCAGCATCTCGCTGAATGGGTTTTAAGTTCTTTCTATGGAATTCAAGGACCTCGCCCAGACGGCGATGACAAAGCACAAGTTGGAGCAAGGCAAGACAATGAGTGAAATATATTGATTTCACCTAGTTTCGGATTGCAGATGCCTGCCAGGCAGCCTTTGACTCAGCTACACAGTCCTTGTTTGTTCTTTTCTTGTCTATCTTGGTGCGAGTGCTTCAGCCTGGCCATGGACATGGGCATGGGCATGGGCGTGTCTAGTGCAAATAGTAAAGCAAACAATTGAAAGTTTTAGCTAAATGAAAATACCAGAAAAATAAAAGTTCCTTTCTGAGAGAAGTTCGGAATTTCTTTAAATATTTTCATTGCAATGAAATTCGAAATGTTTTGTTGAAAATTCCTTAAAGTTAGGCTCGATGTAACTTATAAGATAATCTCTCAATTGTCAAATAAATAAATAAATAAAGAAATGTACAAAAAATGTGTGAATATAATCAATTCAAACCTAAATGAATAAGTAGGTGAATAAATAATATGAAAAAATAATAATAATAAAACTCGTAAGGTAATGACAAAAATATAAAATATAATAACAAACAAATATAAATGCTATTTAGGAATATTTTGTTGATTTATTTTATTATTTATTATAAATACAAATCAAATGCTATTTACGACTATTTTTTTATTTTAGCAATTTGGCGCAATTTATTATTATTATTTAAAAAAAAAATACATGTGATCATTTTTATTTCACTCTCGATAAAAATATTTCACGAAAATGGCATAAAAAATGAATTAAACGTATTATAATTTGAGTGAAATCGTAGTTATTTCCGTTTCGTGCAAAATGCTTCATTTTTGCACACATTTATATAAGTTTTCCCAGAATTATTTTCCCACACTGACGCACTTTTCCACCCCATCAAAAAAGTGCCGTTAGGCCTACTTGGCTGCGCCTTTTGCCAGATGCGTTGACGGCTCAAAATATGATTAAATTTATGCGAATGCGGGACGCAACATGGAAACTGTTGACTGTTGCTAGAAGACGACATGCCCCACGAGGCACGCACCGCAAAAGGCATGCAGGCTTAGAGGCAACAGAAACTTGCCTCCTGCCTCCTGCCGCTTGCCACATGCCACGTGCCTAGATTTCGGCACTCGCAGCTGAGATGGGGGGCAAGTGAGGCCTGTAGGAGGCCAAGCTGGGTCCCGGCATGTTACTGAGGCTGTGGGCGTGGCATGTGAATTAAAACATGTTCGAGTTATTAACAAGCCCCGAAAGTCGCATTAGTTTTTGCCAGTTACAGCGCTTGTCTTCGCATTTGTTATGCTACAAGTCCTCGCTCTTTTCTTGCTACATGCAGCTTGCAGCACGTACATAAAACTTGTTTCTATTTATTTGCACAAAATATTTACATTTGCTCAAAATTATGCGGCAAACGGGGCGTGGCGCAACTATTTTACAAGTTTTTAGGCAACATAAAAGACAGTTGTCGTCGTCGTTGCGAGCCAGATACGGGGGCATGGTCGCAACTTTTTGTACGTCTGCTGACTTTTCGGTGGGTGCCATAAAGTTTGCCGGGTTAAGCAGCACCCGCGGGTGCAACACGAACAGACGACGCCATAGCTGCCATGCCCCGCCATGTTGAAAGGCCATCAGAAAAGTTTCTACGTCGGGTATTTGGTGAACTAGGTTTATTTATTTCCTTCTGCTTTCGTACTACTACTACTTCTTCTTCTTCGTCTTCTTCTTCTTTTTAATGGCATACAAGACAAGTTTTAAATGCTGTTTGCATGTCGCGCGGCTGCTTAGCTTCACAAATTAGCCGAATTTCGCGCCTCATTTGTGAAAAGGCATCAGATTATTTACGTGAAATGATAAAACAACTAAAAACAAATGACAGGAAATTTTCAATTATATTTTACATAAAATGTTTGGGGATTATTAAATGACTTTCAATATGGGCGGGTCATATAAACCTATGTTAATTATAAATATAAATTGATTATAAATATGGCTAATGAAGTCCCCAACTATATATAGAATTGATTTATTATGTATTTATTTATATTTTTCTTATCATTACTAAATATGTGTATTCGGCAGCATTAAAAAAAAATAATAATAAATAATTAACTTTGAATACTTATATTCAATATCAATTTAAAAGTATTTAAAAGAAAATTATTATAAATAATAAATAAATATATTGGAATATTTATATTCAATAACAATTCTATATAAATGTTCAATATTATTTATTTATTATTTGTTTTTTTAATATTTGGAATGTCAGAAGAGTGTGTTAATTTATCGCTTTTGTATTATTTTATTTATTTTGTAAATTCGTAAATTAAATGGATAAATATCTAATTTTAATTTCAAATGACAATAAATTCCTAAATTTTCGAAACTTGAATTTGACTTGAGTGAGATGAGTTTGTGTATGTGTGTGTGTGTGGCTTGAACTTGGTTTTAACTTTACACCTGGCTAAAATCGACAGCCACAAAAAAACAAGAGAACAAGCTGAAGCAGAAGCCGCAGCAGCTCATGAATGAAGTTCATCGAATTAACGTGTTGCGAGGTGTGAATGTGACTTTGTGCGATGAGCAGACTTTAAATAGATATTGACAATGCACAGATATAAAAGGGAAAATAGAGACAGAGAGAGGGAGAGCTAGAGTGAAAGAGAAAGAGACAGCTAAGCAAAGTTCGCCTGTCGTATTCATTGTCTCTGGCTGGTGTCATGCCTCTGACGCTATTTATAAAAGTCAGTGACACAGTAACTTGTTTTTGCCAGCCTCTAAACGGAGTATGGTGCTCGTTTTGCCACTTCTAGCACACACAGAGAACTCTTTTTCCGCTTTGATAAGCAAGCTCTTTTGTTCCAGCGCTCATACTAGATATATGTATAGAAAAAATGGGCAGAATATACAGCAAGAATTCATGGTTCCTTTTGTTATATTTGTTGCTGTGGCTTTTGTTCGGGCGAGGCTCGAGCTGCTGCTGACTGGACCAGACACATGCGATATGGATATATATCTGCCAAAGATTTAACACTGCACTAGATACTTATCCCTCTCTGTATGTGTGTGTGTAGTATGAATTCATTTTGTGTGCAATTTTGTATTTTTAGTTGCATTAAATTTTCGAGAAAGTGGAACGGATTTTAAATGTAGCTGCATAGAGTATGAGGCTTTATAGAAATTATAGCAATTCTTAGATATTGAAACTACTTTTTTGTTATATCTAATATATTGGAGCATTGCAATTCGCTTTAAATTAAATATATGCTAAAGCATACATTATTTTAAAAATTTTATTCAATACAAATCATGTGACTATTATTCATCAGAAGTTACTGTTGGCAGAGAACCATATAAAGAGTAGTACTGGATTCAATTCTTTCTGTTCAAAGTCATCAATTTTATATTTTTGATAATAGCTGATAATATGATTATTAGACAGTGTTGTTTTACTTGTATAAATAATACTTATTAAAATGCTTTAAAAATTTATTTTTCTTTTCGTAGAAATGTGGCACACAGTTTTTCAATACTTTGTGCAGCAAAAATTCTTGTTTTAAGCTCTTCAAACAACAAATTAATATAACGCCCAGACCACTTAAGCCTTTTCGCATAGATAGCTGTCGAACTTTGAGCAGTTAAGTCTCAGCTTTAGCTCACACATCAACTTAGCCTTTCCACACTCTTGACAGGGTTGCCAGCATTGATTTTTTGCTTTTAGCTGAGCTCCGACACGTGTACACGGGGATCCAGTTGCGTTGACTTTTTGGGTTCGGCACTGAAACAGAGTTGTTTTCCAGTAATTTGCCTATTTGGGGCTAAGACGCTCATTTGTCTTGTACAAATCCATTCTGGGACCTTGTTCACCTATGCTCCACAGACACTTGACAGGCCAGGTCTCCTCCAGATATTCATGTCAATGCTGATTAATAGGCATGGGGCAGAACGCTTGAATTGATGCCAAATACTTGCAGATTGGGCATTTAAATGCAAATTATCGAGCTTGAAAACTTGCCCAAAATCAAAGTTGAACATTCTGAATGTCGATAAAGGCTATAAAACGCAGCCATCATTACGAACAGAGCTGTCTGGCTCCATTTATTTTATACATTTTTCCGCTCTCGCTCTTTGACTAACCGAAAAACAATTGAACTCAATTTCAGCAATTGAAAACACATTCTACAATTATTTTTCTTTTATTATAATTATTTTGCAGTTGGCTCGCGGGACTCAACGAGCAGCAGTGGCAGCTCTTCTGGCAGCTCTTCCTCCTCCTCATCATCGTCGTCATCGTCTTCCTCTTCCTCATCGAGTGGTGGTTCAAGCAAGTATCCGGTACTAGTGTTTGTCCACGGCGAATCGTACGAGTGGAACAGCGGCAATCCCTATGACGGCTCGGTGCTGGCCAGCTATGGACAAATATTGGTGGTGACCATAAATTATCGCCTCGGAGTGCTCGGTAAGTGCACACGAACACAAGCGCACTCACACACAACACACACACACACACACACACACACACGTGTATGCACTCCAATGCTAATGCTAATGCTAATTGATATGCTGCCTTCATCGGTCCACCGAAACGAGCCAAACGCTTGCAACGTGCCCATTGGCCGAATCGCTTTTAAGCTACTGCAGCAGCAACTGCACTTCCGCTCAGCAGCAGCAGCAACAGCAGCAGCAACTGCAGCAACAACAACAACAACTGTTGCAACAGCAGCGAATGCCCATTCCATAATCTAACTAATTTAGTTAGCATCTAGTAGAAAAACTATATACAATACTGTGGAACAAAGCTCACAGAAAATTTAATTCAATATATTCCAATAATTTTATGCATTTATTTATTTTGTTTTAAGAAATGAAAGAGAAAGAAAATTTGAAATGAAACAATCTAGAAAATTGCTTGAAAAACGTAATTCAAAGTATAAACTAGGCATATTTCATATTTAATTTTATTTATATGTTCTTTCAATATATTTTATTTATTTGCAGCTAATATATAAATTGATTTAATTTTAATTTTAAAATATATGAAATTTGTAAAAGACAAATATTTTTCATATATAGAATAAGGAATCATTTATATATTTGTTATGTATTTTTATTTAATTTGCAATACCTGTATTAATATTTAATTATTATTTATTAATACTCTTCTATTAAGTTATTTAATTTTAATATTCAATATAAATGTATATTCTTTTTTCAATATAATATAAAATATAAATAAAATCATGCTTATAGAAAAAATAAAAATACTTATTTATTTAATATATTTTTCATTTCATTTATAACCATTTAATTAAAATTTTATTGACGGCAGTGAAACTTTCGTAGCAATTTTTATATACTTTCTGCCCACTGTAAAAATTGAAATGCAGAGCAAATTAGTGTGACCTCATTTGAAAGCACTGCCTGCCCCACTTCGACCCTCCCCAATTGTGGCCATCCTCCCGGGCAGTTTTCCACTGGTATGGCTGCTGCGGAAACGGAAGTGCTGACATCATGATTTGCACGCGTGACTGTACACGTTTTCGCAAGTGTTGCGCCGATGTGTCTGACATTTTAAATACTCGCCAGACTTCATTAAATTTACATCTACTGCTGCTGCTGCTGCTGCTGCTGTAGCGACTAATCGATGTGGAAGAAAATGCTGATGAATTCTGCGGTACTTTTGCAGGTTTTTTAAATGCCAACACGGATCGCTATTCTAAACTGCCAGCAAATTACGGCCTGATGGACATCATTGCAGCCCTGCATTGGCTAAAAGAGAATATTGCGGCATTCGGCGGTGATCCGAACAGCATAACGCTAGCGGGACATGGCACTGGTGCGGCCTGTGTTCACTTTCTGATATCATCGATGGCGGTGCCAGAGGGTAAGCAAAGTGCTATATACATACATATATCTATGTACGTCCCCCTTCACATTCCGCTTTCATTCGCAGGGCTGCTCTTCAACCGAGCCATGCTCATGTCCGGCTCGGGCCTGGCGCCGTGGTCTCTGGTCAGCAATCCCGCCAAGTATGCGGCCATCGTGGCGCATCACGTCAACTGCGCCTCGGACCTGCCGCACGCCCATCTGATGAAGTGCCTTCGCGAGAAGACGCTCGAGCAGCTACTCAGCGTGCCCATACGACCGCCCGAGTTCGGTTTTGCCTTTGGCCCCAGCATCGATGGCGTCGTCATCGATGGCGGCGACTATGTCCCACCTCCGCCCGGCTCGCCGGCCGCCCAGGCACAGGCGCAGGCCTCAACGGCAGCTGGCAACGGTCTGGGCGGAGAGGCGGGCATTGCAGCTGCTGGAGGCTGGGGCACACCCGGCCAACTGGAGAATATAGGTGAGTGAAAATTCTTAAAGAGTCTTTCAGTGTAGTGATTGGGTATATTGAAATTTTGATTGTGTTTGTGGCATTAAGCTATATATTTATATCGCAACTCTAGTCCGTTAAATGCAAAATTGTTTGTAAGTCCTAAAATATTGAAATCCGAAATCGTAGAGTTTTTAACTCAGACCTTTATTTTTATAAGTCAAAATTCAGATTTTCCTAAGGGCGATTTGTAAGAAGTGCAGATATTTTTTATTGTTTACATAGTGAATTAAAAAGAAAATGAAATGGAAGGTATAATACTTTCAGCTATATAAATATATTTTCCTTAAAATAGAAACTTTATTAAAAATCAATAGAATCGAAATATGTATATATACATATATATAAATGATAGCTGAGTCTGTTTTCTAAGTCTCTCAATTCATAATTGTCTCCTGCTGTTACAGTAGTATTGGTGCGAGTGGGTTTGTGTCTTGGCTGCACGCTTCATAGCTCTAAAGATAGAGAGAGAGAGAGAGAGAGAGAGAGAGAGAGAGAGAGAGAGAGAAAGATAACTACTGCTTAACGTAGTTCCGAGCGTTGCTGAGTAAGAGTAAGAGTAGCTATTGAGGCCAATTGAAGGAAGAGAGGAAACTAGAAATCGGATGTACTTACCTCTACACACATATTTCTTTTGATATATAAAATATGGAATATGCTGCAGATTCATATGTAAATCATATATATATTTACATTTCTATAAACTCATTCACTCTTCGGCTTGCCGAAATAGACAATTGTTTCTGTCGCTACCATCTCCACAAATATATTTAATGCGATGCATTGCTGTCAATTTATTTCTTCTCCAACTTGTCGCTGCGGCTGCTGATGTCAACGGACGACGACGGCGATGACGACTTGCACTTGTGAACTGCCATGTTCGCTGACGCTATTAACCCACACTCACACACACACACACACACATTCGCATGTGTGTTGGCGTTTTTAATTAATGCAGTATTAATGAGAAAAACAGCCATTAACAAGTTGTCAAGGTAAGTTTTTTTGAGGCTCAGCCCGAACAGCGGGTGCTTAATTATTTTTGCCTTAACCCGCGCACTGACATACCCAGACACATAGCCGCCCACACGCACACACACACAGCTTAAAAGTATGCAATGTAATTAATTTAAAGTTTCGACTTTGCCGACTTTTGCGTGCTGCTCAAAGATTTCATCTCGCCGCAGCGAACACTCAAAATGGCGCCAGCTTAGGCGACGATAAGCTTTGGCGCTTGCACCGCACAGCTGTCATGTTGACCATACAATAACACTCAAACACACACGTACACAAATATGCATACACACACAGCAGCTTCCTTATTAATTTATGCACATTAACCACGCAAATGCGCGACTCCATTTTGCAATACAATTACAATATGTCCTAGGGACTGGGAAAATGGGCTAACAAGGGTTGATGTGTGGGCTGTGGATTGTGGGTTGCTGGCTGTGGGCTGTGGGCGTGGCCTATTGTTCTTGGCACCGTCACTTGATTTATGCACTTTGTGCTTTGCCATTTGGCATTGTTAATATATATTATTAACAGCTAATTAGCTGCGATTTCATAATTAATGTGCAAATTGCGCCACTTTGATGCAACATTAACAATTTCAAAAGGGTTAGAAAAATGACTGCTAAATAATACAATAAATAATACATTGAACGAGTTATATTAAAGTAGTAGTAAGATTTAGGAAAGCACGAAAGAGATAACCTTTGGAATGAATTGCAAAGATAAAGCAGATTACATCTTTAAGCGAACCACTTGATGGAAATTGATGGCACGGCTTATGCTGCGAATGAAGAAGGGCAGCTAGTTAAAAGCATATTACTCCTGTATATGTATGTACGAGATACGTACATAGATAGATATGTAGTATGTAGGTGAACTGATAAAGCAACACTTAGGAATTGCTTAGAGCTGCAGTTTTGCAACTGATGAGTCAGTCTGGCAGCTATTATTACTGCTACTACAACTGCAAGTGCAACTGCTGACCGCTTTGTGGATAACTTTTTCATTCTTTCGGCCGGGCTCAGCGCTTTGTAAACTGTCAGTGCCCAAGAGGCTATTAGTCGCAAGCTCCGCAAGGAGCATAAATATTGCTTTGTGCACATTTAAAAGCAATTTGCTTTGAGAGCAAGACACACAGACACACACACAAACTCACAAACTCACACAGATATATACATATTGAACATCACATATACACTTTGGAATGCTTGCTCAATATTTTGCAAAAGAATTCCATTAAACACATGCAATAAGAGCAAATAAAAGAAATTTTTGGCACAGTATAAAATGCAAAACATACCGAAAAATACAGCAAAATGCCAAATGGAAATAAAAGCGCCCTCAAAAAAGGAAATATTGTACAACAAGCGGCAGACATAGCATAAAAACTACTTTATCTATGCAAATAAGCAAAGATAAATTTTTAAGTGCAGCTCGGCAACTGTGAAGTGCAGCGCAAGTAACTCAAAGATACTTTTTCTTTCCCTACTGTTTGTTGTTCAGCCAGCAAACAAGCAAATTTCTGACTAGCACTCGAGTTATCATGTTTAACAAGAGTTTTGGGCTTGAAGCACAGCCAAAGTTTAAGAAGGCCGCAACATTTGAGTTGTTGGACAGTTAACTCTTAACTGATGAATTAGTTTGGCAAACTCTTTTGACATCCTTTCTTAATCAGATTTATAATAAAACAAGTAAGAAAGCTCTAGTCGAGACTGCTCGACTACGAGATACCTTGAACCCTCCGAGCAACAGCCATTTCAATCATTTTTAGTGTCTTTCAGCTTATACAAACACACACACACACACGCAAACACATACATAGACAACCATAGGCACGCACGCATTAACAGGCATGGGCTGCAGTGTGGGCTTACTATGGGAACTTAATTGTTCAATAACTTTTTTTGTGGACGTACGTTCTTAATGAAACTTTCAGAATGTGGTTTTATCATTACTATGCGTATATTTGCCAAAGCTCAAGTCTCTAGTATTTGAAATACGCCTTTTACAGAGATGAGGGTAAGGGGGTGGATATAGGGGTGGGGGGTTAATTATAACAAAAATCGAAATTCTATCACGTGCAGTCGAGTCTACATTTAAAATTTGGAGACTTTAGCTCTAAAGGTGTAGGAGATATAATTTTATAACTGGTTTTCGATAAGGTTTTTGATCGATAAAAAAATAACGGGATGAGTTATCGATCTTTTGTGATAAACTCGATATGCGCGCGCTATATACGAGCATTTTAAAAAAAAAGTTGAAGTCTCTAGCTTCTATATCTTCAGAAATCGACGCGTTCATACATACGGACAGACGGACAGACGGACATGGCTAAATCGATTCAGTTTGTCGCCCTGATCAAGAATATATATACTTTGTGGGGTCTGCCACGCCTCCTTCTCCCTGTTACATACTTTTAACAAAACCATTATACCCTGATTTCCCATTTTCAATGGGTTCAGGGTATAATTAACAAAGCACTGCGGGCCTTTTAGAGCAATTTCTTGGAATTTAGCTATCGACAAGCTATTTCAATTTAAATTTTAGTATGAACTAAATATAGTAAAATATTATATAAAGGCGTATAATTGTTAATTGTATTTTAATGGCTTAATTTGAAAATTTTTTACTGCAAAGCTACTTATATAGTTACATTATATATGACTCTCAAAATATAGTAAAAAATTGTATACCTTAAAATGAGATCAGTGATAGGCTGTAAAAATATCAAGGATATGTTGAAAACTGTAAATGTACAATCTTATATTATGATTGAGGACATACGATTTTATATATATATATATATACAAATATATATCATCTATAACATATCGGCAATATAATAATTAGTTATTTATGTACATGGCTATAGTTAGACTGTTACACTTAATCAATATAACCTTACTAACGCACACATAAATCAGTTACACAACACTTAACAAATATCTGGGATAAGCCACAATGCTCAGAGACAGATGATTATTTAAAGATCTCGTTAGGGTGTGTAACACCCAAGCGGAACGGCTTTAGTTTGTGCGCAGAGGACAATGTTATATCCATAAGATGCAGATACACGTACTTACGCACTTATTGCTCATTTACAGATACGACCTGATGGCTGGCGTGACACGTGCCGAATCCTTTTTCAGCTTCAATTCCGGCGACGTGCAATATGGCATCGAGGCGGATCGACGTTCCCGTATTTTAAAGGCCTACGTACGGAACACGTACACATTCCATTTGAACGAGATATTCGCCACGATTGTCAATGAATACACGGACTGGGAGAGACCGGTGCAGCATCCAATTAATATCCGGTGAGTAATTGCGTTTGTTCCACGTGAATCCCGAATTCTTGTTCACGCTGCTCCCGCGGCACGACCTGCGGCTGTGATTGTGCGCCATACCCAAGCAAATATTTCGTTCTTAATTAAATGCGAGCTGCTATGCGTCTTGGCTTCGCTGCCAGTTCGGAGAGGGAGTTTTCAATTAAAGCGACTTAAATGAATCTTGATTTGTATCTTTTGCCAGGAGAAATGTAAATATTTTCGGCTCTCTGTTCTCATAAATAATGACCAAAGTTTCATATTCAATATTCGATTCAATACATTGGAACTCTATCCTCCCAACTCCAACCCTTTGATGCCATGTGTTATTGCAACCGTAATTGAATCGCTTTTGATTTTCATCAGAGCAACAACAACAACAATTGCTTGCAATATTTGTATTGCATTTGCATTTACTATTTCGATTTTTTGTTGATGTTTGTTGAATTTTTGATAACATCACGAGTCTCTTTATTGAATGCATAATTTGATCAGCATACCATTTTGCCAAATTCAATAAAAATGAAAAATATTGTGTATACGCTACGGCGCCCCCGTCGTATACTTAATATGTATTCGCATTGCCCCAGTTATGCAAAAGTTCTGTTCAGCTTTTGTGCAAACGTGCGTTAAGTTGCCTGCAATGAAGCAGCAAACGGTTCATGCTTGATCTCTACCAGGATGCGAGTGGGCGTAGCAGTTGAGAGTGGCCGCCCAGACTGCTATCAAAGAGAGATTCGTGCGCATATTTCAAATGGATTTGATAGAAAGTCAACGATAAATACAATCAAAATAAATATTTATACAGAGACTTGCCTAGGCTATTCAATATGCGCTGCGCGTGTCCAGATTAGGCCATTGAATTTTAATGCCATATATATATTGACTTTTTATTTTGCAAAAAGAAAACAACAACCACGTTTAGTCGCTGGACAATTCATAATAATTAAATTTAAAATTAAAATAAATTAAATCGATTTTTGAAATTGAAATTGTCTAGCTAAAAACAGTATGATTGACAATTCAATATTTTTTTATATAATATATATACATATGTGCTAATATAAGAAAAACAAACTTTTTGTATAAATACTACTTCGAATTTGGCATTTTTTGCATTTAAATTAAATTGAATATGAATTTTTTATTTATTTAGAATAAATTTTTGACCTATTTGCGCTATGATTGCAAACTCAATAAAAAGGAACAAATAAAATATTCGTTTCAATCTGCAATCTCCTATCTGCATTTTCCAATCCCATCTGAAATATTCCAATAATACTCGAGCATAATTATGCAAAATTGAAACTAAATGCTATCAAACTAACATGGGTATCGACCTACTATCGCTGTTATCTGTATGAATCGCTGAGCAATGGATCTGTATGATCAAACCGATGCGGTGTAAGAAGCAAGAGAAGCAAACATATAAATAATATAAAATAGGGAGAAGAGCGGCACAACTGATGGCAGTTTCTTTACAATATATAAATCTCCGACAGTTACAAATATAAAGAAACAACTGCAGTTTTTTAAATTGAAATGCCAAACAAATTGTTGCTATTCCCGACACCTGCCTAATACATCAATGAAAGTCAGTCAATAAATAATCATCCGGCCATAAAGAATGAATGAAAAAAAAAACACTGTACCCAGATTTCCCATTTTCATAATAATAATGCTAAAAAGAAAAGTTAACTTTCCTTTCCACTTCGTGCCAAAGTTGGGTGCACTTCCAGATGCATTTTAAGAGGCGCAACAACATGGCAAACAAAATATTGCTGCCGCTGACAAAGAAAAATGTTTGTACTTTAAATATAGTTTTATGCAGCTACATAAAAATAATGTGCAGCGCTGTGGAGCACTTTTTGCTTGGCAGCGTGAGATACGTATGCAAATGTGGCGAATGGCTTTATTCAAATTCAGCGCCAGTGCATCTCGAATGCATAAAGCGACACAAGAAAATGCAAAAGGAAAATGCGAAAGACTTGCGAACGAAAAATGACAGCAAATCGGACGCAAAAAGAATATTTTGCCAAATAGGCTTAGCGAGCCCAGAGTCAGAGCGCCTCACCTGGACAGGTAAACAGTTTGTGGAGTGCAGCCAGAGTGCAGCTCAAAGTGGCTTGTTAGCTGCACACTTGAGCGCAAATAGCCGGAAAATTGCTATTTGATTTTAACACTTGCTCAGTCTCAGCCACTCACTCACTCAGCCACTGACCCATGTCTTCCTTTCCCCATTTCCTTGCAGCGATGAGACTTTGGAGGCCTTGAGTGATGCTCAAGTTGTGGCCCCAGCGGCTCAAACTGTGGACCTGCACTCGGCAGATCATCGCAACTCGTACCTCTATGTGTTCGACTACCAGACACGTTTCGGCGACTATCCACAGGTGAGTTTGGTGGCTCGACCCGAGCACTGCCACTGCAGGCATTCAACTAATCGTTGTTGCCTTTATTTATCAATTTGACAGCGCCAGGGCTGCATTCATGGCGAGGACTTACCCTACATTTTTGGTGCACCGCTCGTCGGCGGTTTGAACCACTTCACTCGCAACTATACGAAAACCGAAATCAGTCTATCGGAAATCGTAATGTTTTACTGGTCCAACTTTGTGCGCACTGGGTGAGTATTGATTGGGTCTGCGGTCGCATTGACCACAACTGTGTGTGCATGTGTGTGTGTGTGTGTATTTTCCACTAACCAATCGACAATTTACGTCCATCAAACAACACAGCAATCCCAACGAGCAAATGGAAACCGAACATGGCAGCCGGCAGGAACGCAGTCGCTACAAAACCATCGAATGGACGGCCTACGAGAGTGTGCACAAAAAGTATTTGAATTTCGGTGAGTGTTGCCAAATGTAACGCAATAATGGTTATTGGGAACTAGCTGCATTATTGGTCTATGACAGCGTACCAAAAATGAATGAGGACTATTGACAAATGATGAAATGAAATGATGAAAAATTAAATAAATAAATTTTAAAAAATATATCAAATAAAATGAAACAGTATAAAATAAAATTTTAAAAATTAAAATAAATTTTTTTAAATAAAATAATATAAAAGAAAATTTAAAAAAATTAAATTAAATAAGATAGGTGTTCTGTCCGAAATAAAATAAAATTAAATTAAAATGAATAAGTTATAATTTTATAAATTCTTAAATATTTAACATATGCTAAAACTAACATATTTTTATTAAATATTAGTCATTTTAATTGCTTAAAAAATAAAAACTCATATTTAAACCCTAACTAGTCCCAAGTTTGACAAATCGAACTCTGCTCGATCTTCATTTATTCCACAGACACCAAACCAAAGCTGAAGAACCATTATCGTGCCCATCGGCTCTCCTTCTGGCTGAACCTCATTCCCGATTTGCACAAGCCGGGCGGCGACAATGTGCCCGCTGCCCACCACCAGCTGCACGACGACGACGATGAGCTGGACAACAACATTGCCAGCGATGCCTCGGTGAAGCCCCTGAATCCCTCATACACGTCGAGAGGAGCGAATGCCGCGGCCATGGGCAACTATACGATATTCACGAATCAGGTCTTCTCGCTGCTGAATCTCAGTTCGCCGTCGTCCTCGCTGCAGCGCAACGGGACGCGTTACGGCGGCGGCAAGATCTACCCGGACGATATGCTGGATGCGGATCATGCGGCTGGTGGGGCGGCCAGTGCTTCGCAGGATAGCGACGGCTTTGCAGCCTACTCGACGGCGCTGAGCGTGACCATTGCGATTGGCTGCTCTCTGCTGATACTCAATGTGCTGATCTTCGCGGGCGTCTACTATCAGCGGGACAAGACGCGGCTGAGCGAGCCACGCAGCCAGACGAAGCTGAAGCGGCAGGAGAATGGCCAAATACCCAACAACATCTGCGGCGACCTGGAGACCCTGACCATCCATGCAAAGAGCGATCCGGCCACCATATTGTCGCATCATCATGCCATGCAGCATCATCAGCTGCCGCCGCCGGAGTTCGCTGATATTCCGCATCGCGCGCCGCCGCCTCCGAAGCACATGAAGTCCTCGCTGCAGGACGCAGGGCAGGTGGGCGGCGGCGGAGGCATGATGCCGCCGCCCCATGCGCTCCAAGTTCTTGGCAATCAATGCGGCACGCTGACCAAAAAGAGCTGCATGAAGCAAACGCAGGCCACACAGCAGCAGCAGCAGCAGCAACAGCAACAGCACTCACCCGCACAGCAGCAACACGTGGTAACGCATCAGCAGCATATGCAGAATCATCATAATCAAAGCATGACCACGGTGCTAACCACTGCCGGCGGCCTGATACCCGTGCCCCAGCCACCAACGGTGCCCGTAATTGTGGCAACCACAACGCAACAGCACGCACAGCAGCAACAGTCGCAGCAGCAGCAGCAGCAGCAACAGCAACAGCAGCAACAACATCCGCTGATGGATGAGCTGCGTGTGTGACATTAATTGACGGTGCGTTTCAAATGTGATCTCTAAGCCAAGATCATCTAAGCGCACAGTCCGAAAAGCCGTTTCAAACTGAGTGTGTATGAGTGTATGTGTGTGTGTGTGTGTGTGTGTGTGTTTGTATTTGTGTGTCTGCTGTGTTAGTTGACTCAACTGTGCTGCATTCGCTAACAGACTTTGTTTTATTTTAGCTGCCCGCTGTGAATGTTAAGCTGCATATGTTAAACAGTTAATTTTAACATCCGTTTTATTGTATATATAAAAAATTTAAAAATATTATAGGTGTTAAGTTTAGTTGTTGTCATTTTCCAAACATTTAGCTAAACAATTTTATTGTTTAAATTTCCCCAATAAATTATACTTTATTTACAAATAAAAAAAAGTTCCATCTAGGACCAATTCACAGTTCGGCAAAACCATTTCAAATTAGAAATTTATTTTAGTTTTAATACATAGAAACGATTCACAAAATATTAAACAATTATATATTCCAAAATATATATGTATATGTATAAAACCAATATAAATGTTATTCTTCCAAAGACTGAATTCATATTGTGTATGTGTGTAAATAATATAAAGGCCTAGCTTTTAAGCTGTACAACATCAACAACACCTAATCCAAAGAATATATTTATTTCATTCAAATAGCATTAAAAAATTACAAAATGCAGTTAAATAACAATTAAATAAATAAATAAACAAGATATTACATTTACTTTGCGGTTCTATGTAAAAAAAAAAATAATAAATAAATAAATAAATTTTAGTTTATTTATTTTATTTGTGTTTTGTAATTCGCTCCATTTGGATATAGAAACCGCTTAAACACCTTTTGTAGCCCAATTCCAATAGTAACCAATTTAAGCCTTTAATGAAAATCAGAACTGTTTGACAAAGAGGGAAATTAAATAAATTGGTATTGTTAATTATAAGCCTGCAGCTACTTTGTTATGCGACTAACTAAACCACATAAATATTTATAAAGCTATTAACATTAAATGCATAACAAAAAGAAAACAAAAAAACAAAAAACAAAACAAACGAAACTCCACAATTAAAAGGTAAGAAAGCGCTCGACTAGCAGATGCCCTGTACTCAGATATAAATTTCATTTCTGTATTAAAATATTGCAATTTTTTAACTAAATAAACAAACAACTTGTTAGACAAACATTCATTTTTTAGTCCATTTCAAGCCTTAAGCTCTCACTCTTACTGACTCCACTTACATCAGATGCCGGGTACAGGGTATAACAAAAACAAATTTATAAACAGAAAATAGAAGAGAAGAACAACAACACTGCTAGTAGTTAAAAATTCAATTAGACAGTGGGTGTTAAGCGCGCATAATATATATATAAACAATATAAAATGTTTAGTTTTTAATTTTAAGTAATAGTGAGAATGTCGAAAATGTAATTAAAAATGAAATTGAGTTGCGAAAATGCGCTATAAATGCGCAGCTCATTAAAATGAAGTAGCGCGAAAATTACAACAATTAAATTTGCGTGCATGTGGAAAATAATTGTAAATTAAATAAAAACAAACAGAAAACGGCAAAAGAAAAGCAAAATACAAAATAAAAAATAAAGACAAGGCAAACATATTTAGAGACAGTAAAAACAAATGATATAGTAAATGAAATGAATATGGAAAACTCTATAGCTCTATAGCTTATGTGTATGCGTATATAGTATATATAGTGTAACTGTAATGATGTAAAACTAGCAAATATATATATAATTAAATATATATATATATATATACATAGCAAACCAAAAAGAAATACAAAAAAAAAAAATAATAATAACAAAATATATATGCATATTTATAGTGTGCTGCATAATTGAACTGGAGAAGAAACAAAGAAAAAACAAAAATGATATATTTAATACATAAATTAATTCAAATTTATTGCATTAGAAATGTGTACGAGTGAAAAAGTGCGAAAAAGTTCACTAAAGTCTCAAAAACAAAATAAAACCAAAAATAGAACAAATTTAAAACTAAATAAAAAAAAAAAAAAAACAAACTGTTGAAAAACTGTTCAAACGGTTTTTGATAAAAAAAAAAAAATAAAAAAACAAAAAGTAAATGAACATTTCAGATGGAAACCAAAACAATTTGAATACTAATAAAGTTATAAAAATGTAAAAAAAATATATATATATAAACTATTTTTTTATTTGGCAAACTCTATTGAATGCGCTTTAAAGCATTGAGGGAAAAGTGCTTTAGGATACTTCGAGAATTGTGCTTTCAATGCAAAAAATAAAAACGTCCGGAAATGGTTGCGTAAATAAATGGCTATAACGAGGACTTTAAGAGGCAGTTAAAGCGTCCGATCAATGACTGGCGATGAGTGTGTATGTGTGTGCTTATGTATAACAAATATAGCTCCACGCACACACACACACACACACATGCATAGACATACTCGCATGCAGCTGTTAACCAAATATGCTGATGGTCTGGCAACTACATAAAAGAGCTCCAAGTCTTATAATGCTTCCATTGATACGTAAAGGCAGCGAACGATAGATAAAAGCTGCACACACACACACAAACAGCGAACATACAGCACACATACACACATATCACACACGCTATACACATACCGGAAAAAAAACGAAGAGAAACCATTGAAAATAGATTTATTATGCAAATTTGCCAAAGCATAAGTGAATACATGCCAGACGACTCGCTCAAATATATCCTGTAATCGATAAAAATATGTGCGGAGAGTGTAGTATAGACTAGCACTTAATAAATGGGACAGATGGATACTGATAAGGCAGCTCCTGAATTATTTGTATATAAATGCATCAATTTTAAAAACGAATATTTGATTGTTTTTTCACTCTTTATAAAATTACAATTTGATTTAAATAGAAATTCGCTTCATAGACTAGCAAACAATTTGCTAGCTTGCAGGGTATTTCTATTGCCACTATTATTCCATGCGAGGATTGTTTTATAGCTTGCATGGTGCAAGGCTTAACTGCTTAATTTGTGAAAATAAAAAAAAAATAAAAGGAGATATATATGTATGTATATATATATTGAAGAAGGGCGTGGCTTTGGTCTATTCTAAATGTTTGCCCTTGCCAAACTGAGAGCCGTGGCTAAGGGAAGGGCTCGGAGCTGGCTCAGACTGAAAGTATGGACTATGTAAAGCTTGCATAATTCACATGCGTAATTGAATAAAAACATTTTGGCTAAATTGCTGCCAACATCGTTAGCCGCTTTCTAACCATTTTCTTTTTAGCTCAAGATTTGCGTGATTTTTATTAGTTGCGATTCGCAGCTAGGATAAATCCAATAAGGAAAGTACGTACACACACACACACACACACACACATACGTGGGGAAATGTCAAGGAAGCATGGAGCAGGCACTGGGCCAAAGAACTTGGCACATAATCCCTTTAAATGTCTACTTCGAGCTGGAGCAGGAGCTGGAGCTGCAGCAGGAGGTGGAGCATGAGGAAGGGTTTTGATTTCAACAAAAGTTTCGCATTTTATTTTTGTAGTTTTTGCATGTGTTGTGTTTCACTATTATTGCAGAGCAGCTAGAGCAGAGGCAGCAGCCGGAGAAAGAGCCGTTGCCGAATAAGGCTCATGCTCGCAATGGGCGTGGCATGCTGTGAGTGGGCGGCTGGCTGCCACATGCTGTGCTTAATTTATTAGCACAAGCTTGAAAATTAAATAATAAAAGCCCCTGCAAGTGGCTCTGTGTGAATAGAAATTATCACTTTTAATGTTGCCAAAAAGGTCACGACTCAACAGTGCCTCGCCCGGCCGAAGGCGGGCCAGGGGCAGTTTAGCTGGGCGTGACGCCAAAGACTGGGTAACGCTCAGCGCTAAAAGTTGGTAATTTATGTTGCCAAATCTGTTGGAAATTGCTTTATACGCTAATAAAAGTATTTGCAAAACAAACAAGTCCATTTAAGGTGAGTGAGCGTTAGGCACAGCCAAAATAAATAACATGCTGCCTCCAGCTCCGCCCTTGTCTAGTATATAATGTGAAGTAATCTATTTAAGCACTTACAAGAGGATAAATCCCATTAGAAATAATGTGAATGTGAATTTGATATATTAGCTAAGAGTTTCAAATTAATTTTAAATGCACCGACAAGGAACTATCAAGGGAGCCAATTGAGAATTATATAGTATATGAGAAAGTATACACATATATAAGTCATAATGATCTGCAGAAAATGAATTTGAACTGACATTTCCTTCAGTTACAAGCAACTATAAAATATTCCATACAAAGCTCAATTGAGTAATTCGGTGGGACAAAATCTAACTTACTCTTAAGTACTCCCAATGAAACTAGAAATGTTACTTATAGGGTGCCAATATTCGGTATCCTTTTCATCATTCATTAAGATAAAGTGAACTTACCACAATCAATTATCAGATAAATGTTTTTATTTTCAAGCAATGTTATATACTCTATCATATACTCACAGTGCGCTTAGCATTTTTCTCCATAGTCTGCCAAATATCTTGACTTTTGTCTGCATCACACCGTTAGGGTATTTAGCAATTACCCTGCTTAAGCTCAGCATTACTCTCTTTGTTGTTAGCTAACAAAAAGAAATAGGAAGCAAAATGAGAAGTGCAGAAAAAGTATATCAAGCTAAACTTCATTGCAACGAGTTTGTCCAGTTAAAAAGTTTTTAGCACATTCCGTTTTATTGCACATCAGCGATAATCCAAACCAAAATTGAGTGCACAGTTCCGCAGAAGAAATCCAATTTGAAGCCAGAGTACGAAAAAATATAAAACACGCCCGAAAATGCCACGCAGAAAATTTGATGCTGCAAAAACGTAGCAGAAATTTAAAAATTCCGCACAATTTGCACAACTTTCCGGTTGGGGGGTGCTGCATAAAAAAAGAAAAAAACTAGATGTAACATATAAAAAAGTTTAATAGAACTCCTGGCGTTGAATCGTAAGCGGAATAAAAAAATTAAAAAAATAAAAAAAAAAGACCATTTTACACATTAAACCACTTTGACCGGCAAACTTTATTTCCAGCAATTAGTTTGTATTATTTTTTCCAGCTCACTTTTGCCAATACATTTACTTTTTTATCTCTGTTAGATTTATTTGCTTTTGTTGTTGCAGCGTTTTGCAACTTTTTAAATATTTATATACATACATACATATACACGCTTTTTGCTACAGGTCAGTCAGGTGTTCTTCGCTTCGCCAAGAACTGAAAGCGATTCGAGTTCGTGCTCTGCGCTCTCTAAATGCCACGCAAAGTTTTATTAGTTGCTGACCAATATCTATCTCCCACTGCTCAATAGAAGGAATTATAAAATAAAACCGAGTCGCTTGCAAAAACAAACTTCGTGAATTGTCTTGTCTCACTTTTGCAATACTTTTGCCACACAACAGCTGCATGCTTATGGCTCTGATCCGCCCACAGCTCATCCACAAATTGTTGCAAGAAAGTTTTCTATATGCATCGAGTATACGTATATATCTCAAATGCAAAAAGCTTACACAGCCAATTACCAAATACACAAAAACAAGCGTTTCAGACTTTTAGTAAATCATTGATGTAAATGGAAAGTTTTTATTCAAACACTTGGAGCAAAAACTACGCAAATATATTAAAATAAAAATACTATTATCATGAATTTAAAATTGACCCAAAAGCTTTTACAGCAGCGACTAGCTTAAAATGTTTTGTGAACTATGTAATGCATTTTGCTAATGGAGTGGAGGTTTCGAGTTAATTAAAAAAACATTGTAGAGCTCGATTTCCGATAGATAATTCCTGCTTGCTGTAGATCGAAACTAAAGGCTGACTCCTAGCTTACATTTCTTAAGGTAGAAGAGGAACCTATGTTATTAACAGTGTATAACGCTGTTGATAGCAACCATTTCTTTTAATCTATTCTGTCTTCAACACATTTAAACCCAGCTCATCTCATAGGAGAAGGATTCACTAAATGTCTTTTATATGTAGAGTATAGCTGAGTTATACCCATTTGAAAACTCCTCAATGTACTACCCCTAATTAGCCCATATGAAGAAGTGTTAGCAAGTTGTCGAACATATGCTGCCAGAATTGGCTCAGCTATCTGTAATTTTTCAGAAGCTAATCAATGAATTGTGAGCTGAGTGCAGCCAAACAGATTCCAATGCTGCCCCAATATGTATGCCAGCTCTCAAAGTAGAAAAACGGCAACTTGATCAAAATTTCCAAGATGTTCTTTGACAGAAATACAACCAGCAGCCATAACCGAACCCATTTATTTGGACATGGCAAACGCATTACAGAGCCATACAAAGTTTTAGAGCAGGGGACATGGCCATAATCCAAGCAAGCAAAACCGAATTATAAATGAGAGCCGGATGGCATCCACTCGTAACTCTCCGGAATGCGAGTTGATTGCGCAAAATGTGGAATTCTGTCATGACTGGGTCATTGAGATGAACCTGGGTGCTGCATTCGATTGCTGTCATTGGCTTTGACTGCCCCGACAAGTGTCGCATGTTGTGCTATCTAATGTTAAGCTACTTTTCATGTACCAGCCATAATACAAGCCACCCCCTCTCTTCCACACAGCCCACAGTCCATAGCCCACAAGCAAAGCGAAATCAGGCGACTGCTGTGCAGCAGCAGCAGCAGCAGCAACTCGACTCAGTTCTCCAGAGCTTTCAACGTCCGTTAAGCAACGCAATTATTCATGTTTATGATGCGATGAAGTTGTGCATAAGCTTAGCCCCCATCGTGTCTTCCATGACCCCCCGCACCCCTACCCGTCACAAACACCCTCTTACCTTTGGCTGGTGCACTTTCCCCTCGACTTGGTTTGCTCGATAATCAGGCACCGCACAGATTGGCAGCGCTTGAAGCATGGCACCTGTGACCGCTGAGCCAACTGTTTGTATTCGGTTACCGTATTGGACGGGTTTGAATTATAATCAGTGCCCGAATACAAATAGCTTTGTGTCATTGCAGCTGCAGACACCAGCGGTTGCTCTGATTAAAACCCAAAAAGAAACTTGAACAGGTGCCACTGATTGAGAGGTACACGTACATACATCAAATACTGTATGATTATCGATTTAATGGTGAGAATACAGTCGACTCCTGTTATTACGAAATTTGAGGGACGTTTAAAATATCACGAACTATCGCAGGCTTCAATTAACGAGAGTCAAGTCGATTGCATATCAATATATACATGTCTGACGATAACCGATAGATCGATCGATCGATAGGTCATCAAGAGCTCGCTTTTTAGCTGCATTGTCAATATGGCTTTTATTTTATCAGTTCTCGAATTTCACAACGCTATCGAGCTTTACTACATCTAACTATAATTTTTCCTCAGCACATAAGCTGTATTGAATTTCTATTAGATGTTTATTTATTTTTATATTTTTATACAACTTACAAAATTCAGCCAAAATATTCACAAATAAAAGTTATTTCCGATTCCCCTTATCACTAATAATCTATTTTTTGCTGCAATGAATATGCTAGATCTGGCTGAAAACAAGCCAGAGCAGCAACACTGAACTCGCTTTCACGAGATCGAACTCGCTCTCGCTTTCTTTTTGTCTTCTTCTTCTCTGTTGAGCTATTCGTGTGACGCTCTTTTAACGAACATCGCTCGCGTGGAGCGGACACGATAGTCTTCAATTACGCAAATAGCTCGAAAAGTAATGTTGCATTCCTAAATATTTATCATACCCACATACATACATACATATAAATGTAATTACCGAGCACTGCACTTCTACAACACTGGAAGTGGCACGATACTTATAAAATTAAAAAGTTCAACAAGTTTAATTGTGAAGCCAGACTCCAAAAGATGTTGAGTGTAAATCCCGGTGCCAATGCCAGAAATGCGATGTTTACAAATGTATTATACATGCATGTATACATACATATATACAATATATGTATGTATACACATATCAACATTTGATTATGGAACTGGGCGCATCTTTGTGTTGTTGGCGCATTGGGGGCATGCCACAGGAAACTTAACATGCGATTACAAGAAACTGCAATTAGAGCCAAACATTTTAATTAGCTCAATAACGCTCAAATTCAGCTGACCAAATGCGGACAACTGCACAAGAATACTTGGTATATATTACAAATTCATGGAAGGAAAGATGAAGAGATAACTATCTCTATATTTAATATATACTAATATATTTAATATAGATCGAATGTTGG
>JAWNPK010000069.1:6347500-6590000 GCA_035047565.1 Drosophila mulleri | reverse complement strand
ACAAATAAAATGCCACTTAAAACCATTCAAAGTATATATGTATGTATGTCATATTAAGTTTTATGAAATCCATAATTTATGCAAGAAGAATTCGCAACAATCAAATGAAATTCATCAGCCGCATTAAGTATTTTGATGCTTAGCTTAATGCCGCCTACCACAATTAGCAGTAAAAAACTATCAAACGAATCATTAAAATATCGATTAATTTTTATTGATCTGTGATAAAACTATACTATAAGCATATCCCTCTGCCCTCTGCCCAACGCTGTCGCTTATTTTTATGGCATTCGATTAAAGCGGGCAACTGGTGACATTTGTGCACTACAATTTGCAAGCGATACGCATTTAACTGTCGGCAACAGGCCAGGCGAAGTTAAAGCGCTATTACAATATTAATACGAACGCCAGTTGAGGCGCGGGTCAATTTGCTTTTTTGTTTTGCATAAATTTTAATGCATCGCACGCAAAATATTTATATGCACATATTTGCACAACGCCCCATTGCACATTGGACCAGCCAGTCAGCCAACCAGGCAGGATACAAGTTGGGAGGAGCAGCCAGCTCTGAGCTTTATTGGCTACGCTTGCCTGGACGCAGAGGCACGGCTCAACTCCAAAAAGTGCAGAGCGCGAACTCTATTAAATTATGCCGTCATTTTTGTTGCGGAACCGCTGAGGGCGACTCGTACATGAGCTATTTTTATACCCAACTGCCTCTCTATGCGCTTCTCACAGATCTTACAATAGAAGTAGCTCTAATCAGTTGATAGCTATTCAAAATGCTTAACCATTTATAACTCGTATTATACTTGAATTTAATTATTGAAATATCCAGAAATTCACATGCGCCTTTTGCTGACTCTTTTTACATACATAATTCATACATCGCACTGAACAGAGCATTCGTACACTAATCTGTTCAGTGTAACGTACGAATTATGTAATATAAAAATTATTACATATATATTTTTTTATTATTTTATATTTATTTTTTATCAATTTTCAATTTGCATGCTAATTGTAAAATCGTTCCATTGATACATTGAATGGCAATTTTCTAAGCGCTTTACTACCAGTCAAAGGCTCAATGAAACGATGTTAGGGAAAAGCAATTGAACTAGATTTGAGATCAGTTATTGCATTTCCATCGATGATGTTTAATTCGGTATATTTGTGAAATCGACGTGTGATTCCAATCGGAAAATAATGGAATGGCAGAAGACTTCACAAAAACACAAAATCAACAATGCTAAAAAAAAAAATAAAAAAACACACACACAAAAATAAACTGTTAACTAAATTATAGTATTTTCTGATACGATGCTTTTGGTTTTCAATCTCAATTGTGTACCACCATCAACTTTCGCACATTGAACTTAGAAAGCTGACGTGGTTCACCCTTAAGACTGCCCAACACTGAACACCCACATCGCTGCACAGCACTGAATTCTCGTACGGTCTTCTCTCAATGCCTGAGCACAATCAATGGACAATAAGATTTCGAACAATCATGATTGTCAAATGGTTATGCATATGCAAAAAGTATGAGCCGGGCCGACGCCCTGCGATACCCTACGTTTGCTGCGAAAACAAAAAAGTATGCATTATTTAGATGCGTGTTTGCTCTACATATTTAAAGGTAATGCCATTAAATGATTATACTCACACAGCTCTGCCATATATATGCGACACAGCAACCAACCCAGTATCCTGGGCAAACGTCCATTTGCGCTCATATTTGTGCGAAAGTGCGATGCACACAATTTGCCCGACTTTAATTATTTACGGACATTTGTGAATAGTTACAAATGCTGGCGAGTGCATTCATATTAAGTGTGGCAAAAATATATTAAAATTTACTATGCCACGAGCCAATTTTCATTTAAATGGTTCCATTTGACAAATCTTTGCCGTAATGAGAATCAGCACAGCTAGGCAGCATAAATGAACAAATAACTGTTTTGAATATTTCAATTTCTTTCTTTGGACACGCGAGCTATAAACTATGCCTATGCCAAAAATGTTAATAACTAAATAAACAAAAACCAGCATAAAAATCATAAAACAAATTGCATATTTTGTGGGCGCGTCTCGTGTGTGTCCTGTTTTGTCCTGCTGTCCGCCCGGCTCAAAAAGGCAACAAAGCACCATTTGCATAATGAGCCTATTATAATTTCAATTAAAAATATTTCCCTCTCTCCAACACTCTACGGCCATGCATGACTAACGGCAAACGATAACAACAACAGAGAGTTCACATTTCTACAACAAAATTTCTGCATGCCACTTTAATTACATAAATAAATAAAACTGTAAACAGTTTGAAAGCAAGAAGAAATAAAACTCCTGTTTTTGGAATCTAAATTTGCTGTTAATGAGGTTGCTTTCGACCATGTTCTATATTAAAATGCAAAGCTGCTGCTGCTGCGAGTTATGGCTTATTACGTATACGTATAGTAAAATTGGGGCTATAACTGGACTAATCGTATACAAATAAATAGTTGCCAGCAAATAAAACTAATACGCATTGGCAACAATTCGGAAACAAACAAAATATTTGCAATGAAAGATATGCGAATATGAACTGCAGTTAAAATAAACGAAGCTATGTAAATACAAATATATAATTATATATATATTGCAGAGAAACTTCATTAAAAATGTGTGCAACTATTAATTATAATAATTATAAAGTCAACTATTGACCTATAAAAACTTCTAATACAACAAATCTACCAGATACAAATATTTATGTGATAATATATTGAACTTGTTGATTGAGTTACGAATTGTTTTCATTCAACTTCCCCAATTGAATTGAATTGATATTAGGACCGTTGTTTTATGGTATTACCGACCGCAAAATACACATTCATAATTTGCAGGGACTTAAAAATGAATGAGTATTTTGCAGTCGGTAATGCATGTTCTGATGTGCCAATTGGTATATATATATTATTTTTGTGCAAGTCTAATAAGAATAAACATTTTGCCCTTAATAGAGTTTTTAATTTAAAAAAATATAAAAATAAATAAATAAATACAGCTTTTTATATAATTAACGAAAATTAATTGTCCATATCAAAACATCTCAAAAAAAAAATTAATTGATGAGATGAATCTATTTATACACTTTGTTTTGTCATTAAAAACCAACACTTGCACTGGAACACAAAACAAAAAAGAAATGTATATAGTAAATTAAACAAAGTATATAACTCAACTTGTTGGTTGCCAATAGAGCTGTGAATTATTCTAACTGATCTCATCAATCAAGCAGAACGATATATTCGATGAGACATCAACTAGAACAACTTGCAGCTCTACTGGGGCTGGGGCTGGGTTCGTATACTTGTCCAGGATATGAAATGATCCCGTATGATCCTAACTATGAGATGACAAACAATATAATTTCAACCATGTTTGATGCAGATATTGATATTTATCGTTGGCTGAATTCATCTAACTGAATACAGAGATGGCAATAAGCAAGAATACTATGTAGGAATAACTTCATCTATGTATGTTTATAGTTTGCTTTCAGTTTTTTTTAAATAATTGTTAAGAGTTCATTTTAAATTGAAACTCGATATGTTAAGTCTACTAGCAACTGTAATAGTTTTTTATTAATTAAAATAAAATGAATTCGCGAGTCTTGTTTATCTAGAAATGGAAATGAAACTGGTGTCACGCGCTTCGCTATATTTACATAATCCCATACGCTCTGGAAACGGGGAATATGTCCAGTGCTTCGCCTGGCTCAAGCGAGTGGCGGGATAAAGAAAAAGGGAAATGGTCGCCATATATTCCAGCTGCCAGTGTCAATGCAACCGAATGTAATAAATTCTTGCAACAGAGCCACAGCCAACAACAGTCGCCCCGCATCACTGCCCTCAGGCCCCTCCCCCAGCCACTTCCCACTGCTGCGAGCGATGCACATGCATCCAAAACTGAGGAGCAAATTTAATGCCAATAAATTTAAATTAGCAGAACGTCGTCTGGCATCGGGGCTGCAGGACAACATGTCTGGGCGGGCGCACGCAGTATTTATGATGGCACACAGAATAGTCAAGTGAGAAAAAGAGAAAGCAACGGACAGAGAGAGAGAGGGAGGCACACACACAATATCAGATAAACAGCTAGTAGGAAGAGGAGCAGGTGTCTAACACCAAAACCCGTTATGCTGTTGTTGTTGTTGCTAATTAGTGTTGTGTATGGTGTGTCCGTGTGGTTGGGCTTCAAGATGCAGCTAATTGAAGCAGAAAAAATGTGACCGAAGCGCATTATGAAAATTAACTAGGTTCAAGATATGCGTCTCTCCCATAGCAAAGTCCACACAAAGTGGAACAAATTGGAATGTAACTAGTGCTAAGTGTCGGGAAAATTGATTGCACCACTGTGTTTGCCTGAAGAGAGAATGCAATCAAAGGGAGTAGAGCCTTTAACAAGGGAAGCATTGGGTAAAATTTACTGAAACAAAATGTGGAGAACAATTAAACCAGGCATCGATCGAGTAAGAAACGAAATATATCTGAAATGATACAATGTAAAGTCGTATAATCAAGGGATATGAAAAACCATAAAAATAAACTATATGAAATGGAAAGAAAATAATAATAATAATAATAGTGATTATGAAATATACACTATTAAATAATCATCCAGCTTTATAAAAAAAAAAAAAAAAAAAAAAAAAGAGAAATAGAACAATTAAGTAGAAGCCTGACACCTGTAAAGAAATAGATAATATTCGTTGATTTTGATGTATTGTTTAAAAGAATAAAAGAATGCTTTAAAAAAATAACAACAAATTAGATTATATGACATGAGAAATAAAACATATGCAACAATTAATTAGAAGTCATTCACCTGTAAATTAAAATTATTGAAACAATTGGCGTAAAAATCTTCATTAGTGATGGCACTGAGACGTCCATTTACTCATGCTATTTCCCAGGGGGCCGCGAAAATTCCTCGAAAAAACAGCTTTTTCAGGCCGATTTACATAAGTTGTGTAGTGCAAATGGAACATTTATTCTGGGAGGGGATTTTAATTGCAGACATCAGTCGTGGGGATGCTCTAGAGCGAACTCGTGGGGTAATCTACTCAAATCTAAGGTAGACTGCAGGAACTTTTATCTAATGCATCCCTCTGAACATACATATTACCCTGCAGGAAGTCACGGGCAACCCTCAACTTTAGATTTTTTCCTTACTAATCGTCCTGGTTATCTAGCTAGCCCACGTGTGCTACACACATTAAACTCTGATCACCTTCCAGTGCTGCTTGAGGTATCTGTCAATTCTGCCATTACCGCAAACTACTTTTACTTCGATGTAAAAAGAGCAAACTGGGTAAGATTCGCCCGTTTTGTCAAAAATTCGCTTCCACCCCTAAACTCCAACTTAATGTGCCGCACAGAAGATGTTGATGATATGATTAATGTTTTTAGTGATGTCCTTCGCGAAGCCAAAGATATTAGCATCCCAAAAAAACAAATCAAATTTTCTCCAAAACCACTGCCGCAAAACATTCTCAACCTTATAAAGAGTAGGAACATACGACGGCGCACCTGGCTGAGATATCGTCACCAGTCCGATCTCATCCTTTTAAAATGGTTAAATAAACTAATCACCAAAGCGATACTAGAATTTAGAAATAAATCCTGGAATATCACTCTTGCAGCCTTAGATAAAGGTTCTTCCCCTTTTTGGAAACTCTCCAAAATTGTTAGAAAGAAACACTTAAATATCCCAACATTAGTCAATAATAACATCAGTCACACGACAGAAGAAGAAAAGGCTGAGGCGTTAGCTCAATCCTTTCGACTAAATCATATCGTAGCTGCTGGGCTCGGTGATCCGCTAACTAAAGCCGCTGTCGATGCCTCAATCCTCTCAGTCGCGCAATTATCTATAGAGCCGCTGAATGACTACTTTGTTAGCTCCAGCGTCATAAAAGGTATACTGAAAAAGCTGAAGAAGAAGAAATCTCCAGGTATTGACAAAATTGACAATATATGCTTAAAAACCCTACCTACGAAGGGAATAAAGTTTATTACTTACATAGTCAATAAATGCCTAGAGCTATGCTATTTCCCTTCTGTCTGGAAATGTGCTAAAGTTGTTCCTATTCCAAAACAAAATAAGCCTGTCGAGTTGCTCTCGTCATAGACCTATTAGTCTTTTGTCGGCAGTCAGCAAAATACTAGAGAAGGTTATCCAAGATAAATTAACTCATTTTGTTGAATCCAATAATATCCTTCCAAGTCACCAGTTTGGATTCAGAAGCGAACACAATACTGTTCAGCCCCTTTATAGAATTAAAAAAATCATTAAAGATAATTTTTCTAGCTCTATGTCAACGGGAATGGTACTGCTAGATATCAAAGCCGCATTTGATTCAGTGTGGCATGACGGCCTAATACACAAAATGCTACATCTTAATTTCCCACCTGCGGCCATAAAGATAATCCAAAGTTATCTAAAAAACAGATCTTTTATTGTATATTTAGGTAATGCTTCATCCACAGCAGTTAACATCTCAGCAGGCTGTCCCCAAGGCTCATGCCTATCCCCTATTCTATATAATATATATACCTCTGATCTCCCAATATTACCTCATTGCACTACCTCGGTCTTTGCGGACGATACAGCAATTCTTTGTGGTGGAATTCTTTCTGCAGATATAGTTCGAAACCTCCAAACAGCATATGACTCTTTAGGTACATATTTCTCTCAATGGAAAATTTTAGTCTGCCCAGAAAAGACCAAGGCTATATTCTTCACAAAAAAACGAAAGGACATCTACGTGCCAATAACAGACATCAGATTGGGCTCGGAATATATAAAGTGGGATCCAAATGTCAGGTACTTGGGTATTACACTGGACAGAAGACTTACATTCAAGGACCATATAACCAATACAAACAAAAAGCTCAAACATATACTTCGTACGTTATATCCCTTTATAAATAGAAACTCGAGGCTAAGCATAGAAAACAAAATGTTCTTGTATAGGTCAATTTTCCAATCAGTTACTTTTTACGGTGCACCTGTCTGGTCAGATATAGCCAAATGTCACATAAGTCAATTGCAAATCGCACAAAATAAAATCTTGAAGCTTATTTTGAATCTTCCTTGGCATCATTCCACGTTAGATCTACACTGTCGAGCCAATGTTGAATTGGTAGATATTAGATTATCGCGACTATCGCAAAATTTCATAGCCAAATGTCATGAATCAACATATTCACATATAAATGAACTGGCATAGCCATTTAATTTTAAGTATTATTTAGTGTTTAAGTTAGTTTGTAATAAATAACCTCGGGGTTTTCTATTTCTTTGATTTTTCCCCCAAATAATTAAGTCATATTATATACCATGTCATATCTCTAAGTAAATATCTAAGCAGAAAAGGCCTAGTTCCTAGTCTAAACTCTTTAATTATTGTAAGATACCATTCACAAAAAAACTGTAATTACAACAAAGAGTGAAATAAATTGAAATTGAAATTGAAATTGAAATTCACCTGTAAAGAAATAGATAATTTGAATGTATTTAATATATGTAATATACCTATTTTAAATAAAAGACTGTGCCCCATTTCAGTGTGAAAAGTGAGACGTGTCTGCTACATAACGTTTTAAATAACTCGGGACGTCTTTAAATATATGGCGTGCAATGCAGAAAGAGACGGAGAGAGGGAGGGGAGTGGGCGAGAGCGAGGGCATGTAAATGAAGCGTCTCAACGCGAGCTAAAGACCGCCGGGGACTCATCAATATAAGCAACTTGAGCAGACACATCTAATGACAGCATAAAATGTAAAATGAACTCGCAGTTCAAATGCACAACAGCGCCGAGCTATGGGTGTGGGGGCGTGGCAGCTGAAGGATACAGTTTATCATTGTGCTGAACAAGCCTAGCGAAGAGGATGCCGAATCAGCGAGAAAGCGACGAATGACCGTTCGCTCGAAAAAGCAGGCAAGCTCCTAAAGGCCACGCCACTGCCCCCCATTCTGTGGCTGGGCGTGTTGCTTGCTTGTCTGCTTCATTTATAACCACCAACGAGACGGCAAAGGACCACAAGGACGACGCTCAAATGCAAGACCGCAAAACTGTTTGGGTTTTTCCTTCATCCTTGCATTCGCACTGACCTCCTCCCAAACAGCCCAACAACACAGCAGCAGCTAGAGCAGGAGCCAGGACAGCTGTCATCATGAACAACGAGCAGCGAGTCCTGCCACATAGTCTGATAGAAAGAGAAAGAGAGAGAGGGAGGGAAATTTGCTGCCAAGTGAAGCCAAGCAAAAATAGCAGTTCAGAGAAGTCCACAGAAAGCAAAAGTTTGTCAGTCAATTTTGTGTTTGACATTTTGGCACGCCCACCAAAGACGACACCGCACCCAACGCCCACAGCCGCTGCCCCATCGCAAATTTGACTCTAAATGTGGGAATAAGTGATGCATTAATGCCAAATTCAATTACACTGGAAACTAAGTAAAAAATAACTATGCGAAACTTTTTTATCAAATTAATTTTACAATTGCTGTTAAGGAAAATCAAAAACTTACAAGCGTTTGACATGCATAGCGAGAGCAGGAAGTTGGCAACGCATATTTATATTGGCAAAATGTAGCTGGAAAATGAAAAAGAAAGTTAGAATGCTGATGCTCGTTACGGTTCAAAAGAAGCTGAAATCGATTTCAGATCCGCTAAGCACCAATGGGCGGGGGAAACTGAACCCAATTGAATGTGTTATGTGTGAAGATGATAGGAGATTCAGCTTTAAGATGCAAGATCTGCAACGCATACGCTTATCGTATATGTTACCTCTCGTAGATCGTAGTTGATCCATAGTAACTGTCAAATCATGTGTATTCAGTATTCAGTCCAGTAAAACAGTAATATATGCACTCTGCTAAATCTGGTGAGAAAAAAAAAGAACTTAATCGGCAATAAGGTACGACAAATATACAATCCACACAAAGAAATATTCACAATGTGAAATACTTCTTACTTCACTTAAGATCTTCAGGAAAAAATATAAGTTTGGGGACCCGAGCTAAATAATATAGAATGTATTCAATATTAACGGAAGTCATGCCATACCTGAATCTTCTACACGTAAGCATATTTTAATTGAAATTCTCTTATTTTATAAAAGAGGGAAAAACAGAAAACATTATATATAATTCCTGTCGTCGATGCTCTCATCTTATTATCTTATACGTTCGATAGGTATATGGCAAATATTATATTTATTTGCGTAGAACACAAAATTCGATTATTTAAAGTGCTAGAAAAAATATTAAAAATATTAATATGTGCTCATACAGACAATACTTTTTCCAGTTAACAGTGGCTCGTTTAGCATTTTGTTTGCAAGGATTTATATCGTTATAGTTGCTGAAGATATCTTGCTTTTTCATCTATTTTCAATACGTCTCTCTTCAAGCCGAATATTTATTTTTCATCAATATGCTAGTTTTATGTATTTTGTATAGACCTGCAAGAGAGCTTAAGGCAAAACAAAAAGGAAAAGATTAAAAAACCAATATGCAATTTGAATGCTTCTCTTGTGGCTGCCCAAATGAAAAGCTGACGTATTTTACTAAATCCCAAAGTTCTTTAGCAAATCGTTCCGTAAGCTTAGCTCAGCTCAGCATATCCCTGCTGCCAATTGCAAGAATAGCAAAGCGAATTGTTTCGATTGCTACCATAGCTGATGCTTATCCGTTCAACTGTCGAGGGTTTGTTGTGCCGAAGAGTGCCTGAAAATAGTTTGAAGGCCAATTAATTAAGTGCCATGGAGTATAAATCAAATTGCAAGCCACATGAACTGCAGCGCCACTTGCACAAGCCAAATGTGGCGGCGGCACACAAAAACTAGACGTCAGTCAGTCCTAGGACGTTCGGCAACAAAGCGTGAAATTTCAATTTGCCATATTAATATACCCGATGCAGTCGGCAGGCAGCTGAAAAACAGGGAATAGTCAAACGGTAGACGGAAGGCGAGCGAGTCCTGTGTTGTGGTATCTCCCAGGAGCAGAATGGGACAGCATTTGGACTACAATTCACAACAGCCACAGGGAGAACTGGCAGCGCAATTCGTTACGCCCCCAATTGCTGGTGCGGGGGTGTGGCTGGCAGCAACACTTCCGTTTCCGCTAGCTTGCGCTGATTGTTTTATATCCTGTCAGAGGACACGCTGCAGTTGCCGAAAATTCGCCAACTTGTTTTGCGCTTTCTTGTCCAACTCTCGCTATTTGACTTGTCTAAGGATACGGCAAAGCGACAGCCACTTGCAGTTGTCCCTGCTGCCGCATTGTTGCGGCATTTTAATGCGCTGCTCCACAAAATCCACCTCTCTCTCTCTCTCTCTGTGTGTCTGTCTGTGTATCTTTCTCCTTCTGTCTGTGGTGTGCATATTTAATCAAAGTGAATTACAAACGCCACAGACGACATTTAAATCCCCTCGCCCCCAAAGGCAGCGAAGATTGTTATATGGCCTGCGCTGCATAGCATCAAGCCCGTTTGCAGTGTTGTACAACGCCGCGTTGTAGCGTGTAATTTGCCTGGACAGATCAAAAAGCGTTTCAGTTAATAATAAGAACAGTCAATTATTTGCCAATTGGCAGGGCAGCAGGAAGGCTAACTCCCGCCCCTGCCTCAACTTAATTTATGTAATTTTCTTTTTTTTTTATATATATATTCCTTCGCCCATTGTAAATTTTATTAAAAATGCTGCTCAAGTTTCACTTTGCTCTCGGCTTCATTTCGCCTATGTCTTGACTAACTTTTGGTTTCTTACCTTTTTTTTTAGCAGACCCCGGACTTGACTTCAGCTGTTTAATAATTACTCATTTGCTTTTAACCAAATTGCTTTTTGAGAAATATGACAAAAGCATAGAATAAACAAAATAAGAAAAGCGCAGTCGTGGATGACTGGCTGCATAATACCCATTCACGTTTCAAAAGCAGTCCAGCTCAACACAATTCGACTTGATTCCCCAACTAACTGAGCTAAAACTCTATAGTATTCATCCTCAGCTAAAAATCTGTATCAAATGATATAATATTTTATCCATAGTTTATATTTACGAAGAATACGTTGCACGCAACCATTGCATACAACGAATATACCCTTTCCAACTTCGTAAACGAGCATAGAAAATAGAAAACAAAAAAATTTCGTTATAAAGTTTGAATTTTTTGGGTCTCAGCTAATAGGCTTTATTGTCAGGGTAGCTGAATTGTTTTGAGGTTTCCTCCGCTCTTTTATTATGAACGGGTTTCAATTTGATTAGTGAAAAATAAAACAGGGGAACTTCGAAGCTGTGCGCTGATATCCCAGCTGATAATAGAAACAGATTATTTTATACTAAATATATTTCTACTAAATACTTTTTAATTGAATAATTATGAAGTGTTTCGACATGCTGTAACGTTTGCATGGCATTAAATGAATTAAACTTAAGCAACTCTCTCTTTGCACATCTAAGCTGTATAGAATATACTAAGAGATGCGTCCCTTGGGCATACAAATCAATATTCAATTCTCATTTTTTTCCCTTTTTGCTGGCCCTGAAAACTTGAACGCACCCACAGCAAAATACGCATAATGCCAACGCATTGAAATTTGTCTTCAATTTCAACTTCCAAATAGTTTGCAAAAAAAAAAATAAATAAATAAATATGTATGTATATATGAGAAAATCTAAAGCTCAAATTCATAGAGCGAATTCCCCTGGCTGCAATAAAAATGAAAGCAAAAAACGAAAGGAAAAACATAAAGTTGAATCGTACCCAAATTATTTTTATGCACTGCAGTCGTATTTTGATGCCCAATCTGGAGCTCGGACTTTCTGTACTTTGATTTTATGGCAGGGCAGTTATGAGTGCTGCATATATCAGGCATTGGCAACTCAGAAAACTCTCGCTTAACCCCAGCGACATTCAATTTACTTGCGAGCGAGTGTCAAATTTTGAGGGGCGTCTGGCTTAGAGTGAGATTAGATGCCAAAGCTTGACTGGAGGATGCCCGCCCGTCGTTATATGCGCATAATTTAATAAGCCTATCGGGCAGACTGGCTCTTGAGGCTGCTCCAGCTCCCGAATCTGCCTCTGCCTCGGCTCAAACGAAAGGCTTGAGCTGAGCAGCATGTAACCCAAATGGGGAGGAGTTGGTCCTGACAGTAGCTTAAGCCTATAATTTACAAGGTTTCGGCTCACTTTGACTTGGCAGCCTAATTTACATTTCTTTATATAAGGACCTACCCCCCTCTCTCTCATTAACACACTCTCCCTCTCTCTCTCCGTCGCTTTCTTTCGCTCTTTTAGCTGAAAATTAAAGTGCGCGCAAGTGTAATTAAGTACTTGAGCAATACGCAAAATCCTTGCGAGTGGGAGAGCAAATAAAAAAGGACTCTGGCAAGCATTAACCCCAAATGCTTATTGCCATTTCTCACCAGCCCAGTCGACTGTAAATGGGTTAAACTCCATAAAGATTTATGACAATTTTTAATTAACAGCCCAAGCTCAAAGCTTAAAGCGCAGAATGCTAACATTTTTAACTAAAAGTATATGCAAAGAAAAAAACAAGGACCTTATTTCATTGATAGGTCATCAAAATTTCACTTGTTCGCAATTTTCATAATTTAAATTTCGTTTTCATTTTGGCAGTTGGAAAGTTCAGCAATTTGTGTCGACATTGTTAACATTTTTTGGCCTCACATTTTTGGCATTCGTTGGCGACGCTCTGCAAACTTTTATTGGCGCTCACACGCACGCACATTTTTTGCATTGATTGGGATTTGTAGTTGTTGTTGTAAACTGTGAGGTAAAAGTTGAAAAGTTGACAAACAGCCATAATAGATAAGTGCGAAAAGCTGAGCTGCACGCAAATTAAAAGTGAAAGAGAACAACCGTCCAATGGCATTGCCGTGACACGTGTGTTTATTTGATGCTGGCAATGCTGACACTAAAATTAGATTACTTGCATTCGTTAGCTTTAAAATATCTTTGATTGGATAGGTTGGCAGGGCTGAAAGAAATAAACTGAATAAATATTGATGTGTGCTGGCAATGCTGCATGTGTGTGTGTAACCAGAACACACACCCGCGAAAATAGAGAAAATATATGTACATATATACATAATTAAGCACTTTATAACATTTCACACAAGCAAAATATAATAGTCGATTTTTGTCGTGGCACCGTTTAAATTTCGATTCATGAATTAACACTTTTTAATGAATATTTTTTGCTAAAAATAAATAACAAAATATAAACAAATAAAATAAATATAAATAAAATTGATGAATAATAACATATATAATTATAAGCTTACTGGCATGTATAAGTATTTAAAGTAGTATAATTTCATGCATCAACAATTCTGATTGCCCTGCCAACTCTTCAACATTTGTGTTGGCAATGCTGCGCATGATACATCAGACGAGAATTAACAGAATGTGATGAAAGACTTGTATACATACATACATACATATATATATGACATTAATATTCTATTAAAATTCCTAGCAATTATGCTGATTAATATAAGCAAAATAAATAGAAATAAAACTATTTATTATATGTACATCCATATAAACCTTTAAATATTTCATTACATTTCTAATTGTCTGTAGACTTTTTTTATACTAACAAATATAAACTAGATAACATATAAACTGGAAAATAAGTACAGTTTATAACTATGTATGTGTAACTCTAACACATTCATATTCTAATTGCCCTGTTAGTTTAACATTTGTGTTGGCAATGCTGCGCGTGCATGTGTATTCATGATACATAAAGCAAAATGTGAAAAATAAAATATTCAACAAAAATATTACATATGCATATTGCATATGAAATTTCTGAAGGTTATAGAAACTAATAATAATGCAAATATAATTCAAATAACAAAAGTTTGCAATAAATCCATGGTTAAAATGCAATTGCAGTACTAACATTCCTACCACACATCAATGCCTGTGTTTGCAGTATTTAAATGTGCTTGAAAATTGCGTTTAAATGATTAAATATAAAACAGAAGTTTAAAATACATTGCAAAGACATTTGTCTATTTATGCTGTCGCCTACTAAATGTAGCAAACACTGAAATCTTTCGTCGGTTCTTAGGTTTCCTTTTATTATGTGAGAAAGTTTATTTGTCTAGCACAAGCCACTCACACACACACACACGGTTTGTTTTTCGGCGTCTGCGCGCATTTCTTAGAAAACGTGAGACGCCCCACAATCGCGAGTCGCGACTTCTTCAAAAATATTTACATTGCCATTCGGCAGACGCCACACACGATTTTTAAACAAAATCAATTCAAATAAATAATGCGTGTGATCAAATTTATTTATAATGGAGTTGCTTCCTCAATTAAAGAGATAAATTTTAAATTTTACACTTACCCTTGCAGATAATTCCATCCATTCACTTCGTTGATTTTATTCCATTGTTTTAAGTTGACTTAACGCATTATTTTTAATATATATTTTATTTAATTACTTTTCACAGCTTTGCTCGTATCTCAAAGTTGAACTGTTCACTTTAACTTCCAAACGGAAAAGAACAATTTAAGCCGTAGCGGAAGTGGGTAAAGTCATCGACTTCAGAGTTGCATTCGACTATAGCGAATTTCGATCAGAATAAGCTTACTGCGGCTCACACACGTCACAGTGAATGACGAAATGTCGTAGCATGTAAGGCATCCCTAATTAAGGAATGGTATCAAGCACTAACCAACTATGGTTAGTGTATCAAGCTTTGTGGCTCTTAGATAAGAATTGTCCATATTGCCCCGTTGGAACTTGATAGAGACATTGTATTTATTTTAATATTTTATTAATATTTAAAGCCATTTTATTAAAATAATTTTTATTTTTATTTTAATTTTTGTAAATTGTCATATATTAATCTTAAATTTAAAGAACTACTTTTTCATATTTAAAATTTATATTACCTTTACGAGGAATTTTGATAGACTTTAGTAACAACTTTGTCATCGCACGATAATTGATGACGAATTCGTACATACATACACACACACACACACATACAGAAATATATGTACATATGTAGTCTAGAAGACAATTGTCTGTTGGTTGAGTATTTACATATGTATGTACATACATATAAGATTTGAATTCTAGTACATTTCTAGTTGGAATAGCTCAGTAGAGAGCGTCTTTGTCGTAGAATGTGTCCCATATGGCCAGCGTCTGGGCCTCGGGCAGAGCCATCATTTCCATCTCGGCGCCGATGTTGAGGCAGCTGTGAGCTCGATCCGGCGTCAGCTGCACTGGCATCCACTTGTTGGTGTCGGTGGCCCAGCAGTTGGGATCACTGTTGGCCGCAAAGGCTGTCCACATGCCCACCATGCGCTGAATGGTCAGATATTCCGGCGAGGACTTGCTCAGCTTGGTGGCCAGTACATTGTAGAAGAGATAGGAGAGATCGTCGCCGTGGGAAACGCCGCGCACACGCTCGCCACAGACGAGCCAGCGAAACTGATTGAAGTGCGGCGAATCGAAGTCGAAGCGATAGAGGTAGGTGGGCGTGTCCGGCGCATAGGTCAGCCGTGCCATTACCATGCGATGCAGATCGTGCCAGATTTGCCGATGTGAGAATATGTCCAGCGCCTCGAACAACTGCATGCATTGCCGCTGCTCGTCCCCGAAGTAGAGCTGCTTGAGCCTGCGCACCAGCTGCTCCACCTGCTCCGGCGTGCTCGACTCGCTGACCTCGCGCGGAATGATATTGTGGAAGTTCGTCATCACCCAGGGATCGTTGCGCACCAGCTGGTACGAGAAGAGGCCCTCGAACGAGTTGCCGCCCACAATCAGCGGCAAACTATTGCCCCAGGCGCTGGCCAGCATCTCCTTGTGCGGCTTGGGCACCACGCAGTGCTCGCTCTCGTAGGGCTCCACTATGGGCCCGAAGGCGTACAGATAGAAGCTCCGCAGCTCATCCTGCGTCACAACCTCCTGGTCATGCGAGGCGATTTTCCGTGCCGACGCCTTGGTCAGGTACCGCAGTATATCCGCCTCCGCTTCGCTGCCCTTGTAGCCCATCTGGCGGGCCAGCCTCAAGGCCCAGTTGCGATCCGGCGTATCTGCCCAGGCGGAAAGCGCACAGCCCGACTGCAAGATGGCCTTGTGGAATAGGCCGCGCGACTGCTCCGTGGTCATCATGATGTGCGTGGAGGCGGCGCCCGCACTCTCGCCCATGAGTGTTATGTTGTTCGGATCGCCGTTGAAGTGCGCAATGTTCTGGCTGATCCAGCGCAGGGCCTGCACCTGATCCTTCAGTCCAGCGTTGCCCGGCACGTCCAGCTTCGGATCCTTCAAGCTCAGAAAACCTGTCGATGTAGAGCTTATAGGCCTTGGTTTTTATACTCTTCTTTTTTAGTCAATCCTCACTTACCCAGCGCGCCCAGCCTGTAGCTTATGGTGACCAGCACGACGTTCTGCTTCATAAAGTAGTCCGGACTGTAGATATCCCGGGAGGCTTCACCCTTCTGAAAGCCTCCGCCATAGATCCACACCATGACGGGCAGCGGTTTCTCCGATCGCAGAGACTTTGCGTACACATTCAGATAGAGGCAATCCTCGGAGCCCTCTATCAGGCCCAGCACCATGTTGCGCTGCAGCGGCTTCTCGGCGTATGTGGTGCAGTTGCGCACACTTTTCCACGGGTCCGGAGGCTGGGGTGCACGAAAGCGCAGGTCACCCAGCGGCGGCTTGGCATAGGGTATGCCCTCGAAGGCATAGTACAGCTCCTGGTCGTAGACGGTCTTGCGCTGCAGGCCCCGCACCCGGCCGTAGTTGGTGGCCACGACGACCGTGTGGCTGGTGGACAGGCGATACTGCTGCACCTTGTGGCCGACAAATCTATGGAGAGTGGGCGGACATAGAGATAACAAAGGGTCACAGTAGATAACAGAGTCAAGGAGGTGGAATGGGATGCGACGCGACGCGTCGGGCTACTGATTGCTGCCTCGCTGTCGTCCAGGTCCAACGTTCAAGATCATTAAGTCGTCTGTGTGCTCGAATATTGTTGATATATGGATTGTCGCCCGATCACCGACAGCCGAATACCCTGTATCTGATTCTCTGTACTCACTTGGCGCTCATCTGCAGCAGCTTGGGAAACCCGATGTGGACATCCATTCCTATTGCTCCTCGATGTCTGTATGAATGCGTCCGTATCTATGCATGCATGCACATATGTATGTATGTATGTATGTAGCTGTATCTAGCCTGTTTCGAATATTTTGTATTGATATTTTCGAAATTCAATAGATTTCGAATCGTTTGCTCTGCTTGCTTCAATTCTGTTGGCCGTCGCAATGCAATTAAAACAATTTCGCGCCGTTGCCGGCAAATTGAGCATTGCCTGAGACTATGTACATATGTACATACATATGTATATTTATAAGTATGCATTTTTCCCCCATATGTTCACAGCGTACTCTGAACGTCTGGTCGAAACTTATCTCTCCGACTCTCGTTTCTAATAGAAAATCCTACTTTCAGCGAAATAAAAATAGATTCGACTCATGAGCGATTAACATTGGCGCCTTATCATTACATTAACAGCGCTCGCAGCTTAACAGCTGTTAATCCATTTGCAGTGCCAAAGTGCTTTGTGCATTGTCGTGAGCTTTGTGCTATGATGACACATACAAATTAAGGTAAACTGCGACTGGCGTGTGAGACTCGTATGCTGCTCAGCTTATATATTCAAGCTAAACTTTTGTTGTAATTAAAATACCCCTAGCTTCTTAAAAATAAGCTTTTGCATTTATTTTGTTTTGTTTTTTATTTTTATTAGCGCACTGGCAATAAATCTGTTTAATTTTTTATTTAATTAGTGTTTTATATAAATATACGAAGTGTAAATTATAAACAAAATTAAAAAATGAAACAATATAAGACTTTACGAAACCCAAAACTGGAAAAGAGGTTTGTTTATAAATTTTTTACAAGTTACAAATCTGTTTACTTTTTATCTAAATGAGCTGTGCTTAAATATTATATAAATATCTCTCATATCAGATTATTTAGTGAAACTTAAGAAAAACAAAGCTTAACGTAGCTATAAAGATATATAAAAATAAACCATAAAAACTTGTCGAGTCATAAACTTGTTTCAACTGAGCACAGCCGTAATCTCACAGTGTAGTCGACATTCAAGTGTATTTGAATCAGCAAAAACTCTCGCCAGGGCTGCAGTAGTACAGAAAGTGTCGCTGGAAATAAATCATAACCATATATTACCAACATATATTTAGCTCGCAATGTAGGCTATAGACTTTATATAATAATTTGTAAAGAAATATATATTAACTAATTATTTTATACACATTTCACGCTGTCCGTTCTGAGCTGATTGTAAACAATGCCAGTGCAGCCCTGGTATGAGCAGTCGCTCATATCACCGAAGCAGACACTAAAAAGAGCGTCGCGTGCATTGCTGATAAATAACAGCAACAAAGGGAACGACAACAACCGTTACGATCTCAGTCGCAGACAATTTGTCAGTATTCTAATGTAGTTTTTAACGAGAGCAAACAAAGCAGCTAACTCAAAATCAGCTGTGTGTAATATTTTAAAAGTTTATATTACAGATAATTTGTTTTACTGGCGCTCTGCTTTGCACTTGTTGCTAAGCCAATTTATGAGGAGTTTTGGGCGGTCGCGACCCGATATAAAATCACAATAAATGCTTTTATCTAGATAAAAGCAAAAGGTGCCCCATAAATAAGAACAACACCAGCAACACGTCGCCCAGACAGACTCGACGTAAGCTCCCAAAGGCGCAGAACATGCCGCGGTGAGTAGCTGGCGCAGTTCCATTACAATAACAGTAAATATACATACGTACATATATGTGCATATGCATGTACATGTTTGTATTGTAATCTCGTTTGCAGTCCAGTCGAAACCGTTGTACAGACCAAAAGTGGGCCCGTTGTGGGCAAACAGTGTACGAGCATTTACGGCGATGATTACGTCAGCTTCGAGCGCATACCGTATGCGCGTCCGCCGCTCGGAGTGCTGCGCTTTAAGGCACCGATGCCGGTGGTGGCGTGGAAGCAGCCGCTCATCTGCCGGCAGAAGGGCGAGAAGCCGCTGCAGTTCAATCAGTACACGCAGCAGCTGGAGGGCGTGGAGAACTGCCTGTACCTTAATGTCTATGTGAAGTCTGTGAGTGAATCGAGTGATCTTTACTGTTGTTGGAATAACTCTAATTGTTCATTCACCTCCGTACAGATGAAGACGGAGGCTCCGTTGCCGATGATTGTTTTCTTCTTTGGCGGCGGCTTCGAGAAGGGCGACCCCACCACGGACCTGCACAGTCCCGATTATTTTATGATGCGCGATGTGGTCGTGGTCACCGTCTCGTATCGTGTGGGTCCCCTTGGCTTCCTCAGCCTCAATGATCCCGCTGCGGGTGCGCCTGGCAATGCGGGCCTAAAGGATCAGCTAATGGCGCTCAGGTGGATCACAGAGAACGCGCTCTGCTTCAATGCGGACGCCAAGAATGTGACGGCATTTGGCGAGAGCGCTGGCGCCGCCTCTGTGCACTATCTGATGTTAAATCCGCAAGCCGAGGGCCTCTTCCACAAGGCCATCATGCAGTCGGGCAATGTGCTGTGCTCCTGGGCGCAATGCTCGGTGCCCAATTTGGCGCGACGTCTCGCCGAGCATTTGGGCATGAAGAAGATCGAGAACGCGTCAGACTTGAAGGTCTTGGAGTTTCTACAGGGTCTGCCCGGCGATACGCTGGTGAAGCCGTATCTCCTGAGCGAAGCAGAGAATTTGGACGATTGTGTGTTTCAGTTTGGGCCCGTCGTAGAGCCTTACGCCACCGAACACTGCATGATAGGCAAGCCGCCCGCCGAGCTACTCGCCGACGCCTGGGGCAATAAGATACCAGTGCTGATGAGCGGCACTTCCTTCGAGGGCTTGCTGATGTACGGCCGTGTGCATATGTCGCCGTATTTGCTCACCAGCCTCAAGAACCAGCCGGAGCATCTGCTGCCGCTGGAGCTGAAGCGCTCGCTGCCACTGTCACTGGCCCGCACGCTGGGCAAGCGAATACAGTTCACGCACTTCCGGGATAAGCCGTTGGAGCTGATACCAGACACCGTGGTGGCATATTGCGAGGTGAGTATAACATACATATGTGGATATACATATCAAGCCAAATTTTCACGTGAATATAATTCCTTTCAGTACGCCAGCTATAAGGTCTTTTGGCATCCCATCGTGCGCACCATAAGGTCACGCATAGAAAGCGCCACGGCGCCCACCTATCTATACCGGTTCGACTTCGACTCCTCCACATTCAATCATCAGCGTCTGAAGTATTGTGGCGATAAGCTGCGTGGCGTGGCCCACGTTGACGATCACTCGTATATTTGGTACGGCGACTTCTCCTGGAAGCTGGACAAGCACACGGCTGAGTTCCAAACAATCGAGCGCATGATCGACATCCTGACCAGCTTCGCCAGCACTTCAGATCCCAATTGCAAGAGCGTCGAGGAAGCCTTAACCAAAGCCACTTGGGCGCCATTGAGTCGAAAGAATATGAAATGCTTGAATATTGGAGAGCATTTGAAAATCATCGAGCTGCCGGAGATAGCCAAGTTGAGGGTGTGGGATACCATCTATAAGACGAAGGCCAAATAACTTTCCACTAATTTCCAAATTGACAGTCATTAAATTACCTGTATATTGAACTTTTCAAGATATTATGTCAAGTGTGTCAATGGATTGATTAGCTAGTCTAGTGCAATTGTTAGGGCAGTACTGTCAGGTAGGGCGAGGTCATTGATATTGGTTACAGATTAAGTCAATGTCGTAATTTTATGAGCACTGTAGAATGGGTATTAGTTTTAAACTTATACATATGTGTATATTTATCATGTATATATGAATTACTATTTATTTTTTAAGTTTACCACTAGTTGGTATAGAACTTTTGAGATAATATTGATTAGCTTATCTTGATTTCTTTATCACATAAGTAAAAAACTATCTAATCGATCACATTTACGGATTTTCATCAACTAACTGGGGTATTTAAGAGCTAATCATACATTCCTTGCAGTTAGTTAACGCTCAACTCGAAATGGAAAGGTATTATTATGTTTCAGTTCGATTCCAGTTCAATTATTGATCCATATTTGTTCTCTGCAGCACTGAATCTTCGCCTCTGATGCAAACCACTCATGGCCAGGTGCGTGGAGCACTGCTAACCACGCTCTACGATGACCTCTACTACAGTTTCGATGGAATACCCTACGCTGAACCACCATTGGGTAAGCTACGATTCAGAGAGCCGCAGGAGGCGAAGCCCTGGCAAGGCATTCTCGACTGCACTGTTCCGAAAGACAAATGTTTCCAAGTAGGCAGCATTTCACAGCAAATTGAGGGCAGCGAGGATTGCCTTTATCTGAATATAGCCGCGAAAAGTGTGAGTAGTCCAACAGCTATGGGAAAAAGAATTAACTATGATGACAGTTGAGAAGCGAAAAGCCTTTGCCTGTGATGGTATATGTGCATGGAGGCATGTTTAAGACTGGAGACCCAACCACGCGCAGCCTTGGCCCTGACTATCTGATGCGCGAGCAGGTGATTTATGTAAGCATTGGCTATCGCCTGGGTATATTTGGTTGGTATACAAAACACATACATATGTATCTGACGCAAAACTAATGCTAAATCTTTTCAGGCTTTTTAAGCTTTGCGGATCCGTCCCTGCGCATACCCGGTAATGCAGGTCTAAAGGATATTATTCTAGCCCTGAAGTGGATAAAGGCGAACGTGGGTAGCTTCAATGGGGATTCGAACAACATAACGCTCTTTGGGCACAGCTCTGGTAGTAGTATAGTGCACTTGCTGACGATGAGTCCCCAGGCAGAAGGCCTATTCAACAAGGCCATACTGATGGCTGGGCAACAGCTCGAAATATATAATGATCCCGACGTAGAGTATAAGTTGGCGAAGCATTTGGGCTATGGGGGCGAGAAGAACGATATTGATGTATACAAGTTCATAAATGCCACAGATCCTGAGCTCTTGATTCGGTCAGATTATCGGTCGCTGTATGAGCGAATGCAGGGTCCCATACTCTTCTTACCACGTGTAGAGTATTATGCCACTCCCACTGCCGTGGTACTCCAACAGCCGCGTGCTCTGCAGGGCAGTGCTTGGGGCAATCGTCTGCCCTTCATGATGGGTTGCACCAGCAGCGAGGGTCTGTCGCAGGCCATGTTTTTTGTTAAAAAGGATCCGGCAGTGCTGAAACTTCATAGGGATCATCCAGAGTTCATGCTGCCGGCCCACATACGGCGTGGCTGTGCCCCCGACATTGCTCGCCACCTTGGCGGAATGCTGGTCAAGAAGTTCTGCGGCGTGAATGTCACGTATGTGAACAAGTGGCATTTCCAGTCGATCGCCGATCTCTTCACGCACCACATGCTGCACTATCAGGACCGAGTGCTCAAGACGCGATTGAAATATAGCCGGGCTGCCAATTACCTCTATCGCTTCGACGTTGATTCCCCTGATTTTAATTTTTATCGGGTGCGCTATCTCGGAAAGGATAGCCATGGCGCTGTGCATGCTGATGAACTGGGCTATCTTTTTAAGCTGCCGGCTGCATTCAAGCTAGAGAAGACTCGACCGGAGTACACGGTCATCTCCCGTTTTGTAGCTCTTTTTACGGAGTTTGCTCGCAGTTCCAATCCAAATGGACCGCTCACCAAGCAGCTGGTGGACTGGCGGCCCGTAACTAATGAAGAACCCCCAATGTGCCTCAACATCAATGAGGAACTGAAGTTCATCGCACAGCCGGAATCTTGGAAATTGAAATTCTACGAGCAGTTGTGCTTGAGTGCCGAAATGGAATTGATTTAATGAAAACTGAAGGTAAGATAAGATATAGTGGAATGTTTTTGGCTGAAGAATCCATTGGACCGCATATTAAATAATCAGCATAACATCTAATGACTCTTTGTGTTCATAGATTTACTTGAATAATAATCTAGACTTTATTTTGTTCCTATCAAATTATTTGATAGATTATTTGTTAATAATTTACTAACCTTTATAGAGACTCTAACAATGTTTTTTTTTTTTTTTTTTTTTTTTTTTTTTTTTGTTTATGCAGTTAAGATGCTTATACATTTTGTTTATTTGTGATACTATCTAAAAAAATATAATAATAAAAGAACAATTATCTCTATTTGTTTTTCAGATTTACAAATTATGTTCATTAGGTATTTTAAAAATAATATTATCTTAATTGTGAGATAAGTTAAGTCAACGTTTACAGAGATAAATTTTTTTTTGAAAATTTGGTGTTATGCAGACAGAGTTAAGAGAATGATTTTGCTAAGTCCAAATAAGTTCTCCCGATCAAAGCACTGGCGGTGCGTCATGTGTAATTTCACCACTTAGTTTATTTCACCACCGCGGGCGCCGTTATAAGCTCGAAGCTTTGGCTCTTTGCATTCAGTTGGCTTCAAAAGCGAAATGGGTTCGGATTAGTAAGTTGCAGTTGGATGTACATACATAAGAGAAATTCCAAAACTAATAAAATTGTTTTCTTTGCAGCACTGAAGCTTCGCCTGTGGTGAACACCACTCATGGTCAGGTGCGTGGAACACTACAAACCGCGCTCTACGGCGAGCTCTACTACAGCTTCGATGGAATACCCTACGCTGAACCACCATTGGGTGAGCTGCGATTCAGAGAGCCGCAAGATGCTAAGCCCTGGGAAGGAACACTCGACTGCTCCAAGCCGAGGAGCAAGTGCCTGCAAGTGAGCAGTCTGACACAGCAAGTCGAGGGTAGCGAGGATTGCCTGTACCTCAATATAGCCGTCAAAAGTGTGAGTCACTACTTCACTAATCAATGTATTAGGTTTCATTATAAATAATTCACAGTTAAGCAGCGAGAAGCCTTTGCCTGTGATGGTATATGTGCATGGAGGCGCCTTTAAGAACGGAGATCCGACAAAATTCGGGTTTGGACCAGACTATCTGATGCGCGAGCAGGTAATCTACATCAGCATTTGCTATCGCGTGGGTCCATTAGGTGAGTACATAAAAATTATTTATATGTGATGCAAAGCTAATGCTAAACTCTCTCAGGTTTTTTGAGCTTCGCTGATCCGTCTCTGCGCATACCCGGCAATGCAGGACTAAAGGATGTTATTCTAGCTCTTAAGTGGATCAAGGCAAACGTGGGTAGCTTCAATGGGGATGCCAACAACATAACGCTTTTTGGGCACAGCTCGGGCAGTTGTACGGTGAATCTGCTGATGGTAACTCCCCAGACGGAGGGGTTATTCGACAAGGCTATCCTGTTGGGTGGTTTTTATCCCGAGACAGCTAATGCGCCCAATGCGGAGTATGAGATGGCCAAGCATTTGGGCTATGAGGGCGAGAACAACGATGTTGATGTATTCAATGTCATAAATGCCGCCGATCCCAAGCTATTGGTTCTGCCAGACTTTCGACCTCTATACGAGCGCTTGCAGAGCGGAGGCTATCCATTATTTTTACCACGTATTGAGTACTATTCCACGCCCAATGCTGTGCTACTGGACCAGCCGCGAATACTGCAGCGCACTGCGTGGACCAATCGCGTGCCCCTCATGATGGGCTGCACCAGCAACGAGGGTCTGTTCAATCCTGTGATGAACATGAAAAAGGATCCGAGCCTATTGAAAGCAATCCGGGAGCGTCCGGAGTTTACGCTGCCGTATTCTCTACTCAGGCACTGCGAGCCAAGCGCGTGTCGGCACGAGGGACAGAACCTAGTGAAGAAATTCTGTGGGGTCCATAGCACGTTTATCACAGAGGAGCATCACTCAGCGATAGCCGAACTTTTCACCCACAACCTGTTGCACTATCAGCAGCGCATGCTCCGGGCTCGACAGGCTTACAGCCAGGCTGTCAACTATCTCTATCGCTTCAGCTTTGACTCTCCTGATTTTAACTTCTATCGGATTCGTTACCAAGGCCCAGAAGCTCGTGGAGTTCAGCATGCTGACGAGCTGTGCTACCTCTTCAAGCTGCCGCAAACATTTAAGCTGGAGAAGTCTCGACCGGAGTACACGGCCATCTGCCGCTTCGTAGCACTGTTAACGGAGTTTGCCCGCAACTCCAATCCAAATGGACCGCTGACCAAGTCGCTGGTCGACTGGCAGCCCGTAACGAAAGAAGGACCTACAATGTGCCTCAATATCAATGAGGAGCTAAAGTTCATACCACAGCCAGAATACTGCAAATTGCGGTTTTATGATCAGCTTTACAGACATATTAAAATGGAGCTCATTTAATGAATTCGATACGAAATTGAACAATCCGAATGGAAAATAAAAAGTATTATTATTCAGATTGAAATGTATACAAATGTATAAGGATTATTCAGATTAAAATGTGTACATTATATTATATATGCATAGTACAATAGTGTTTTTTTATTTTTCATTTTATATTAATTAAAATTTAAAAAAGATTAATGACAATTTATACATTGAAAGATTAGCACTTCAAAAAGGTATATATAAAAATATTGCAATTAATATAATTAGCTAAAATTATATAATGATAAAAAACACAAAATTAAGCGTACAAAAAAAAAAAAAATAAAATCCCAGCAAAACCATAAACTTCTCATTTCAAAAGCCATTGCTAGAAGCTTTATGTGATTGTCAATAAATGTTCAGGGGTAATAATTAAAAATTAAAAAAAAAAAAAAATTCAAGAGAACTAAAATAAAAAAAATAAAATAAAATATAAAAAAATAAATAAATTATACATAAATAAGATAAATGTATGGTTAATTGCAGTTGCTTATGACTGTTTATTTAAATAGATAAGCCCTAATTCCCGTAAATTTATCTAAGGAGTATTTAGACTTTAGTTTCACAATAAAACTATACTAAAAGACGAAATAGATGTATGATAACGTAGGCAACAAATTTGCAATGCACATTTAAACAGTTCGCGTTGTTGCTTTAATCTCAGCAGCTGAAGCGATCAGCGTGCCTGTTATTATGGCCACCAGTGTTGGTTCGTTGAGCTTTCCCACTTTTGTTTGCTTTGCTCGCTCGTCAGTCGACAAGCGGCATTGGACGCGAGCGGACGATTGGACATCATGTCGGAAAGGTGTTTGTTTGTCTTATAACTTAAATAAATATGTAAGAGTCTCATTTTCGTGAGTTAATTAAATTGTAATTTTGTGCAGTCTGGAGACCTGTGAAATATCATTGCCCGTAGGCCAAGTCCGAGGCGTCAGGCGTCGCAGCTTTTACGATGATGACTACTACAGCTTTGAGCGTTTGCCCTTTGGCAAGCCGCCAGTGGGCGAACTGCGCTTTAAGGCTCCTGTGCCCGCCGAGCCCTGGTCCGGCGTGTTGGATTGCTCCCACTTTGCCGATAAGCCCGTGCAGAAGGGCTTGCTGACGGGCATCATCGAGGGCAGCGAGGACTGTCTCTATCTGAATGTGTACGCCAAACAGGTGACTTGCTAAAATTAATACGTATATCACTTTGATGGATGGTTCAAATTTCACCGATAACAGCTGAAGAGTGCAAAACCCTTGCCTGTTATGGTCTATATTTACGGAGGGGCCTTCTCCATAGGCGAGGCCACACGGAACCTCTACTCGCCCGATTATTTTATGGCCAAAGATGTTGTTCTAGTCACGCTCAACTATCGCGTTGATTGTCTAGGTAAGTGATTGTAAGCTTATCGTTTGATTATCTTTGAAATCAGTTAGTTATATTCTTAAAGCAGTTTCTCTTATCAATGTGGGTACAAACTTCGGGCTAGCTTTACGCTCTTTTTGAAAGAAAAAGCTTTTTCTTTTATTCTCATAGCTAAGCTTTTGCACTCAGCGTAAATTCAGCTGCTTTTACCCGCGCTTTCTCTCTCTCACTCTCTCATTCACTCATTTTCTCTCTCTCTCTCTCTCGCTCGCTCTCTTTTAGGTTTCCTTAGTCTAAAAGACCCCAGCTTGGAGGTGCCCGGCAATGCTGGACTCAAGGATCAGGTTCTGGCCATCAAATGGGTGAATCAATACATTTCCTATTTCAATGGTGATGTGAACAATATAACGGTATTTGGGGAAAGTGCCGGCGGCTGCTCCACGCACTACATGATGTGCACGGAGCAGACGCGTGGGCTCTTCCACAAGGCCATTCCCATGTCTGGCACCCTGCACAACTACTGGTCCAATACGCCGCCCGTGGACTTCGCCTATCGTCTGGCCAAGCTGTATGGCTATCAGGGCGACAACAACGATCGCCAGGTGCTGGAGCATTTGCGTAGTGTGCCGGCGGAGAAGCTGGTTGACCACAGCCTGCTCACCCTTGAGGATCGGCGCAATGGACTCATCTATGCCTTTGGCCCCACCGTGGAGCCGTACGTGATGGCGGACTGTGTGGCACCCAAGCCGCAGCTGGAGATGGCGAGGGAGGCGTGGAGCAACCAGCTGCCTGTCATGCTCGGCGGCGTCTCTTTCGAAGGTCTCTTTATGTATCCGGCCTTGAAGGCCAATCCCAAGAGCATGGATAGCCTGCCGCAGGATCCGTTGCGATTGACGCCGCATGAGGTGCGTGCGGACAATACGGAGCAACAGAATCTGGAGTCCAGCAAGAAGTTAATGAAATTGTACTTTGGTGACGCGACGCCCAGCTCCGCGCTCATCATGAACTTCTTGGACGTAAGTTCTAATCACTCCTTTCCAGAATTGAGCTCTAATTGTTGCCCACTTTCAGTACTATTCCTATAGGATCTTCTGGCACGGCTTCCATCGCACTTTGCAAGCTCGCCTGGCATACGCCACAGCTCCCACCTATTTCTATCGCTTTGATTTTGATTCGCCAGATTTCAATTTCTACCGTAAGAAGTTCTGCGGCGATGACATCAAGCAGGGTGTGGCCCACGCCGATGAGCTGAGCTATTTGTTCCGCAACGCGGATTCGTGGAAGCTGGACAAAACCTCCGCTGAATATCGCACCATCCAGCGGCTGATCGACATTTGGACATCCTTTGCAGCTACTTCCAATCCCAACTGCGCTGAGACGGCGCATCTGGATTGGCAGCCCGCCAAGCAGGAGCAGCCGCAGCGCGTGCTCAACATTGGCAACGAAGTGGAGCTCATCGATCTGCCCGAGTACGACAAGCTGCTCGTCTGGGATAGTCTCTATAAGAAGGAACAATTATATTAGGCTTATCCACCGGCATGAAGCAATTAAATAATATCTAGATAAAGAGCCTTAAAATAAATTGTATTGCAATACCAAACTTTTGTTCTTGTGTGTAGTATGTCTTACAATTTTAAATATTTTAACAAAACTTGGAAATGTACATAATGTAAACTCTTCGATAGCTAGAGTCCCAAGAATTCAATTCAGCTCATTTAAAAACGATGTGGTGTACCTCTTGAGGACTATCGATCTGACACTTGTAAGATCGATGTAGTTGATTTAGTTGTTCAAATTACACAAAGTATTATTCATGTTACTTGGGTTCGTATTCATGGATTTGGATGAAAAAGTAAGCTTCTGGTTGTAATAGAACTATTTCACATATAGATTATCTAATTAATATATATGAATATGGGGGCGTTTAGATTACATATAGAACATCTTTATTATTCTTCCATATTACCATGCCAATTTCTTATAGAAGTCATTTTAGATTCTTTGGCAAGATTACCTGGTTAAAATAAATAAACTAGACATGTTTTCAAAGAGCTAATACAGATTGGAGAGGTGATTCGGATGTAAAATAAAGAATATATAAATAAAAACAAAATAAAATAAATAAAATAAACATACAAACATCTGTGGAATCAATGGACAGTGGACCCTAAGCAGTCATAAGCAAACAACTGGAAGGCATTACCCGATCTCTATTTTTATTAGCTATATTAGTAATTTAATAATTTATCCAGATTGTGTACATTCCTTATGTATAGCTGGAAGATATCATCACAGAGGGACACATTACAAGCCAGTGGCTTTTTTTATTTTATTTATTTATTTCTTTTTTAAGAAAAAGTATTTAATATATATATTTAAAAACATGTAATCATATTATATATTACTTGTCCTCTCGTTTATCTCCCGACAAATTTACTTGCATTATGAAAGTGGAATATTATGAAATAAAATAAATGTAAAACTATAAAATGAACTTAAGAATACTGAACAAAAATTCAATTTTTTTTATCAGTTTAACTTTGGATGAAGCCTGGGTGTATCTTTGCTGCTCGATGGAAGTATAAAGTCATCAGCTCTCTAGCACTTATTTATTTAGTCAATTGTCTCACAAACCTTATAATTTTCAACAATAGATTACGTTCCTCATTTTCTGTCGATTAGCTAGTACAATTTCACTTTCTCATAGAAGCTATCCCAGAGTTTCAGTTGCTTTCTCTCTGGCAATTTGATGAACTGCAATTGACGGCTAATATTGAGGCACTTGAGAGCACAGCTACAGTTGATGGGCTCCCACTGGACAGATTCCAGTTGAGGACACTGGGGGCTATCGTTGGCCGCGAATGCCGTCCACATGCCAATTAAACGCTCTATGGTGCGGTACTCCTCTGAGGACTTGTCCAGTTTGCTGGCTGGGATGGAGTAGAAGAGGTAGAAGTGATCATCAGCATGGCAGACGCCTCGTTCGTGGCGTCCGCATGTCAATATCCGAAAGTGATTAAATGTGGGCGAGTCGAAATCAAAGCGGTAGAGATAGGTGTGTGCGTTTTGGGCATAGGCAAGGCGAGCGAGCACAATGCGATGAATGCCGTGCATAAAGTGCTTAAAGGAAAGCAATTGCAGGCACTCCTTGAACTCCATGCGACCTCGAGTGGCATCCTCGAAGAACGTCACCTTCAGGCGTCTGATGTGCTCTTTCAGCTCCGCTTGCGTGGACACTTCGCGTACCTCTCTGGGTATTATGGCCTCGAAGTCACTCAGCATATGCGCAGTGTCCCGCATTATGAACTGGTATGAGAATAAGCCCTCGAACGAGGTGCCGCCAATTATCAGCGGTATCCTATTGCCCCATGCCCCGGCTAACGCCTCCACTGGCGGCCGTGGGATGACACAGCTGGCGGTCATGTACGGCTCGACGACAGGTCCAAAGGGAAACAGTATGTAATCACGTGACTCCTCTTGGCTCGGCAGCGCTGAGCAGCCGATCAATTCCTTAGCTGAGGCGCGCTGCAGAAAACGAAACACTTGCTTCTCGTTGTCGGTGCCGTTGTAGCCCAGGTGACAGGCCAGCCGGTAGGGCCACTGGTGGTTGGGCGAATTGGCCCAGTCGCACAGCGACGAGCCCGACATGATGATCGCCTTATGGAACAGACCTCGCGTCTGTTCCGTTGTCATCATTATATGAGTGGAAGCAGCGCCTGCGCTCATGCCCATCAGGGTTATGTTGGACGGATCGCCGTTGAAGTTGGCGATGTTATTGAATACCCATCGAAGGGCCATTACCTGATCCTTGAGTCCAGCATTTCCAGGCACATCCAGATCTCGATCGGAGAGACTGAGAAAACCTGTGGTTCACATAGAAAAGGAATTTACATAATGTTTCTTTGCTGAGCTCTTGGTCTATATTGCGCTTTCTTTTTATACCCTGAACCCATTGAAAATGGGAAATCAGGGTATAATGGTTTTGTGAAAAGTATGTAACAGGCAGAACCCATAAAGTATATATATTCTTGATCAGGACGATGAGCTGAGTCGATATAGCCGTGTCCGTCTGTCCGTCCGTCCGTCCGTATGAGTGCCTCGATCTCAGAAGTTATAAGAGCTAGAGAGCTGAAATTTTGTATGTATACTCGTGTATACCATACGCAGTACGAGTTTATCATATTTTTTCGATAACTCATTCGATATCGTTTTTATCGAGGACAATCGATAAATTGATATTGTTTTTTCAGCCTTATTTAAACACTATTAGACCTAGGGACTTCAGATTTACTGTGTATATACATTTGATGCATACACACATTTTGTAATTTACAGATTTCGGATACCACGCCCCCTTCGCCCACAATTTGTAAGAAACGTATATCAAGTACTAGGGACTTGTGCTTTGGAATGTACACACATTTACACATTATGATCACGTTCTGAAAGTTTCATTAAGATTGTACGTCTACAAACGAAATTATTCAACAAATAAATTCTCATAATATTGCCCACACTGCAGCGCAGCCCAAGCGCAGTCGCTGCTTACTGCGCAGTTAGCAGAGCGCGGGCCTTTGCGTGCGGGTGGATGCATGTCTATGTATGTGTGCAGAATGATTGGAACATCAGCATTGAGGGTTCAGGGTATCTCCTAGTCGAGCAGTCTCGACTAGAGTCTTCTTACTTTTTTTTTTTTTTAATTTATAATTTGTTTTGTTTTTCAGATTAACGCTTACTCAGAGTCTCGCTCTCTTTTTGCATTGTATCTCTCTCTGTAGCACACTTCTGCCTTCTCCCTTCTGCATCTATCGCAGCCTTTCTCGCTTACGCTCTCGCTCTCTCTCAATTATTTTCTCTCTCAGTTATTTTCTCCCTCTCTCACACACTTATTGTCTCTATCTCTCTCTCTTTCTCTATTCTCTCAACTCGTAAATACTTCGACAAATACATACATGTATATGCATGTACATATATTCAGAGCACAATTTTCTCTAAGTCGCAATGCTCGGAATGCCAATGTTAACTAGTCTGTTAACTAACAGCAGCTTGCTCTACATTATAAAGCTGTTAATCTCTTTAGCAGCGAAGCCAAACAAATATGTTTGTGTATATAAATAAAGCGTTTCTCATCTCAAATTCGCGAGCTGCTCTATATTACTAATCTAGCACGCCATAACAGTGTATGTATACATGGATGTCAAAGCAATCTCTCACACAATTTCAGTTCAATTAAATACTTAATAAGAATATGCGCTTTCGACTGACTGTTCAAATAACTTTCAATGCCACTGACCTTCCCGCAATCATCTATTTTTCAGCTCTCCACTCACCTAGAACGCCCAGTCTATAGCTGATGGTGACTAGAACGACGTCTTTTTGCATAAAATAATCCGGACTGTGTGTGTCCCTGGTGGCTTCGCCAGTCTGAAAGCCCCCAGCAAAGATCCAGACCATGACAGGCAGCGGTCTGTCCGACTGAAGTGTCTTCGTGTAAACATTCAAGTAGAGGCAATCCTCGGAGCCCTCCACAATATGCATCACGAAGTGTTGCTGCACCGGTTTCGAACGCGTGGACGTACAGTCTTTGATGTCCGTCCATGGATCTGGAGATTGAGGTGCTCGGAAACGCAGCTCGCCCAGCGGAGGCTTGGCGAATGGTATTCCCTCGAAGGCGAAGTAGAGCAAGTTATCATAGAGGGTCTTACGCTGAAGACCTCGTATCCGCCCATGCTGTGTATTTACCACCGTTGTGACCTTTGTTGCCAGATTGTACTGATTGATTTTGTGGCCGATGAGCCTGCAATTAGATTAGCGTAGAGCAGGCGAAATTTGCTTTAATGATATGCTCGTATCTTATCACATAATATTTTGCAGCTCGCGGCATTTATGACTCCATTGATAGCGCTTAAATGGAAAGACTTATGTCACCTACTTGACACCCAGCTTGAGCAGATCCCCAACACTCATTTGTATATTCATCTTGGCTGGGATACTCGTCCTCCTCGTGTGCCGCTTTAAGTACTATCGGCGCTTTCACTTCCGTCCCAGCCAATTGACGAGCTGCAACTGAACGTTCTACTGGAATAGAGCAATCTACTATTGCTCGTATGAGCACCCTACTCTGATGTACAGTAAACACCCACTAAGTGAGCGATTCGAGAAATAATTCACAAAGGTTACTATCTATCATTGATGTTTATTTTTATTTTATGCTGTTTGCATTGAGAGGAGAAACAAATTATTTACACAAAATTACAAAATCCTGATAGTCTTCAGCTAATCATATTCGGTTAATGTAAGAAGAATAATTTAATACAAAATTCTTGTTACTTTTATATTCGTCATTCTCAATAGCGACTGTACATGGTACGAAGCGACAAAAGCGAGCGCTTATCTCTCTAGACGATTACATTGTTGCTCTTATTGAAAAACATATGTCAATGGGAGCATACAAACTGTATTGATAATGCCCGTTGTACCGGGCCGTGGCCGTACAGAGAGCTCAACTGCAACTACAAGCATTGTAGACAGCTGTTCGTGTTTATAGCGCTTAATTCGCGAACCGCCGGCACCCATGCGACAATACTATGTGTGTACTTTTATGCTCACCCCGGCTGAAAGATCACATTTGACATCATCCAATATTTCGTTGATTCATACATACATATGTATGTAGCTTACACAGTTGAGTGCATTGCATCAACTTTATGCTAGTTGAAGGTTCAGCTTCAGACTTGAACTGCCTTTTTGAAGCTCTAACGGCTGTAAATGTTTTGGCGCTGCCAGACTTTGGACAGGCGTTGCTTATTAACAGCGCTGTTACAGTTTCAGTTCTTTTATCATTAAAAAAAAGTTTTCTAATAATCATATAAGTAAAAATAAGTAGCGCTAATTTAAGGTAAGTGCTTTAACAACACTTTATTGTATTGTTTATTTACTTCGTAATTTTTTTTATATTTAAATACAAAATAATAATTTTGTTGTGTGTTGTGCGTCATAAGTTCTAAAGGCTATTTGAATACAGATTCTTTAATAATTATTTTAATTATAGCTAAAAACTAGTTTCCTTAATTGACTGATTCCAATTTTATTTTCCATTTGTAAGGAAAATGAGGAGATGTCAGCTAAAGCTATGTATATTATATTCTTAAACTGGTATTTTCTATTCGTTTACTCAATCTTCGGTAGAGCTGTTTGTCGTCTGTTGTGACCGACGATCAGCTAAACATAGTACTAAAACCACATTCCTCTCGCTCATATTATAATTTGATCGTAACTATACAATAATGATGGTGGTTGGTGCTAGGCAAGGTCAAACGAGCTTGGTAATCTGACTGCAATAGGTATGATGCAGTTGTGTATATTGTCGGACTCCATGATCTATGCTTAGGTATGCAGTTGCTATATAAGTCTAAGTCAAATATAAATAACATATATATTTTTTTATTTTAAAACTCTTTAAGGCTTTACTCATTCCGCAGGTTTACTACAGGTTATAGTCAATGATGGGATATATTTATAATAGAGCTGTTAGAGACTCAGCATGCGGCACCTTATTAGAGCTAAGCTGATGCTTGGCATTCAGTTTGAAATGGAAAACCCAAATATGTGAAAAATATCTTACAATAACGCCGATATCCTATACTCGTATAACAGAGCTCAGAAATAGCTGATAATTATAGTAATTTCCTTTAATAAGAACATGCTAAGAACGTTTCTCTTTGAAATACTTCTAAGCCAAATAGTCTCTCTCAGAAAAGGTAATGCATCCACGTGGGCTTTGCTTTAGTATGCTTAATTCACGGCCAGGATATGTTGAAATTTGGAAGGCTGAGAAAACTTAGACCTCTGTTGGGAGCCAGAAAGTCAAACTACTCTCAGAAAACTAATGTCGAGACGAAAATTGTCGAGCTGCCAGTGGGCAAGGTTAAGGGCAAGCATCAGATTGGCATCACCGGACATGGATTCTATAGTTTTGAAGGCATACCCTATGGCAAGCCGCCCATTGGGAAGCTCCGGTTTTGCCTACCCCAGCCGGCGGAGCCTTGGACTGGCAAGGTTCTTGATTGCCTCAAGGAGCGTCCTGTACCAGTTCAGCAGGAAGATAGGGATCCCGGTACGGTGACCACAATAGGCTCTGAGGATTGTCTATATTTGAACGTCTTCACTAAGCATGTGAGTCTGTGGAATTAACATAACAGAAAGCTTGCTTATTATACTTAACAAAAGTTTGATTCGTGTAAGCCACTTCCCGTGCTGGTTTATATTCACGGGGGCGGCTTCAAGACAGGCGGTGCTACCAGAACCAAATATGGGCCGGACTATTTGATGCGCGAGGACATCGTCTATGTGCAGTTCAGCTATCGCCTGTGTGTGCTGGGCTTCCTTAGCATGACCAACTCTAAGCTGGGCGTACCTGGCAATGCAGGCTTGCACGATACGGTGCTGGCGCTGCGCTGGATCAAGCAGCACATCTCGCACTTCAACGGGGACTCTGAAAACATAACCATAATGGGCACGAGTGCGGGAGCTGCCTCGGTGCACTTTATGATGTGCCTGCCTGAGGCTTGTGGTCTGTTCCACAGGGCCATTATGATGTCTGGCGGTATGACCTGTCCCTGGGTTCATGTGCCGAATACGGACACCTTGTCCTGTCGCCTGGCAATGGAAAAGGGTTACAATGGTAAAATGGCAGAGGAGTCCGTCCTGAAGTTCCTTCGCTCTCATCCCGCTGAGGATCTGGTGCAAAATAAGCTATTCGGCTCAAGGGAACTTATATTTGGGCATTTGTATCCGTTCGTGCCCACATTAGAGCACCATGACGGTAGCGAAGGGCTGCTCAAGCGTCCTTTTCTGCAATTGATGCGCGACGCTTGGGCGAAGAACGTCCCCTTGCTGCTGGGGGGCACCTCCTTCGAAGGTCTGATCATGTATCCCTACAGCAAGCTCAACAACGGCCATATTCTAAATCTACTTAAGGAAGAGCCAACCCTAGTGCTTCCTTACGATCTGTATCGGACGCTCTCAGTACGCGAGCTGACTGAGCGAGCTGCGCAGCTGGTTGGCTTTCATTTTGGGCCTAGACAAATCCATACCAACAATATTGTGCAACTTTTGGATGTGAGTAAACTAAATGCAGGCACTCAAAGGGCTTAAATCAAGTTGGCTTTCCTGCTTTCAGCTATTCAGCTATAAGCTTTTCTGGCATGGAATACATCGGATTGTTCTCTCCCGGCTGGCTTTCGCCGAGGCTCCCACCTACCTTTACAGATTTGATTTTGACTCGAGCCAACATAACTTGATGAGAATCAATTTGTGCGGAAGCGACATTCGGCGCGGTGTCTGCCATGCCGACGAGCTGGGCTACATCTTTCCTAGGGAGCTTAAGTACACAAATGAACTGAATGCGCCGGAATGCCTCACTATCAATCGAATAGTGGGCATTTTAACGGCATTTGCGAAAACCGGAAATCCAAACTGTGCCGAGACTAAGCCGGAGAAGTGGAAGCCCGTGACTAAAAAGACCCCCTGTCATGCCATGAACATCAGCTACGACTTAACCTTCGACCGGCTGTCCGAGGAGGAAGGGCTTCAAGTGTGGAATAAGCTGTACGATAATGATAAACGCTTGCTCTATGGTGGCTGACAACTCTTCTAAAAGAACTAGTTCAAAATTTTGGTATCTAAATTCCAATCATATATACTTGATATAAAGAAGGTAATTTTTTTTTTTAGAATTAATAGATTTTTCCATAAGTATTTATAAATTTATAATAAATATAGTTTGTTACTTTGATGACCGAGTGAACTTAGTCCAAATTGCTGTATACATATATATATATGTATATTTATTATCTGAATAGTGAACTAGTTCCTAAATTCATATTATTCATATTATTATATATGTATATAGATTTTTTATTATCATCGCATAGCCAAATATGATAACATATTTCTCTACGAGTTGATTTAGAATTGGAGAGAGAATTACAGAGAAGTATAACAGAGCTTTAAGTAAAAGCTGCAACTGCTCCAATCGACAGCTGCATCACTCTTGCGATCCTCCAGTGTGTTGTGCTTTGAGCTTTGAGCTTAAAGCTTTGCCGAGAAGTTTGTAGCTTCGGCGCGTCAAGCTTGTTGTTAACAATGTGCCGGCTACAGAGCAAACAACAAGTTTTTATTTTTGTTTACACTGCCAGCGCGATCAATCGAGTCGGTGGGAGGGAGGGAGCGGATGGGGGCACGCCTCGACCGGCATTTGCCTTAGCTCAGAGCAAAGTTTTGAAAACCCATGCGAGGCGTGTGCTGTTTAGAGGTGATAGAAACGTTGCTAAAAACGATATTTGGCCGACACAGCAATTGGTAAGTCAATTGATTAATTATTCAGTCGCTTTGCGAACAAGTGGCCCCAGCCCCACTCGCCCGCCCACGTGCTTACAGCAACAGCTTCAGCTCCATCTCGCAGCTCCCAGTTGCGCCTCTGTGTATCTGTGCACTTGAAAAGAATATATGTACATATATGTATATTTTTGTTGTGTTTTCGCTATTTTTTATTGTGTGCTGTATTTTCTCTATGTTTTGTTCTGTTTTTATTCAGTTGTTTGCTTTATTCAACTTGGTATATAGTACTACATATATGCCTGCGAGTGTGTGCCTGTGCTTATATCTCTTTGACGCGCTCTACTCGCCTGTTTTGTTCGCGTCAACAACTGAACTCAATATGGAATAAAAAATTATTGTTAATTTCAGTTTCAGTTCGGTGCTGGCGCGCAGCAGTCCAAGCGATCGGTGAAAACGAAATTGAGCTGACAAATTAATACAAATATATTCATATAGTTTGTATCTGATATTCGGAAGATGAACAAAAACATCGGCTTTGTTGAGCGCCTGCGTTGGCGTTTGAAGTGAGTGCGACTGTGTGACCCACAATTAATCTAGACTCAATTATTTCATTATGAATGGATCAAGTACCTCGCTTGTTTAAGTTCTGGCCATCGGTTGTTCTATTCATTAGCTCACTAACTTACTTGTCTGTCTGACTCAATCAACATTTTTCTTTGAACGTGTCAACATTTATTTCTGTGCAATATGATGCCAACAGCACCATGATTATCAATAAATATATGTATATAGGTGTATGAAGTACTGTTGTATCAGGTTTATTGCGCTTCAAATATTGATACATTATTTATTTACGTAACGAGTAAATGTTGATAAATAAGAACTATACAAACTAGACAGACATTCCACATAACATCCCTATGAATTTCATCCATGATAAACAAATATATTTATATTTCTATATATATAGCAAGTCTCTTCTTTTTGATAAATTGCAGTGAAATTGTTGTTAATAACTGACTAATAAATAAATATTGATTCGTTTAATGAATAGCTTAAGATATCATGTTTCGCACAGCAAAGTTGACTCTTTGTTGCCGCAGATAATATGCAGTTTTATAGTAAATCAATAAAGTTTTTATGTTAACCATTAAACTGTCACATAATCCCTTAATTTATAACCTCTCAATTATTTCATACGTTCGCAAATTAATCGCTTAATCAGTTTAATGAGTAGCATATTTTGTATTTACGGCCTGTCATTAGCGCACAGTTTGCCCCATTCGAAGATATATAGAAATTTATATACATACATAGATATAAACACAATTTGTTGACATTGTTAAATGTTGTTTGTATCTCTGTCTCTGTGTCTGTGTCTGTGTGTGTTTGTGTTTGCTTTCTGTTGTTTATACTTACTCTATTGCACTTGATATTCACATTGAATGTATTATTAGAACTTTTCTCTAAATATGCCAAAGGCGTTCCGTTGCATTGGGATGTGGCTCGAAGTGCGCATTGAATACGATATGGCGACGAGGCCTAGCGCCCGCGCCTCAGAAACCGTCATGCCTGATGTGCACCCTTCCCATTCCAATCTCACATTTCAATTCCATGTACTATTATATCTCTATTTATTTTCGTTCCCTCAAGTTCAAGTTGTAAAGCGCAATGAATGTAATTATTCAATTAACTTTACAATTGCGAATCGTTTATCAAATAAACGCAAGATATTTTATTTGTTTAATAAATGCAATTAAATTTAATTACTATGCAGCAATTGCATTTATATAATGCATTACATGATGATGTGAAAAGATTAAACTTGACAAATGATCTATCTTATCTTAAATAAATACCTGAGCTGATAAGAAGTCATCGACTACAAAAGATTAGGCATTATTAAATATAAATTTAGAAATATATCAGATTGAAATATAAACATTATATATATAGGTATATAGTTATAGAGTACATAAATCAAATTACAACAAGGCAGTCCACAGGGCTCCTAAGTCCCTCATTTACCTGCTGTTTCCAGAGTCTAAATAACAAATATATGAACTCTAATGCTTTGTAGTAATGAACATATGTTTTCACTAAACTGAAACACACTGGAGTACCAGCTGCTTGTTATACATGGAAATTTGCAAGTCTTTAAGTATTATAGTTCCAAGATTTGAGGTATTTATGTACATGTGGGCAGACAGACGTAAAGATGAGCTCAGTTCGTATGATGATTCTGATAAAGAATATTGTTATATTCAAATGCCTTGTTTTCCGGTTTTAATGTTTTTTTAATGAATTTTTTATGAGAATATAATATATAATTTAATAATAAAATATGATTTTTTTGGTAGAAAGTATAAAGTTCGACATGTTTATTAATACAAGTATAATTAATAAGTTATTTCACAATCAAATACAGTAGAATTCAGTTATAACGACGCTCAAGTGGCCGTGAGGGATAAGTACATATATATATATATATATATGTATATATATACTTCTCCCCAATGATCATAATAAATGGAGCTCACTGTTTGACAAATATAATAAAAATCTTGAATCTATTTATTGACTTATACTGACTATATCTCAAATATATATTTACGAAGAGACAAAGCAAACGAAGATCTTTAGCAATCTGGAGCAATCTCTCTGCTTTGCTAAAACTGAGAATTGTTCCAATAATAGACATAATAAACATATTAGCATTTATATATTTTCTACTATTTTGTCGGCCTTTGGCATGGGAGTTATGCCCCGTGTGATAAGTGCAATTACTTTTACAATCTTTATATAAATAATCTCGTCGTCGCTCCATACACAGGCACTGGATGCTGCTGTGCCTTATCTCGAGGCACGTTTCTTTATACTAGATTTTGTATCCCGCTGATAGCTGAGAGCTACTTGACGACACAAAGTTCAGCCTGAAGTGGGGGCTCGGACTTAAGAGGCGCTCTCGCTGCGTTGCCACCCAGAGCAGGGGCGGAGTGGATGGCAGGGTGTGGGAGGGGCACACGCCCCTTGCCCAGTGTCCAGTGGCAGTTGAGTGCATTGTAGCGTGACCGAGCAGTTGGCTTGTCAGCCGGTGTTCATTTATCACTGACAGACGTGCCCGGTTAACTGGATGTGCATGCCAATGCTCCAGTTAGCTCCACAAGCTTCAGCTGAGCCGGAGGCGGTGGAGGCTGTTGTCTAGTTGATGGGCTGACGATATGGTAAATAGCAGCAACGGTAGCCACAGCAGCCGCATCAGCAAAATAATTTCAATTAAATGCTAATTAAAGCAAATAAGAGTGCTCAAGCGGCGGGTAGGAGCGACACAGCGATGCCCTGTAGGCAAATGAAAAGTGTGAACAAAAGTAAAAAAGCTGAGGCTTGCGTGTCGAAAGGCAAATACCCTTCTCTATCCTTATCTATCCAACAAATTATTGAACAGCTGTAGTAAATAAATATGTAATTCATTTATATATAAATAAACTTACTACTACTATTTCAAAACACTCCTCTTGGCCTCTCGCTGCGTACAGGGTATCATAATTAAAATGAGCTCAGGGGCGACCAAAATATCAAATTATCTAGGCTTCTACATACACATATATATACATGAAAATGTAATACGCACTCCATTATTATTATTATGTAAATTTGTCATATTTCACAGAACAATCGAGCATAAAATCCAACAATATCGTCTGACCACAAATGAGTCGGTCATCACCGACACGGAGTACGGCAAAGTGCGGGGCGTTAAGCGCTTGTCCATCTACGATGTGCCCTACTTCAGCTTTGAGGGCATACCCTATGCCCAGCCGCCAGTTGGGGAGCTGCGTTTCCGTGCGCCGCAGCGACCCACGCCCTGGGAGGGCGTCCGGGACTGTACGCAGCCCAAGGACATGGCCGTGCAGGTGCACTTCGTCTTCGACAAGGTCGAGGGATCCGAGGATTGCCTCTATCTGAATGTCTACACGAATAATGTGAGTGAGTGCTTGAATATATAGAAACGGCAATTACATTCGATTTACCCTACTCAACAGCTGAGTCCTGCCAAGCCACGCCCAGTCATGGTCTGGATACATGGCGGCGGCTTCATCATTGGCGAGGCCAATCGCGACTGGTACGGCCCGGACTACTTCATGAAGGAGGATGTCGTGCTGGTCACCATTCAGTATCGTTTGGGTGCTCTAGGTAAATCGGATAACTGTGTTGCTAAATCTCATCTGGTTGCATTCTAAAAGGGTATTACTTGTAGGCTTCCTCAGCCTGAAAAGTCCTGGCTTGAATGTGCCGGGCAATGCGGGTCTCAAGGATCAGGTGATGGCTCTGAAGTGGATTAAGAACAATTGCGCCAGCTTTGGCGGCGATCCCGATTGCATAACGGTCTTTGGCGAGAGTGCGGGAGCTGCCTCCACCCACTACATGATGCTGACGGAGCAAACGCAAGGACTCTTCCATCGTGGCATCCTGCAGTCGGGCAGCGCCATCGCGCCTTGGGCCTACAATGGCGACATTACGTCGCGCGCCTTCACGATCGCCAAGCTGGTGGGCTACAAGGGCGAGGACAACGAGAAGGATGTGCTGCAGTTTCTGCAGACAGTGCGCGCCAGGGACTTGATACGCGTGGAGGAGCAGGTGCTGACGCCCGAGGAGCATGCGAACAAGGTGATGTTTGCCTTTGGCCCCGCACTTGAGCCATATACGACGCCCGAGTGCGTCCTGCCGAAGCATCCGCTCGAGATGATGAAGACCGCGTGGAGCAACTCGATACCCATGATGATAGGCAACACCTCGTACGAGGGTCTGCTCTGGGTGCCAGGTGAGTGGGCAATTCTCATTCTCCCGCTGAGGTACAGACTCAAAATTTGCTTGTTCAGAGGTCAAACTGATGCCCCAGGTAGTGCAGCAGGTGGACTCAGGCACACCCTTCGTTCCCCGCGAACTGGCAGCGATCAACAGCGAAAAGGTCAGCAGCTGGGGTCAGAAGATACGCAGCGCGCACTTGACTGGCGAGAAGGCAACACCTGATAATTACATGGATGTAAGTTGGAGTAGAGAATGCGTTTCAATCAATTTGATTGAGTGACTGATTGACTGGATGGCTGACCAGCAATATGTCTAAGAAACAAACTGACTTATAGATTGACTCTTCAATGGATTGATTGAGTGGGCAGTTGAACTATATGATTTATTGACAGATTATTTTCTACTTCTGGTAATTTCGCGAACTTAATTGATTGATTGATTGAGTGGACAGTTGAACTTTATGTTTGATTTACAAGAGTAACTGACTGATTGATTGAAAGAAATAATTTTTAATAGTCTAATGACATATAGATATAACTGAGTGGTTGCCTTGACTGATTCAATGATTGACTGAGTAATATAAACTGATTTGACTCCTTAAATGACTGAGCCCAATATTGTCTGAATACTAAAAGTATTGATTGGGTGCTTGGCCGTTTTTTGTGCTCTTTACATGATTGATTGACTGATTAAATAGATGAATACATTATTTGATTGATTACTTAAGGGACACACTACATTACCGAACAGTGATTGATCAATAAACTTATTTTGTTTCGGTATTAGATATTGGAATTAATATATAATGAAGACTAACTTAAGCTTTAGTTAATAATAGTGGAGCTTTAGTAAACTTATTATCTGACCTATCTACTGATGTCTCGAAAGCCACTCATATTCACTCATTCTTCTCATATTCATATACTATATTTGTCTCTCTCTGTCTCGTTCTCCTACAGCTCTGCTCCATATATTACTTTATCTTCCCTGCGCTGCGCGTGGTCCGCTCTCGACACGCCCATGCCGCTGGCTCGCCGGTTTACTTCTATCGTTACGACTTCGATTCGGAGGAGTTGATATTCCCCTACCGTATCATGCGTTACGGCCGTGGCGTCAAGGGTGTCAGCCATGCGGACGAATTGACTTATCAGTTCAGCAGTCTCCTGGCACACCGCATGCCGAAGGAGAGTCGGGAGTACCGCAACATTGAGCGCACGGTGGGCATCTGGACACAGTTTGCGAAGACCGGCAACCCGTACAGCTCGGAGATCAACGGGCTGGACATGATTACCTGGGATCCGGTGCGGAAGAGCGACGAGAGCATCAAATGCCTAAATATTAGCGATGAATTGAAGTTTATTGAGCTGCCCGAATGGCCGAAGCTCAAGATCTGGGAGAGTCTCTACGATGATAACAGGGCGCTGCTATTCTGATAGACGAATTCCTTAACTGAACTAACTAATTTAATACGAATTTGTACATAGATCCAGCTGTATTGAGTTGAGCGAAATAAACAATTGGTGGATTGTTATAACAATTAAATTGAATAACAATATTTTACAATATAGGCTTTCGAAATTCACTCAACAATAGTCCGAAATTATTTGCATTTAGAAATTCTATAGCTCCCCAAAAAAATAACTAAAAATACAAAAAAAAAAATATATATATATTATAATAATAATAAAAAAAAAACTATGTCCGCGTCGCATCGTTTAAGTCGCGAACTTAGCGATATCATGGCCACCAAGTCGAAGGTCCTGCGCAATGTGGAAGCCTCAGATGAGTCCTTGCTGCTGTGGACCGGACTGTTGGTGCCGGAGAAGGCGCCTTACAACAAGGGTGCGTTTCGCATCGAGGTTAGCTTCCCTGTCCAGTATCCGTTCATGCCGCCGAGAATACTGTTCAAGACCCAGATCTATCATCCCAATGTCGATGAGAAGGGCCAGGTGTGCCTGTCCATAATAACGGCCGACAACTGGAAGCCGACAACGCGCACCGAGCAGGTGTTCCAGGCTCTCATCGACATTGTGAACAATCCCCAGCCAGAGCATCCGTTGCGCTCCGATTTGGCCGAGGAGTTTGTCAAAGATCACAAGAAGTTCATGAAGTCCGCAGAGGAGTTTACCAAAAAGAATGCCGAAAAGCGTCCCCAATAAATTGAAATATAGGCCTGGCCTGGGCGACATACACTCACTTTTCGCTTTTCGTTCAACCTAAATTCTATATTTATATACATACATATATATATTCACATATATATATATGTGGTATCTGAAATAACCATTCCTGTCCTTTGTTGGCAATTCAATTAAATTTACAAGCTGCTTGACGCACATAATCCCACAAATACAACCTGAGCTATTACCTGGATCCAGCTCAACGAATCTAACTGTGCAGTTGCTTAGCCTCAGTCCGTACGTGCTCCGCTTGTCCAGTTATTTATATGCCTAGAGTCGGTCTGCCAGCACTACTTATACATAATTCACCGTCTGCGGACTGCGAACTCTGACAATTGTCGAGTTCTCTGCTTGGCACAGCATCTGCCAGGTAGAGTTACCTGAATTTAATGTCATGCTCTATGTTCTGGTTGTGTGGCTTACTTATGTAGTTTAATTCATTTAAATAGTCTGGCAACATGATTAATTTGCTATTAATTCGAATAGCAGTATTAGTATATAGGTTAAAATAAGTACTAGTGTATATAAGTATGATTCTACTTCTATTATTTTATCTAATATTACGCTAAGTTTAAGTCTAATGTAACATATAATAATTGGTTGTTAATTGTAATTAGTAGCTAGACAAGAATAACTACTAGTGAGTTTCAATATTTGTTTATTAGCAGCCTAAGTTTCAGTATTTGTATAAGCACAAATACTCTTACTACAAGATGAGATTAAATATAAGAGTTACTTTTAGTGTTAGTATTAGTACTATTATCATCAGCATTCGTATGAGTATTTGTTCAGATAATGATTTTCGTATAATAACTAGAATTGGCATGATTATAATTATATCTTTACCACTAGTGCTAGTATTAGTATAATGCCTGCTACAGTTACTAAAATTATTAGTATTATAATACATACAGAATATAATTATTAGTTTTGTGTGTGGCAGAGGTAAGTAAAAATATATTAAAATATATATACATATATCAAAATTTGTTCTAGAGCACCTTCCCACCTTGGATCCAGTAGCTCTCCCGCATTAACCTTGTTCTAACTGAGCAATGCCATTTGTGTTCCCGTGTTTAGGTATTACTTCTACTGCTGCATAACCTTTTTGGCAAAGTGCCAAACTTATTTCCAAGCATCTATGCTGCTACACATTTCTTGTACTACTTTCTCCACTTTTTATTAAGTTTCTGCCAAGTTGATTCATTCTTCTTTCTTCTGGCCATCTTTCACAGTTAAAGAAAGTGTGCTCGTCCTCCAATGCACTTTCTCAATAAATGTAGCAGAACTCGCCAGTTTTTCCCATCTTGTCATCTTGGAGCGCATTTGTGTCAAATAAAGAGAGATTTTAGATGATATTAATAGTCTATCTTTAGCACTATAATTTTCTGTCGAACGATCTTTGCTCTTACTTCAAGAACTCTCCATTCTGCCAGAGCTTCGATACCTTGTTCTATTTCGCAAGCAATTCAACTCAAATGACTGCTGGTATGCCGGTACTATCCTTAAGGCTGATCTTCTTTGTAAGGAGTATATGGGCCACCGTCTTACTTCCATATTTCGATACCATTAATATTCAAGGTTAGATTTGTCGCTTTCATCAGGAGTTTTTGTTTTGCTGGCATTGAACTGTTGACTTTATATTATAATTGGTATTAGTATTAGCATTAGTATAAATATTCGTATTACTTTTAATACAGGTTTTTGTATTATTACTGCTATCATAAGCATTAACTCGAATTCATGCGAGTGTGTTTAATGGAATTACTGTTCTCTACAATATTAGTATTAGCTTTAGTATACATATTATATTATTAAGTACTGAAATCAATAATTGTATATTTACTCTTATTATTATTGCCATTATTGGCTTGTATCATATTTGACTTAATAATATCTAATTATCAACATTCAATTAAACACCCACAAAGTGCGCAAATGGGCTTCCCCTTTGGGATTGAATTGTATTCCATTATTTGGCCATCATATATGTACATATATGTAGCGTGACGCTATCATACCCCATCAACAGGTACTACTATAATTTGGTGTTTCAACTGAATACACGCAATACGATGTCTCTAATACATATAAATAGTTGAAGAAGAAGTTGTACCTTGACAACATATTTACATTGTAAATTGAAATATATAGAAAACTTTAATACTTGTTGCTTATATTGACAGTTTATAACTCTTGGCTGAACAGCCAATCATAGCTTTTAGGCGCTGTAATTGTTTTATTGACGAGGCCTTATCTCAAATATTGTATACTAGCACACATCATGTTATCAATCAACAATTACGTGGGCCATTTGATTGTAAGCCTGTTGCTTTTATAATTAATTAAATAAAGTTCGCTTTTAAAGTATGCACTTGAATATCGAAAACAGGTCAGACAAGTCAATAAATAGTCCACTTACATATGTATAAACGAATACTACACCTGCATTCCCTTTCATGCGCCAGTAATCATAGATTGAATATTAAATCTATATTCCTTGATGGGCAGTTTATTCAATTAATTATATGCACCTCGGCTGACGAACTAATTGAAATGAGTCGACTGTTTTAATAACACTAATTGCCTGCGCTAACGATCCATTGTAGCCCGCACTCGTCTGAGCTCCAATATCCTAATACAATAAGCAGCGCATGCAACGGTTTCCAATTGAGTGCAAAATGACAGAAATTGAGCAGTTGTTACTTCAGAAACACTCAATGTGAGCGAGTGAAACTGTTTGGCACTGCTGTGTGCCTAATCTTGGCAGATAGTCTGCTCGTTAGTCTATTGATGGATTGGAAACTATGCTAAAATTAGTCGGGCAGGAATCAAAGGAGTTTCTATGCGAACGCACTGGCCGCATTAGAGTTTATAAATATAATGTGAGGCGTAGCCAAACTGAATGTCACTCGTATCAGTTTGGCAAAAATAAATATAGTTAATATATACATGCGTACATATACGTAAACATATATTATTTTGGCACACATTTTGAGCTCTAAACTTGTCGCAAACTGTTGATTAACATGGTTTCCGCTTTGAGAACAATGTACTACAAATTGTTGCACATACGCCCCGTGCGACAATATATAAAGCGCAAACAAAGTGAAATATGTGCATAAGCAAAATAAAATAACTTTAAAACCAAAACTCAAACAAATCAACAACAAAAAGGCAACTGCAGTGAAAACTATTTTGCGTGCTCGTGCTTGTGTGTTTGTGTGTGTGTGTGTGCACATGTTATAAACAATAAACAAAAGGCAACAACAAGAACGATAACGTTTAAACAAAACAACGGCGCCCAGCAGAGACAGCAAGCGAACTCACTCGAGCAGACAATGCCATGGGCATTTGAGTGCGAAACCAGGCAGCGCACACTCACACTCACACACACACACTAACAGTCACACTGACACTCGCACACATGCATACACATTGAGAATATCACTCGTATGGCCGGCCAGACTAAATGAGTGTAAAAATTGCTGCTCTCTGTGTATGTGTGTGCATGTGTGTGGCTGTGGGTGTGTGTGTGCGTGCGATACGTACATACGTCCGAGCGCTCGAGCATTCGAGCGTCAGCGTCGAGCGCTCGACCACTAAACTTAAACAGCGCCTACTTCAAATGCTTCAGTAGACGCGCAGCCCCTGAGTAAAACGCAAGTCAAGCCCGAGGCCCCAAAGCCGGCGTTCAATCAATCTCAATCAATGAGGCGCAGCAGCAAGCACATTTAATTAGACGAGCAACGACCAAATCCGAACGAGTGCAAATTTCAATCAAGTTGCAAATTAGCAAAGCCTTTGCGCAGAAATTAAGTGAAACGAAAAATCAATCGGGCATTTCAAACCAAGACGACAGCCGGCCGGTGAAAAGGCCACGTTACGCATACGCCGCGTAGGCGTTTCATATTTTTTATATGCCACTAGCCACTTGTAATTTGCCATTTGCCATTTGCCACTTAAAACAATTTGACCTGTCACGCTGATATCTATTGTGATTTAGAATTGTTTTTCCTGTTTGTGTGTGTGCGTGTGTGTGTGTGAATCTGTGTCTAATTGCCCAGAGGCAAGGAATCGAATTGCGCTACATTAGCGAGCTGCTACAAAGCCACAAGAGAACATGTCATTCGATATAGCCATCGCCGATCAGATGCGCATTGCATTAAAGTAAGTGAATACAAATATTTATATATCATAATAAATGCATACATTCTCAAGCAAAGCTTTGATAAACAATATTGAATTTTTATTTACAAATACATGTCATTTACATAACACTATTAAAAAAGCTAACTACAAAGATTTCAATTTAAAAGAAAGCAGATTTTTTTTATATCACATATATACATATATATTTTAACTATATTAATTATAAAAAATTTGGTTTATTTTTTAAATTTAATACAAAGTATATATTATTATTATTTTTTTTTTATTTTTTATTTTTTTTTATAAAATAATGGAATTTACCTACAAGTGGTCAATTAAAAAATGTATATATTAAAATATCATACATATATAAACAATTTTGTTTATTTTTCAAAAGATATAATCAAAAAATATTTAATACAAATCAATTTGATTTTTTTTGATCTATTTATTATTATTATTTATTTACTTTTTACTTGAAAATAGAATAGAATACAAAGTCTAGAAATTTATATATATTTCAAATTAAAAAAAACATTTTTCTTTTAAATTGTTGTAATATATCTAAAAAAGCTATCTAAAATTAGTTAAATTAACAAAATATATTTAGCTGTTTAATATTAAAACATTTTTTAGTTTAAATTGAAATTTAAAATTTCAGTCTTTATATTTGATTATCAAGGAAATTCCGACTTATTTTTGTTTTCTTTACTTTGCAATAAAATGAATACCTCTTTAAACAGGTGATTTACTAAGTTGATTTCAATTTGCTTTGATTATTTATTGATAAGAATTTTATCATAGCCTAATTATAAAATAATTTCAACTATATTTAGTTATGTAATAGAAAATAATAATTTAGTCATACCTAGAAAATATTACAACTAATTTAAAACGTAATCTAGGTCACATTCATTAGACTTTACGACATTAGACTTGATTGCACTGATTATATAATAGAAATACTTGTGCCCTGTGGCATTTGCAATCGATTCGCAAATAAAAATTGCCGTCTGATTGGCTTAATGGGAATCTATCGAATAGTTCAAGTGCCGATTGAACCTTTCTCACTAGCATGAGCACGGGTTATCGCCCATCAGTCGAAAAAAAGAACTATAAATATAAATTTTGTAGAAATAACTGCGTCAGAGCTTGGAATATTGAGCTTATCAGCACTTGGCCTACCGTAGCTGCCGTATCAAACGCAGAGCAGCCACAGAGGCTGGGCTCATCGAGCACCGTGAATCCGGTTCATGTACATACAGCTGGAGGTCTTTCCATATATAAATCTGCATCCGCATTGTCTGCACTTGCGCGTCACCTTGGGGATCCGGCAGAGCAGCGACTGATAAGATCGTCACTATGTCTAGAGTCTCACTGTACTACAGTGAACTTTGTGCCCAGTGACCAGTCAGAATGAGTAAACGTAATTTGAAAAGGTTTACCAATGCTTCTTGTACGTAGTTTTTATCAGCTGTCAGCCTATTTTAATGTTACTAATTTAGAATATGTATAACAATGCGAAATCTGTTGATAAGGACGCACTGACTGGAGCCGAGTCAGTGTTGCTTGAGCACTCCACTACATAAATCAAAAGTTTAGTTAGCTTATCAAATGACTCGGCCAATTCTATTATCAACGCTGCCTTAAGCCAATTTATGTGAAATCGAACAGCAGTTGAAATCGTTCTGACTAACTGGCCAAAGTCAAGATCACAGCGAAAATTCGCTATGCACACGTTTGGCTTACTTCGCCCAAAATGTCAGGGTTAGCCTAGCGTAATTTTTGTAAAAATTCTGCGAGCTCGACAAACTGTGTCAGCAGCTCGAAATGTCAACAAACTGTTTGTGTAGATGCATAAAAAAAAAAATAATAATAATAACAACAAAAAACGAGTCTTTTGCGGAGTTTTGGCCGGGGCTCAGTCAAGTTTTTTGTTTCGCAAGACTTGAAAACAATTTCAACGCTTAGGAAATAATTGAGAATTAACGCTTGGGCAAATATTCCAGGTAATTTTTAGGCAACAAAAAAAAAAAATAAATAAATAAATAAATAAAATAAAAAACAACAACAGCTGTGAGCAGTAGAACTAATTTTTATACCTAGTCTCAGTGCCATTAAATTGAATTGTATTCGTTTTTGTAACACATTTATTTAATAGGCCTGCTTAAAGGTGAATATTTTCTGTGCATAAATAAATAATTAGCTAGGCAATTTGAATAATAAATGCAATTCAAAGAATTCGAGTCGACTCATTAACGAAACACTCCTAAAATTCATTATTAATATAGGGAAAGAGTATTTGATGTAACTTCGAAATTTCATCTGAATCGTAATAAAATTTTCTCAAGATTTCTGCCTTATATGAAAGAGAACTAACATTTGTATACATTTACGAAAGCGAAACGGGTATATAGGTTTTGTGCAATGTTCATCCTGCTGTCCGTCTGTCTGTCTGTATGACTGCAAAACATTTCGCAGCTATAGAATTTGGATATTTGAAATTTGCAGCATAGGCAAAATTTATATACTGTGAAGATTTGTATTATACGCCCACTAGGGGCGTGACAAATCGAAAAATGCATTTCCCAGTATTTCTGGAACCATACTAGTTGAAATTTGGAGTATATACTCGGATTGATAATTCAAGATCCAACAGATACGGCGAAGATATATCCGCCCATTATGGGCATGGAGAATTAGGTAAAACTTTATGTTTGAGCTATATCTTAGAGCTAGATACTCCAAATTTAGCAACAACTCACATACTATATTGACATTGAAATAATTGTTACATATCAATTGGGGGCGTGGCAAATCTGAAATTTATCTAGCACCGTTTTGGCAGAGAATGAGTGTTCTGCCGTTGGTAACACCCCACTGAAGCGTTTTTACTTGCATTCATTATGAAATTCTCCCGTAAAGCTAGTGACAAATTCAAGCTAAATTTGGATTTTCGTTTTGAGCAGTGAACCAAAATTTGCATTGCTTTATTTATATACATATATATATATATTTTTTTAAATATTGTGTTTGGTAATTATTTTCTCTTGCTTTTGCCCTGTTTCTGCCGCAATAAAACGGCACTTCCATTAATAAAAATAAAAGTTATAAATTGAATATTATAGTCGAGCGTATTGTGTCTAGAATCGTTCTTTGGCGAAATGAAATCCATCAATTGCAAGCGATTTTGGATTTTGCATTTGCATTACTTTACACATCGCTGCACGAATTTGATAAATGGCTACAAATTTGTTCAGCCACATTTTTGGCAGCCAAAATAAAATGCGCTGGGCCAGAATGTCATTGACCTGCAGTGCGCTGCAGGCAAAATGATGTATTGAAATATTGATTGATTTCAGATCTCTTCCACTATGCTTGCTACGTTTGAGTTATGGAACACATACTTTAATTGAGGCATGCATTTTCTAACAAGATAAGGCAGTGCATTGCCAGCTAATTGACAGATTAAGGCATTTACAAGGAAGCTGCTTAGAGGAGCCGTAAATGGCAGCAGACGAGGTCAAGACATTAGGTTGTTGAGGCTGTCTATGTGAATATATACACATATAAATTAATTTTATTACAGGGGCATTCATCACTTGGAACTCTAAATTTGCGTTCATAATCAGAGACATTTCGCACCTGCCAAACGCTCAGACATCAGCTAACTAATGCTGTTGACAAAAGACTTCCGCTGATGATACTCGGGTATATGTATTTATTTTAGATATGTTATATGCACATCTGATTAGCACACTGTAAATAATTTATGTGGTTAGTTTCGTATGCAAAGTCAATGTCAGAGATTTCTGTGAACGTCGTTTCTTTGTGATTTCAATTTCAATCGGCATACAAATCGCCAGCAGACCCAGAAACAGATGCGGCCCGGTAATGGGATATTGCGTTTCGACTGCCACATGATTATTTTCATGTCAGAGGGTCATAAAAATAAAAGTTATATGAATATATATATATATTACAGGTTCGGGGATTTATGTAGCTCGGCTTGGAATAACCAGTTCTATAGACTATAGTCTGGCCCAGGTTAGTTTATAGCTGCGAGCTCGTTTATGTAGCCTCCGATGACCTTGAGCTCGGTGAAATTCTAGAATTAATGCTTGCAATTAGCGCGCACTGTATAAGTGTTGTACAATTCACACAGAGTGCTTAGAAGAGTTTTTAACTTGAATTATGAAAATACCCTCAAGGTTGCACTCTGCTCTGTAAAAATACTCGAAGAAGATGATGAACTTCGCCAGATGCTAATTAATTTGTTGCCTACGAGTGATTTGTGTGAGCAGCAAATTTTTTTTTTTTTCATATTTCCATATCTGAAAATCTATATCGAGGCGCCGCGGTCTGCTGTGGATCGACTCACGCATCGTTTGGCTGGCACGTTTTCTAAATGGAAACGCACTTGAAATACTTAATGGGGCCGCTCGCGCTCTCTGGCGTTCACGTACACGTAATACCCTGTTCTATGGCAACAACAATAACAACTACAACGACAACAAAATAAAGCGCTAGACTGTGTTTTGCTTGCGTTGCAATGAATATTTTATTTTCAGTAGATTCGATAATTGGCTTGATTTTGATTAGAATTTAAGGTAGTGCTTGATAATGCTGATAAGACGCCGAATTTTTGCTTTGTTCTTTAAATATCAAGAAAATTGCAGTCGGAGAGGGACAGAGCGAAGGGGGAAATATATTAAGAGAAAAACTCACTAATTAATAATTTAAAACAATTTATTCCAAATTATTGAAAATTTCTTTCTTTTATGTCTTAAATTTAAAAAATGAAATAAAGAAAAAAATCTTTCATAACATGACAAAACTTTAATAAATTATTTAAATTTTGTCCTTAGAAAAAATAATAAAATTTTATAAATCAATTAATTTATGAATATAATCATTTGCTATTAGTTTAATACAAAATTCAATAATTCAAAAGAATTTAATTTAAAGGAAAATAATTTGATCGGGCTTAAATAATATTTTAAGATACAAATTTAATGAATATATTTTTAATTTTATAAATGTCTTTAAAAGTGCAAAGGTAAATAACTATAAAAAAAAATTTAAATGAGAATTTTTATATTCAATAATATCTGTTCGTCCTCCATGTTTTGTATTCCTAAAGGTTAATCAGGTTTAATATTATTTAATATTCAAGGCAAACTGTATGCAATTACTTTTCATAAAGCATTTATTTTTTAAAGAGAATTTTTTTGTTTGTGTTTTCTTAAGTTAATAATAATTGTATTTTATATTATATTATTTATTTTTATTTTAGGCAGTGTCTTAAAATTCATTTTAATTTTGTTTCTCATAAAATTAATAACTACTAAATAACTGTTGACTTATATTAAGCATCTGTTTCATTTAAATACATATTTTTCTATATACTCAGTACATATGTATGTAACTAACCTAGGGCTATAGATAAGGCAACTGATATGTAAGATATATCGTAAATTATTATAATATCCTCTGGTTATTCTAAGTCCCATTTCTATGCCACCTGCTGGTGAAATCTTTAGAATTTTTTAATGTGGTTTGGCTAGCGAGACATGAATGGCTATGGAGGCCAGCGCAAAGCGTCTATTGAATGTTTACAAACAACGCAGGCGAATGTTTATTGAAGCACTTGGTCAATTTGATGGGCTGGAAGTGCACTCACCTGTCGGATTCGTATTGCATTGATGATGCTCACCCTTGTTTATCTCTTACTTCTTTCCAGCTATGTCAAGTTTAAGACAAAGCAACAACATTTGCGCAGCAACGATAGGGTCGTTGCCGACACGGTCTATGGGCGGGTGAAGGGCGTGAAGTGGCGCTCGGTGTATGGCCCGCACTACTACAGCTTTGAGGGCATACCCTTTGCCAAGCCCCCGGTGGGGGATTTGCGCTTTAAGGCGCCCGTCGAGCCGGATGCCTGGACGGAGGTGAGGCGGTGCACGCGCGTACGCACAAAGCCCTGCCAGGTGAATCTGGTGCTGAAGCAGGTGCAGGGCAGCGAGGACTGCCTGTACCTGAACGTGTATACCAGGGAGGTGGGTCTAATGAATAGTTTAATTAAAAGTGAATCCAAATTTCATGGTCATTGATTCTATTCCAGCTGAAGCCGCAAAAGCCGCTGCCCGTGCTCGTCTGGATCTATGGCGGTGGCTTCCAGATGGGCGAAGCCTCGCGAGATCTCTACAGTCCCGACTACATAATGATGGAGCACGTGGTGCTCGTGACCGTTACCTATCGCCTGGGCGTGCTGGGCTTTCTTACGCTAGACGACCCCGAGCTGGATGTGCCCGGCAATGCGGGCCTCAAGGACCAGGTGCTCGCCCTGCGCTGGGTAAAACGAAATTGTCAGTTCTTTGGCGGCGATCCGAATAACATAACCGTCTTTGGCGAGAGCGCAGGCGGCGCCTCCACGCACTACATGATGCTCACGGAGCAGACGCGGAATCTCTTTCACAAGGCCGTGCTCATGTCCGGCTCGGCGCTGTCGCCGTGGGCCGTCACGCCCAAGAACGACTGGGCGTACCGGCTGGCCAAGGCCACGGGCTATACGGGCGAGCCGATCGACCGGGAGATATTCAAGCATCTGCAACAGTGCAAGGCGAGCAGCATGCTGCGCATGGCCGAGGACATTGTCACCATGGAGGAGCGGCATCAGCGCAAGGTAATGTTCTGCTTTGCACCCACCGTCGAGCCATACGTGTCCAAGCACTGTGTGATACCAAAGCACCCGCTGGAGATGATGCGCAACTGCTGGGGCAACGACATACCCCTCGTCGTGGGCGGCAACTCCTTCGAGGGGCTGCTCGTCTTTCCCGAGGTGCGCAAGTGGCCCGATCTGCTCTGCGAGCTGGGCGACTGCGAGTTCCTCACGCCCGAGGATGCCGGCCTCGATGCGGACCAGCGACGAGCCTTTGGCAGGAAGCTAAAGTCCTCGTACTTTGGAGACGCCGAGCCCAGCGCCAAGACAATACTGCAATACTGTGATGTAAGTAGAGCTAGAAAATATATAGATAAGGAGTAAATCTAGATAATAATCTCAGAGCAGCCAAAACAATCAGGATGTTGACTGATAACCATGTATGACATGAATGAGTTACATAGATCAATGCTTTAGTCAGAGGATTGAGATATAATATTGAGGTATAATAGTTCATGCTGGGCTGCTCTATTCTTCTAAGTATATTTGTATTGGTGAGGAATACTCAGAGTGGGTGCTGCATTCAGTTGATTGCGATATAAAAGTCTATGCTGATGTCTCATCTATGCAGAACTCAGATGAGCAAGCCAGAGCCATCAATGTCTCACGCAGTTGAGCAGATGAGGCTGATGATTGCAATGCAACTCTTTATGATGAGCTGCTGTCTTTCTCGTAGCATTAGTGGGGGATACTCAGAGTGGTATATCGATGAGTGAGCTATGTATATACACTTTAGCTGAGCTGTTGGTAAGAGCGACGTCTTTTGTATACTCTGGACCCATTAAAAATGGGAAATCAGGGTATAATGGGTTTGTTCAATTTATGTAGCAGGCAGAAGGAATCGTTGTAGACTCCATAAAGTATATATTCTTGAATACACCGATGAGTTGAGTCATTGTAGCCATGTCCGTCCGTCGTTTGTATGAACGCGTCGATCTCTGAAGATATAAGAACTAGAGACTTGTTTTTATATCCATTTTCTGTTACAGATAAACATTTCGTTTCTTATAGACAATTTATCCATGTTGCCAATTGCTCCCATGGCGTGTAATTGGGGCAAAGGACACATGTGTTAATCGCATGTCCCTAGGTTCAATCGCTTTGACATTGGGGCTGGTCGTAAATTTCATGTTAATGCTTTAGCATGTTAGACACGTTTTATAGCCTTATATTTGTGTATTGCCATTGATTCGAAAGAAAGAGAACTGAAAGAGTGGCTAGAGAGATATTTAAATATAAATCAATTTGAGTGCTGCAGCCAAGCATACAAAATAAATGATGAAAATTAAGCTGTGCATATTTCCACCTGTTGTACCTGCTGTAGGCAGGGCAGTAAAAATATATGAATATAAATAATAAATATAATAAATCACAACATTAAAGCATATACTTGAATTTATAAATTTATTTGGCTGCTCTTTGATAGACGCTGTGCATAGAGCAGATAGAAATATATACAGCTTACCTTCAATTTCTCTATCTCTCTCTCTCTTTATGTATATATATATATATATATATATATATATATATATATACTTACCCATATTCAAGTATTAAGACGTCTGGCTTTAATCCATGCACTGAATTTATTACAGCTCTGCTCGTATAAATATTTCTGGCATGGCATCCATCGCACCCTGCTGTCGCGCAGTCGGCACGCGCCGCATGCGCCCACATTTCTGTATCGATTCGATTTTGACTCGGAGCACTTCAACATAATGCGAATTATTACCTGCGGCCGCAAGGTGCGCGGCACGTGCCATGCCGATGATTTATCCTATTTGTTTTACAATGCGGCTGCCAAAAAGCTGAAGACGCACACGGACGAGTTCAGGACGATAAAGCGTCTGGTGTCCATGCTGGTGCACTTCGCGACGACCGGCAAGCCCAGCATCGCCCTCTATCCGCAGGAGGAGCCGAACGGGAAGGCGACTAGCGTACAGCCAGAGGTCTGGCTGCCCATATCCCGGCAGGATGCGGTCTTCAAGTGCTTGAATATTTCAAAGGATGTGCACGTGATTGACTTACCTGAGGCCGACAAGCTCTGGCTCTGGGACAGCATGTACGCCGACAAGCAACTATTGTACTAGAGACCAACAAACATTCAGCCCGCTCTCTCCGCTCCCCGTTCTCCGTTAATATTTACGTATGTAGCTTTAAGTCATGGCCCTCGGCTTGGCCCTAAATGCACAGCAAAGCTGTTTGCTTTGGCAGCAAATGTAAATTTATATATATAAATATTTTTATACACACTCACACACTAGCACACGCACACACTCAGAGATACATCCATGCGTGTGTGTTTGTAAATATGAGCATATTTTTTATAAAGTCCTTTTGGCTATTTATATTCTGATTGAGTTATTATCGAATGGCATTTTAGTGTAAACACAAGCCCATGAAAACAAATAGAAAAAAAAACAAAACAAAATCAATGTTTAAGCTTTAAATTTGTGTATATAAGTAATTATTTATGCATCTAGATTGTTTAGACTTTATATATTACTATATTATAGTTTGTAATATCACATTAATGCGTCGTATACGAATAAATCGAATATATATAATTATGCTTTGCAGTTTAGCTCTTTTTTTTATTTATTTATTTATTTATTGAGCGAAACGTTTACGACTCTTCAATTGCTTCAGTCCAACCAATTGGAAAAACCCAAGCGAAAGGTATGCAGCGCATTATTATATTAAAAATTCCTAACATTTTCAGACACCTACACACACATACACACACACCCTCACGCTAAATACACACTTTAGCTGTTGACAGGCCAAAGCTTGCATATTCCTTTTTCACCCACCCACACACACACACTCACACACACACACACACACACATACACATACATACATTTATTTATTTTATTTATTTATTTATTTCTTAAAGCTATTGACAAAAACGAGAGTCAATTTTAATTTAAAAAAGCCTATACAAAGTACAGGATATGATTTCAATAGTAACACCAACCCGATGGGGGTATTTTATTTGCCAGTCCGGCCAGCTATGCCCACGTCTCACAGCCAATTATGGTCAGTGATACTATTGAAGCTATGAAAAGAAAGTGTTAGTAAGAAAGCTTAAAAAAATAAATTAAATGTAGGTTTAATTAACTATATTTAACATAATAAATTAATAATTAAAAATAGTTCTTAAAACTAAAGAGAAAAAATAAATAAATTTAAAAAAAAAGTAATAAAATAAAAATAAATAAAAACTAAAAAACCAAAGAAAACAATAAAATTAAAAAGTAAAGGAAAAAGATTTAGTTAGAAAAGGAGAAAGGAAGGTATTAAAAGAAATATAAGAATAAGAAATAATAAAAAGAAAAGAGAAGAGAAGAGCCAAAAAATAGTATAATAGGATAGAATTGAGAAATCATTACACAACATTGGCAACGAAAATATATACCAATGCTTATGCCTGGGCATCGTGAGTGAATTCCCTAAGATGAGCTAATAGTAAGGTTTTTATTTTAGGAAGAGAGAGCTCTAAGGAAAAGACGTGATAATATTTATTAAAATTAACACAAAGAACATGAAACGCACTGTGCAAAGAATAATCCCTAGTGCACACAGGTAAATGAAGCGGACGATAGTGTCTAGTTGCTCGGGACGGAACCGAAAAATTTAGACGACCCAACAGAGAGGACGAATCAATATCACCACTAATCAATTTATGCAGAAAAACAATTCCTAAAATTGTTCTGCGATTGGTTAACAATGGAAGATCAATTAGCTGGAGCCTACTATGATAAGATGGTAATCGTAAATTACTGTCCCATCTAAGATCTCTTAAGGCAAAGAGAAGAAACTGTTTTTGGACCGATTCGATACGATCTTGATACAGTTTATGCTGCGGAGACCATACAACAGAGCAATACTCTAAGATAGGACGCACAAGCGAAGTATATAAGCGCTTGGTAGTGAAAGGATCATTAAATTCCTTAGACCAACGTTTAATAAAGCCAAGCACACTTTTTGCTTCATTAATGATGGTAGAAATATGAAGATTAAAGTTAAGTTTACAGTCAAAGAACACACCAAGATCTTTGACTGTAAAGATGCGTCGTAAGGAAAAATTGCTAATTTTATAATCAGCAATTAGGGGAACGGTACGACTGAAGGTCATTGTCATACACTTTGAACAATTTAAGTCCAGCTGGTTTTCCACACACCAAAGTTGAAATGCATTTAGGTCATCTTGAAGGTGATGATGACCATTTGCATTGGAGTAGGGAAGGCAAAGTTTAACATCATCAGCATACATAAATATGGTAGAATGTGAGATACAGCTAGGAAGGTCATTTATAAAAAGGGAAAAGAGCAATGGACCCAAATGGCTACCCTGAGGTACACCAGACGAAACAAATATAAGTTTAGACATAGCTGTTCTCAGCAGGACTCTTTGGGTTCTACCCATTAAATAGGATGAAATCCAAGACACAAGACTGGGTGAAAATCCTAAGCGTTCAAGCTTAAGAATTAGTATGTGATGATGTACTGAGTCAAATGCTTTACTGAAGTCCGTATAAATAACATCAGTTTGCATTTTTTTAGAAAAGCTGTCATTAACAAGCGAAGTAAACTCAAGTAAATTAGAGGCCGTTGATCGATTTTGAACAAAGCCATGTTGAGATGGTTGAATAATCGATTTACAAAAATGCTGCAAGCCCGATGTTATAATTTTCTCAAATAACTTCGGAATAGCAGATAATTTCGCAATGCCTCTATAATTGGAAATATCAGATCTTCCACCTTTTTTATATAAGGGAATGATGAAAGATTCTTTCCAAATTGAAGGGAACACAGAAGTATCCAAGGACAAGTTAAACAATTTTAGTAATTGTGACTGAAGAGAAGCACTGCACTCTTTAATCACACAACTAGGAATATTATCGGCACCAGGAGAGAAAGATGATTTCAATGTCCTAATGGCTGCAGCCAGAGAGGATGCAGTAACTCTGGGGGTATTTATAGACCCATAATCAGGGAGTGAATATGGATATGAGTTGCTGTAGAGATCAGCAGAAGAATAAGTGGATTGAAAAAAATCAGCAAATAGATCAGAGGAATCCTGGTCATTGCAAGTTTTTTCACCTCCAAGGACAAACGAGGACGGCAAACCAGAAGATTTACGCTTCGAGTTTACAAATGAGTAAAATTGTCTGGGATCACGAGTAAACTGACGTTTGCAGCGTGTAAGATAATTCTCATAACAGCTAGAATTTAAAAGATTGAAATTTGACTTGGCAATGGAATATTTGGACCAGTCAACACTTGAACCAGACTTTTTATAATTTTTAAAACATTTAGTTTTAATGTTTCTCAAGCTCGAAAGAGTCTTGGTAAACCAAGGGGGCTTATTTGAAACAGGCGAAATACGGCGGAGAGGAACACAAACATCCAGAAAAGAGTTTAAGGTAGAATAAAAAAACGATGCTGCCAAATTAATATCAACTGACTCATTTAAAATAGACCAGTCTGTCGAATTAATTAATTCGTTAAGCAAAACGAAATTGCATTTACGATAACAGCGACTGAGTTTAGAAGGCATTGGAGTAGTAGAGGTAGGATTAACAACTGTTAATAAAACCTCTAAAGTGGGGTGATGTGTATCCTCAGGTAAAGAGAAAGGAGTTGATCTCACGACATTAATGAGCGAATCATGATTAACAAACACAAGATCAAGAGTACGATTAAGATGGTTTGAAATAGAGTTCATCTGAAACAAAGACAGGTTAAACAATTCATCAAACAGATAGTGATCAATTGTCGGAATTAAGTAATTAGCATTATAAGTTGATAACCAAGAAGTGTTCGAAATATTAAAATCACCCAACACAAGAAGACAATCTCTATCATTTACATGTTCGTTAACTTCTTTAATACAATTTATGTGGTGATCATAAACTTGTACATCAGAAGAGGGAGGGATATAAGAACATGTTATGTATAATGAGCACGATGGGAGAGTTAATTTAACCGCTATAATCTCCACATCATGAAGGGACGAAAAGGTAAACAATTCAGAGTGGATAATGGATTTAACCGCAATTAACACCCCACCACCTCTGCGCGACGAACGGTCAAGTCTATAAATAGTGAAATTACTTGAAAGAATTTCACTATTATGAATATTATTACTTAGCCATGTTTCAGTGAAAGCGATAATATCATAATGTACACTGAAACTATGCAAAAAAAGACTTTTAAGTTTTGAGTTTAAGCCACGTACATTTTGATAAATCAGGGACAGTTGAGAAGAGGTTTGTAAATAGTTTAGTTTTTTGGTACAACATTTGATGAAGATTGCACCGAAGGTAAATTCACTGAAATAGGCATCGATCTGTTACGATTTTTGGGTTTAAATTCATGAACAACTACATGAGGTGGCCAGAAATTAGGATCACAAAGGGTTTTAAAGTGTTCTACAGGCACATTGATTTTAAACGAAGCAATTTCACGCGGTGTCGCGAAACTAAACTTCGATATAAAAACATTTGTCGAAATCTTATTTTTGATAAAAGCCGATACTGCCTCAATGGTAGTGTCAGATGAAAGCCTAGATAAGAAAACTTGCTTTCGAGGAGAGACAACAGATAAGGTAATGCTAGGAGAGGCTGACTTATTGTCACTCTTTGTTTGAACAACAGTAGGAGAAGTATCCAATTGTTGAACAGGAACTAGAGTTTCAATAGTAGCATCAACTTGGGGAACAATAGAGTCGGGACCAGGTAATGAAGGGTCCAGTGAATTAGGGGCCGAAGACACAACAGAAGCACAAGGTGAGGGTGGAGCAAGCGAATTAGGCGACGATGTAGGCACAGAAGGAGGTACCAACAACGAAAGAGCCTCAGGTTGAGAAGGGTGACACTCGAAATTATACTGAGTCAGAATTTCTTCAGCAGCAGCCATATCACTGGCTAACTGCTTAGAAATCTTCTTCAGTTTTAGGAATTGAGCCTTTACAGCACTATACATTTTAGAAAAATTTACTTGTTTTTCTAAACACATTGGGCAAGACCAGCGGACGCCCCCACTACCAATTTTTGATGTGGACATAATCTTGTCGTAATCACGACCAGTGAGACCTGCACATTTAGTGTGCATCAAATTATCACACAACCAACAATGTACAAATTGCACTTGTGCAGAGTCCACTGTCTGCCTGAACGAACAAGATTTTTTGCAGCAACTCATATTGGCAACAGGGATTCAAAATTACAGAGATGAAGCAGAAACAAAGAATAAAAACAAAGAATAAAAATGTGTTGAGCAAGCGAATCACAACAACAAACCGCCTTAGTAAGAGCAAATACGAAACAACAAAAACAGACCGTTACAGAGCGTAACGAAAGGAACGCAGAGAGAATAATTGCACAGCACAACGATTGAATTTGTGGGAGCAAGTGTACCAACACACACACTAACCAACGTGTAAAAAGTGAAAAGAGGAGAGCGCCAAAAAATAGGAACACTAGACAATTGCAAATAAATGCAAATATCAAACCGACGCTGCACCAAAACACACCGAATAAAAAGTCAGTTTTAGAAAGCACAGCAAACACGGATTAAACCTTGCACAGGAATATATAGCCAAAAGCAAAGATTAACCGACCGCAGTTATGTAAAAATTTAATAAGAACAATTAATTGTAAAAAAGAGGCAAATATGCAGAGCAGAAAACGAACACGTCTGTACACTCTCACTGAGAACTCTCTCTCTTTTTATATTGAAACACCGTTTGATTATAACGGCATTTCCTTGCATTGTCAATTGTTAAGGAAATATTCTAAAAAATAAAAAAATAATAATAAATAATAAAATAAATATTAGTTTATAAAAATAATAATAATTAAAATAACAAATAAATAATATTTTATATTTTTATCCTTTTACTTCTAACAATCAAGATATAAAATTGTTCCTGTTACCCCATAAAATGATTAATTATTGGCCCATTTTTTCTCTCTCTCCCTCTCTTTGTGAGCTTTAACCGAAACAACATTTTGTAATTTGTTTGTGCTGCGTTGTCTCTATGTGGCCATTTGAAAAGTCGTTTTGTCTGGCTTAAATTCAACACACGGACTACATTTGCTACCTTTGCCGCCGTCTGCTGGCATTAATTGTAATTAACAACTTACACGTGCTACACATTCACTAAGCCGGCCGACCTTCGGCCTCCAAAAATGGTGCTCATATACATATCTCTTGCATGTTTATTTCCTTGTAATTATTATTTACAGTTGCTCTGCAAATTGCTAAAAATTTACATGGGCGAGCGCACTTTTAGGCGCTGATTGAATTCCATTCGCTGTTTAGCAGCGGCCGCTTGAAAGTATGCAATACTTTTTGGCAAACATTTTGCTTATGGGAATTTGAGGTGGGTTTGATATATGCTCACAGGAGTTAACTAATAAGTATTAAGTATTAATATTATTATTAAGTATTAATATATTAATTGCTGTTTACATTTCTGTTTAGTGTGGCAGCAATGTATCACGTTTATATTTGGTGTCCTTGCAAAGCTTTAACTAGGCAAATAGGTGCTAGTCTAGGCCAAGTAACTAGTTGTATTCAATATATAATAAATTTTAATTTAGACAACTTTAATTTTGATATTACGTTGAGATTAAAGTCACTCGGCTCAAGCTGTCTCATCATCCAAGTTAAACAGGCTTTAACTATGTCAAATGCTTATACATTTTTAAAATCCCAGACAATAGTTTTTTTTTCCAACTTTTTGTTTTATTGTCACGTGTGTGCGAGTGGGCGCAACGGATGATACTCGCAAACACACACACCCTTACACGCACACAGCTACACTCGTAGACACACTTGCAAGCCGTAAGCCATGCTCCACATTGCTGCTCTGGCTCCGGCTCTGGCGTCGCAGCCCGCAGGGGCAACAGGAAGACGCATGTGTCCCGTGTGCCATAATCGAGTCACGGAATGGCTTGAAAAAAGTCACGCGAGATTGTTGAACTGTCTGAAAATTATGGCTGTCGGGGTTAGCCATTGCTATTCACAAGGGGGCGTGGCCCCCGGGCCGGACTTTTGATTTGATTTTGAAAAATTCATGAGTCCAACATTGAGTGCGCGCGCGAAAAAAGTTGCGACCCTCCGAGACTCCCCAACTGCCAGCCCCCGCCCCCTCTCAAAATTATGAACAACTGTCACGCTGTTTATTGTGTGACAGCTGGCATTTACGGCTTCGCCCTCTTATCTGGGCTCCTGGATATGTGGTTCAGTGTGAAATGCACAACATTTAATTACGAAGAAAATTGACATTTACGTCTCAATTCTTATGAATATTTGAAGAGACTTGCGGTAATTTCTACCAAAATTTTATTCAATTCAGCTGCAAATATTTGGTTATTGGGCCTTAACGATTTCTGACACATTTTATCAATAAGATTGACATTTAAAAGCAAACTGTGGCCATGTACGTAATTTTCTGAGCGACAGCAGACGGAAGTAAGCGAGTTAATATTTAATAATTTTTTTTTGTACAAGCAGTTCCTTGAATAATTCATTATTTGAAATTATTCTCAAAATACAAAGAAATGTGCTTTTTAGTAAACAAATGATTTTATGATAACTAAATTATGGTAAAATAGTAAATGTTTTTATGATGACAAAATGATTAGGCGAAGTACAAAAACAAGTAACTTTAGGAATTAGTTTATATTTTCGAGTGTAAACCGAGCAATAAATTATTATTATCTTCATATATTATTATGATTCTTTAGTTTTTTTGTGTAGCTTATGGACAATTAATGTATTTATTTATATTTTTAGCTCACAATGAGGTTAGCGTATATACCCCGTCTGGCTTCAATAAACATTATGTTAAAACTTTGAATATTTCAATATTGAGATGAAAATTAAATGAAATAATGTGATGAGTATATGCTTCTACTGAAAAACAATTTTGTTTTTCCGTTTAGTTTTTATTAAATTTGTTGTTTATTTGATCATTTTATCCGACGTGGAAAGTGCAAAGTCCAAATGAGTCGACCAAATTATCTATTAAATATTGTACGCAATGCCATTTTCCCGCTAATTAATTTTGATTTTTTTAATGTGTAAAACGTTAACAGATGGCAAAGATCAGCTAACACGAACACACACACGCACAGTCATAAATGTGTAAATCCCATCAAAGTACATGAACAGCTTTAATTTTCATTAATCAAAATCATTTTGAATTCAACAAAGTGCAAAATAAGCCAGAAATAGACGTAAATTTTCAATTGATTAAAATGAATTACGACAAAAAAAAAAATAAATAAAAATAAATGAATACAAAAAAAATGTGCACAAGTGCTGAGCACGAGATCCCAGAGAGAGCCACAGCAAATATTGTTGAGAGAGTGAGAGGCAGAGAGACAAAGAGTACGATCAGGTTCAGTTCTTAAAAGCTCAGAGAGTGACAGCTGCAGAGCATTGGAGACAACATAAGTCACGAGAGTTTATGATACACCATAGCCGGCGCTTTTTGCTCAAGGTCAAATACATAGTGATGGAAGCGACAACGAAGCATAACTGACCATAGAATATTGCGGTACATCATTATTTTGATTAAGTTTAATCAACTTTGATTTAAGTCAGTCCGCGTGCACATCGCGTGTGAGTGCCACATATCGAGCGATGGTTGCGATTAGCTCTCAATTTGCGTGACTGCGACTAAGTAACACTAACTAACGGCAACAGGCCATAACTAACTATAATTGTCCGGTCAGAGCAAACGACTGGCCCCATTTTCAAAATTAATACGTACGTCCAAAGCGCAGCACGGCGAAAGCTCCGCAGCGAACTTTAAGCGCGACAAAAGTTTTGCCGTGCAGCAATCGTCTATGCCCAATGGCCTAGTCCTTCGGTAAGCTGCAGAGTAGCGAGAGCCAGGTGTATACCCTTACTTTGTTTACCCTACTGTAAGAAAGCTCAACACCAAGCATATAAAGCGCTAAGCAGTCAAATTGATGACTTCATTTTCAGCTTACGTTGGACTCAAATGATATTTAACGACACGGCTCGATAAGATAAATATTTCTAGTACAGTTATGTATATTTAAATAATTATCTATTGTAAACATGAACTTTGCCTTATTACCAGCAATAAATATCAGTGAGCTTTCCCGAACGGTATTCCCTTTGACGGCTATGATTCATTTTTACTCGACATAAGTGAGGCACTGTTGACCAAACTTATCTACATATATGAAAAGAAAGATTAGGAAGGCGTGCCAGTGAAACAAGCGATATTACAGTGGACAAGCACAATTTCGGGCGGCACTTGCCATCGTGAAAAAATACTCATCATCACTTATCAATATTTTCTGATAAGGCGACTACAATAGGACGCACTGATTGAAGCTTAATCGCGTCGTAACCGTGAGTCAACTATGTACATATGCATTAACCTATGATTCAGTACGCAATGATCTATGCAAAATGGAGCTGTAAAATTCAGTACTATCTCAATCATAAAGAGAATTAGCATAGATAGAAGTAAGTTTGAGGCAAGAGCGAAAAAGCTGATTACAGAAATGACAGCGCTGCTCTCTCATTGATTACGGCTTGAGCTTTACTCAGCTGCGTACAGTAACAAGATCCACTAAAAAGAGGATGAGTAGGCTTACACAACAAAAAGATCAAGACGAATATGGTGAAGCACGCACAATAACAGCTGCTAGAAGCTCGAGAAGCAGCTTGCTTACTAAACACAGCAACCACATTTAGAGCCTGACTAACACAGCCGCTGAAGAATAAGCAGACCACATAATAACATTAACAACAACAACAAGAACAGTAATCTCAGCACAGCAGCAACAGGAAAGAGCAAGAAAATGAACTCACAATAGAAACAGCAATAAGAGCAAGCGCAACGCAGCAGCTACAAGTGCAAGAAGAAGAACAGATAACAACAATGAGAGCAAGCAAGTCAGAGCAGCTAGTTTCGCACGCTCTTTATGCTCAATGGTAGAGCTTTCGCATATGCCATGCGCTTAGAACTTTCGCGCGTAGCTTTTCGTTCGTGTGCTTTGAAAACAGTTGATGAGCTGCCTTCAAGTCAAACGGACGTGGCACGAGGCGTAGCTGAGAGACTAACTGTTTGAATAAAAGCAACAGCTTGCTAATAATACAATAGCAACAGACGCAGCAGCAGTAGCAACAACAACATCAACACAATATAAACTAAACTATAATAGAATTTATTTAATTTCGCGCCGCCTGGTAACAACAACAAACGTTTTTCGCGTGTGTCTTTGAAAGCGAAAGTTATGTGATAAGCAAAAAGCATAAGTGTCTCTGTGTGTGTGTGTATGTGTGTGAATCTGTCTGTGCGCTTTTTTCGCTGTACAATTATCCTGTGCGTGTGCTCAAGCGTGCGTGTGTGTGCCCAACTGCGCAGGACGTGCTCCAGCGAAAGCTGCTTATCAGCGTCTGTAGCTGCTGCCCACAGCAGCCTGTTATGATTTCGTGGCTATCATCAGGCGCATAACAAGGTCAAGCCAACAGCTGGCAAAGGATTGAAACGGAAGCAAAGCAAGCACAAATTCACTTTCATGGTTAAATAAATAATAGTTAGCCCAGCTTACCAATTGATTTTTTATAAAAGAAATATTTTTTTATTGAACTTGACAAAAACGAAAAAAATACAACAAAACTCACAACAAAATGTCTTCCATGGCTGCGTTTGATCAAATCAAAATTGGACTCAAGTAAGTAGCACAATAAAAAAAACCCTATAAAACCATAAAGAAACATTCGTTAATCATAAAGAGATTCGTGAGTAAAGTTGCTGATTTTTACGATTAATCAGCATAAATCACCTGAAGGCGTAGCCAATTCAAATTGTTTAGATCATCGCTAGATTCATTTTCTGTTTTTGGCACTAAACTATTGTCTAGTACTTGACGTAATTAATAGACTTTAGTGCATTAAACCATTTAATTATGGCCGCCTTTTACAGTCAGTGGAATGACATCAGAGAATTGTGTCATATAAAAGCAACAATACCTAAATAAAGCATATATCATTTTAATTCAACAAGTTACAGTGTACGCAGATCTATTAGAATGCGATGTATAATCGATATTTATTGGGTAAACCTGCTATTGTTTTACAAATGGGTCTTATTGGAATTGATAGTGGTCTGTTCCGTCATGTTTTATTTCGTATAGGTGCCAGATCTAGCTATCTTATCGATTTCTTCGAAAATTTCGAATGCTAAAAGTATTCTAATACATCTATAAAATTTACAATCTCTGGCTTTCATAGACTCCGAGTTCCTTCAGACAGTTCATGAACAGAAACTGTCTGTTTATATATACATAATTTATGATTCTGCTTGACTCCCGTCTGCTAAACGATAGTTTAAAAAAAAATCAACTTAATTAAGGCATATCGGTAGCCGTGTGTATAGTATATACGCACACATTTGCTCAGATAAGCGGGGCAAATATAAGTCGAGCAAATCCCTGAAGATTAAATATTTATATAGTAAACAGAGACGGCTTCACGTGGGTGTGTCCGCGAATGGGCTACAACAACAAAATAATGAATTTTTCAAGCAAATTGCTGCAATTTGTGCGCTCGGCTTATGCAGCCCATGTCCTTTGGCCAGGACAAAGGCATGCCCAGCAAGTGAGTTATGCTGTGCGTTAGTCGTTAACAACAATATGTTTACGCCAGGACCTCCAATTATCTGACAGCTTATGTCCGTGCTACCTTTGTCCATATTGCTCGCACAGCTCGAAGCACTCTATTGATTCCCGGGAACTCTGTAATTTGTCTACATAACGAGCTAACGTAAACACGGCGCATGACAGTGCCTACTATCGCTCATCGCACAGCTGTCATTAGAGGCGTCCATTGTCTGCCGCTGCTGGCACTTTAACTACGCAAATAATTAGGTAGAGAACTGCTCTACAAGCGCCTCGCAGCTAGAATAAAAAGAATAGGAGGAAAAAAATGTTTGATGGTATATATTGACTAGCAAATACCCTGTACTTTAAGGTGTGCACGATTCACATTTATTTTTCGTTATGAAAATTGAGTTTGTGTTTTTTTATTGATAAGAATTAATCTTAGGATGAAAGGAAAAAGTTTATATATAGATAAGTTATTGTGTATGTACAGGTATTCCTAAATCATAATTGAGCTATCAATAATGCTATAAATGTATGTGAAAAATGTTAACTGCAACAGATGAGGTCTCATAGAATGAATACAGCTCTTGGAATCTGTATGCGTTAGTAAAATTAGTCCAGGTCATCATATGCTATGCACTTTAACTACCCTCTTCAAGTGCTATCTAGGGTATGTTACAACAACTACAAGAGCAACCTATTTATGCAAATTTTGCCTATTGTATGAAACGTCAAGCTGAGTCATTTGTGTCAAAGCGAAATGTTTGAGAGAACGGGCAAAGAGATTGTGCCATGAGATCAGCAACAGGTTTGTCTAATTTGATAAAAAATTGCGCTCTAAATGAAAGATAATGCAGAACACGCTGTATATGGAGGGAGGACCACTGTGATGAAATAGAAGCAGAGCTGCTGCTTGAATGTGAGTGAAACACTTTTCATTCACTCACATGGCACAGATGACTTACATGTTGTTTGTATCGTGAAGCCTCACTGTATGCCCTAAGGAGCGTACATATAACTGTAATTGTTTTGGGATTAATTAGCATGTGTTTTTTTTAAGCTAACAGAACTTGAATTAAAGCTTCCACTTTTAGTTGAAGTCAGCAATTTGTTGACATAAAAAGAAGGAAAAGTTTGGCTCGGAATTCCCAAAGAGTTGTGGTGGGATTCCCATTTGAAATGCTATCAATTATCTTCACTTTGTCATATTTATAAATATTAAATGAAAGAAACAAAAGCTTTTTTTCAATTTAGGTATTCGTCAAAAAATTGGGAAATATTATTTTAAATATTCTCTTTTAATTTCTTTTCGCTCGTTCCATTTTTTTTTTTTTTTTTTTTTTTTTTTACTTTGTATCTAATTGCAACATTTTGTGAGGCTTTTATTTCACTTGAAAATGAATTTGCATATTTATTGTTTTTCTGTGATTTATGCCATTGCATCTGAGCAGAGCACTCAGTCATTTATATTCATAAAGCATTCAATTCTCGGCGCAGAAAAAACGCAACTGTAAAACTTCGAATTGTCAATTTGAACGCAAATTTGATATATTTTTAGCTTGTGGCAATAATTTAATTTGCTCAATTTCGCTATGGGACAATGTTTGTTGTCAATTGAATAAAGTGAATAGTATATAGAGTATATACATATATATTCGATATAATATATGTATATATATATACATATCTCTAGGGGAGCCATCATCACTTACACTTATTAACCTTCAGTTTTATTGAATTTCTCACACGATTCTGAGCGCACGTTTGGCATTTGATCAAATCGAATTAAATGTTTGCCAGCTTGGCAATAAAATAACTCAGAAATTGGCCTTCGTCAATGACAAAATATTTGATGTGTGCCACTGTGCAGCGACATATTTGCATTTTGTTCGGTTTATTGTTTAATTTTTTGTGATTTTATTCATTCTAAACGTTAAATGAACGCAAATTTCCCCATATTTGCGTTGGCTAAAAAATGTTGTATATATATATACACAGATTTATATATATTATTGCTGCCATCTCTGTATTTTTCTTTTCTCATCACATTTTTGGGCTATTCAATATCGCTCATACGCCGCATATTGCGTTCCACGGCAACACTTTACGTGCATTTGTCGCTGTCGCTCGAGCTGCTCGCCCACGCTGCACACACACAAATACACCGTCAATTTTATTTAATTTTTGTAGCGTTTGTATATGTTTTGTAGACAGCGCAGAAAAAAAAACAAAAAACAAAAAAAAGTCACTTGACTTTAGGCACAGCAACAATATTTTATATAAATCTTTTCTTCGTATATCCATTGATATTTTTCACTTGCTAATGCGTAAATGAGTTGTAACGCTTGACACCCTGGCCATTTCGATATTCTCTTATATGCATATGTATCATTATAATATATATTATAATATATATATTATAATACATATATGCAAATTCTTAGCTCATAGCATTTTGATGGCGACAGATAAATGATAGCTATTGAATGAAATCTTTATGTTCGTACTGGAGTATTTTAAGGAAATGGTTTAATAATTGTAGATCAGTCCATAAATTATTTGCTATACTCGAACTATTTGAGTGCCCAAATTCTTCTATGTGATTGATATTATTATTATCAATGTTTTCTACACACGCGCAGTCGAAGAAAATGACTCTAGGAATATAGAGATAACAATACATAACTTTGATATTAAATCCAAGGGTATAACTCAGCTGGCAAAACGTGTATATAAATAAATATATTCTTTGCATGTACATATATAGTTTTTTATCTATTGATAATATCTAAAGTTAAATATGTCAGAGTATACGAAAAATTCTGATGTTTATGATATTAAGTTATGATTGAATTAAGGTGTAAAATAAATGTAGAAATTTAGAAAAGAAATTTATTCAATGTATTAAGGTATATGTATATATAGTTTGTGCTTGGCATTTCTAAGACTAACAAATAAAAATGCAAACAAATCAATATTCAACGTGGTAAAAAATTAAAAAGAAATATTTGACATTTATATACGGAATTTATATTAATTTATGCTTTGCGAACTTTGCCTTCATTTAAGCCTCTTAATGGCTCCAAAGCAATATATAAACAAATTATATGACGTATATACCTTAAGTTTGTATTGAAAGTGTTTTATTTACTTGAGTCACATCTAATGTGATTTTTATCAGCTTTTAAAATACCTTACTTTACGTTTGTTGGATTCAAAACTGACTATGAGTTGACAGAAAAAAGAACAACAAACAGCTGCAATCTTAAGTTTTGTATATATGTATGTATATAATTATAATTTAAAATATACATATGTATATTTTGAATAAATATTTTTATAATATATAATATAATATAAAATAATATAAAAATAATATAATATAATAATGTAATACAATATTTTTATTTTTATTTATATTTTTAATATTTACATACAATTTTGTATACATTTAGTATGTATCTAGAGCAGTATTATAATTTCCGTTAGTTAGTCATATACTAAATATTAAAAGCAGTTGGCGCTGTAAACACTCCTTGACCTGGCTGACATCAGGGCTGAAAATGCAAGTAACGCTTACCTTGTGTTTTATCCTTGCGCCACTTGAGAGCTTTTTCGGGCGATTCATTCATGAGCGGCTGTGCGCGAAAAGCTCTCAATGAAAGCTCTCGCCTGGCGTCGTTGCGTGTCAGTCCTGCCAAGGTCAACGAAAACGCGTTAATAACCAGCCAAATGGACATGTAAGCGCTAAACAAACATTGTCCAACTTTTTTGTTTCCACGGGAATCATGAGAATGTGTGCGTGGGGAATTTTTTTTCATGGAAATCGTGTCTGCTTCAGACTGTTTTTTTTTATTATTATAATAAAATGTATATGTATATGTAATGCGGCCTAGACTGCGTGCTGGATTCGCTTGCTCGCACACATGCCTGATAACTATGTGGCGGGGGCTAGTAGGGGAGCGGGGGCTGTCAGCTTGTCTGGCTATGGAATACGAATGCAATCAATGCGACATAATCTGTTACACGCGTTGCTTATCACTAGGGTCCATATTCCATTGCTAGACGTGAAAATCATAGAGCTGAAAATACTGAATTGTTAGACCGATTACAAAGATTCCGTTTGTCCGCGAAGCTAAAGGTGCCTATCGTTCAGCTCGTTCTAGTCAATATTTCCATGAAATGAGCTGAACGTTTACACTTTTTATTTGAGGTGAGCCCGAATTAAAGTGAATCTTAACAATTAAAGTCTCTTTGCAATGATATACTTAAACTTTTAAAGTACTTCGATATGGTTTATGGTTCAATGAGACTGGCTTCAAGTCACACTTAAGTCTGAAGTTTATGGCAACAATTTACTGCATAAAAGTTCTAATTAAGCTAGAAATCTTTGGTTATTCTATTATTTCCCTTCGCAAGCAATCATCGATTAGGCATATTGGAAATCAAACAGCTCAGACTTTGATGTTATTGTTCCTGTACTGATTAAATCGAAAGATGCACAATTTTGTAAAAAACCTCAACCAGAAAATATGTACTAATGCAATTTGGAATGTCTCTCTTCAACTGTCTGCCGTGTTGCTCACTTCTTCTTGCGCTGGTCTCCGGAGGACAAAATGATGGCAATACGTATGAATATGTTGAGGGCATCCATGTAGATGGCCAGGGCATGGTTGATCGGATCGAAGCGGACGTAGCCGTGCTCCGGATAGCTCTCGGCTGCCTTGACGATGCGCTGAGTGTCGTAGAGCAGAAATCCGCTGAACAGAATCAGGCCGCCATACAGGGACATTGAGGCGAGGCCGGCGCCCAGGGCTGTCGTTGGCGGCAGCCACATGTTGGCCAGCGACGAGGCGAAGATGATGCCCAAGCCAATGGCCAGTGGCCCGCCCATGTGCAGGAAGCGGTCGCTGGGCGCGCACGCGGCCACCGTGGAGAGGGCGCCCACAATGCCGGACGTGTAGAGCAGGGCGCGCACCAGGACGGGGCCGCCCAGGAAGCACATGGGCGCAATGACGGCGCCCATGACGCCGCAGTGCAGAGCCCAGGCCAACTGCTTCATGCCGATGCCAGGCTCGTAGTCCAGCGCCTGGGTCAGGGCTCCGGTGCCCATGACCAGGCCCATGGTGACCAACGTGGCCAGCCAGCCGCTGCGCATGATTAGATTGAGCAGCGCCTCTGACTGGAAGACGGCTGTTGCGGAGGCGGCCGTCACGGCGCAGGAGGCGCCAAAGTAGGCGTAGGTGGCGTGGATGCGATCCCTCACGTATTGCGGCCACATGTACGAATGGTCGTAGATGCTCGGCTGGTTGGCCAGGCCCAGGCCGTAGTAGCACAGCGCGACGATGCCCATCAGAGCGGCGCCCGCTGCCGCGCCCTTGCCCATGGAGTAGGCGTTCTCGGTGGGCGGTCCCATCATGCGCTCCCTGAGTGTGGGCGCTTTGCTGCGGTGCTCCAGATGCGAACGATTACGATCTCCGTGCTCCTCCGTGTAGTTGCGCCGCAGCTTCGGCTGCAGCAGCCCCCTCTTTGGCTTCAGCGCCTGGAGGTGCATTCCGCTGAACCTGCATTTCGGCGCTTGCTGCGCCGACTTCCACAGTCCCTGGGAGCAACTGAGGGGCGTCTTGCAGAGCAGCCTAGCCGAGCGCCCGGAAACGAGATGCGCTAAACGAGCCAAAAGCATTTCGTAGCGTCTTACGAAGAAATATATATATGTTTGTAACCCTAATCTGTGCAATTCGATTTGACAAATCTACCCAGAATGATGCTTTTGTACAAATTAAACAATTTTATTTTGAGAAGAGAGGCAAACGGACTCTAGTTTTGAATGACAAAATTTCAATTGAGATCGAATGGGAAATCACACATGTACATATATTATTATTACTATTTCTTTGTTGTTTCGCATATGCCATATGTCATGTTTGTAAATATTATATATGTATATATTAGTCTAAGCTCTTAAATTATTGTAAAATACCATTCACAAAAATCTGTTAATGCAGCAAAGAGTGAAGAAAACTGAAATTGAAATTGAAAAAATAAATATATTATATATTCAATCAAAGCATTTGCTGCTCTTAACTTGAGGTTCGTTTCGTACAGTTGATTTTGTATAACATTTGTTTATTATTTATAAATTAAATGTATTACATATATTCATAAATTATATTTATATATTTTTTTCTGCACTCAGTCGAAAATTTTGCTCAAAATGTTTGTGAGTTTTGAAGAAATACATATGAGGAGCATAAATATGCGATTCAGGTTTCACAGTTCTCTTGTATTGGGACAACTTGTTTGGTTTAAGATTGGTTTCTGCATAAAAATGTATTTATTTAATTTTTTTTTTGACTCACTAACCTTCAGTAAAAACTTCTGCTTGTATGCAAATTGATCTGACTAAGAAACGAACCTAATTTATAATATGCTTGTGCCAAATTAGTTGACAATCTCACAACGAATTGCAGAAAACTAGTTTTAGCCTGATCAAACGCAGCTGACTCTGGAAATTCGTCCAATTGTGCGATGCAAATGAACTTGAGTGCATATCTGACGTATATAGTAGATATATCTGTATGTGTATGAGATGGGCAAGAGGAATGTCTGAATTGCAGAAATCTGAAACAGAAATATTCAAGCTGTTTCAATGTTTTCCTGCCTGGCGTGGTCTGGCCTGGCCCATAGTTTATTTTTCTTTGATTTGCCAGTTCATTCTCTTTTCTGTATTTAATTTTTCCTTTCGCCTTGCTGTCGTCAGCATCAGCTAGCAAGATTTTGTTTATTTTTGCACTCATTTCGATTATTTATTTTTGGACATAATTCAACGGTAAAGCATCAAATTGATTTCATTTCATTCCATTTCATGCCAAGGCATGTTGCCCTTAATTAGCTGTAGATTGTTTTGAGTTCTTTAGCTGCTCGTAACAATTAGTGAAATAGAAAAAAGCAAATGCCAACTTTAGGCGTGTTTGCAGCGCTTGAGCCAAATTTATTTGCCACACGCAATGTCAGCATTATAAATTTAGTTTTTTTTTACCTTTTTTCCCATGAGCTTTTTTATTGATCTCTCTTTTTATTATGTCCAGCTACTGACTGCTGTGGCAAAGTTCAGGGCCAAAGCGGCGATAGACAAGAAAAAGAAAACAAAAGAACAAAAACAAAAAATAATAATAATAATAATAGAAAAATGTACCTTATATGATAGACGCAACAAAAAGAACAAAAAAATACAGCAGCTCGAGTGGCTAAAAATAAGCAAAAATATGACAAATATTTTATTTTGTAGCGTTTGCTGTCATTTGCGAAACACAAAGTCACGAGGAAACAACAAATATTATGCGTAAACTATAGCGCTGAGTACTCAAAATTCGCCCACAAATTGAATCACGTTTCGCCAAATGAGCTCACATAACATAGTTGACCGCAGCTGATAACATAAATAATATATTTTATACAGATCTAAGATTCAATTGAAAATGATAGACATATATACAAATGTAAATGTATATGTATATTTATATATTTAATGGAAAAATGTGCATCTATGTGAAAAATCTTAAGCAAAACGAAATACAATTGGCGCTCTATAAAAGTTTTTTAAATGTTTGCTGAAAAATTTCTAATATGTCAGATTATGCGCCAACCTTGAGCTCTATTATTAGCCTCTACGGTTCTTGAAAGAGCAGCCGAAATTTTATTATACCTAGTATAGTTGCCTAATGACATATTTCTGGGGTCCCGAATATTGTCAACTATTTTCACTTGAAACTGTTTACATTTGTTTTGAATTATAATAATATCATGATTTGAGTTGAAAAAAAAAAACAATATAAATGAAATAAAAAATAATTTAAAATGAATTCTATTATTCTATTTTATTTTATATAATTAATTTATTTATTTTTAATAACTTGACAACAATTTCAAAAAAGATGCTTAAAAAAATTTAGTAGTTCATTATTTATATTTATCTCTACACAAATCGAATAATGTTATTTATTATTATTATTCTTATTATTATTATTATTATTATTCTTATTATTATTATTAATATTATTATTACAATATTATTATTACTATTTCATGTAATTCTTTTTTAATTTTGGCCAAGATTTTGATTTTTCCTTTTTGAAAGTCATTCAAAACATATTTCTTGCGTATTTAGCAAACATGCAAAAACGAAAAGAATATATACAATATATTTATTTTGGCTCTAGAAACCGTTGAGACCTTACACCTGGCACGCCGCGAAGCGACGCCCTGATAAGGATATGGCTTTATCATTATTTATTATTAATCTATTTTTATATACATTTATAGCTTAAAGTTTATTTTATTGCAGGGTTCCATAGTGTACCTTAGTTGGAACACCCAAACAAATTTCTGATATCTATGTTTTTATTATTGATAGGACTGCTTTAACTATTTATTAATAATATTAGCATATCTGCATATTTATTAATATATATTCATTTGTATATGTGTATATAAATAGTATATGTATAAACATATTTATTTTGCTTATTATTTAATATGTATATTATTTATATACATTATCATTTTTTTAATTTTTCGATTTAAAAGTTAAGAAAAGGTGAAACGCAGCAAGTGGATTGACAATATACCCTGTAAGTTCTCAGATAGGGCTGAGAGCTTACCTAAGACCAATTATGCTTTATAGGAACTGTTGATTGACGTCAAGCATACCCTGTAGACTGAATTAGCTTATGACTGACTTCATGCACACCCTGTTAATACAAATACGTATCCCTAATGTACTACACCTTATATAAGCAAAAGAAACATTTATGCTTCGTATTCCGTTAGAAGAATATTCTTAAAGAAAATCTTGTAACTCTTCTTCTTCTTCTTCTTGCAGAATGGTCGACTTTAAGGTGCAGCAGCGTCGCTACCGCACCAGCGAGAAGACCGTTGTCAGCACCACATACGGTCCCATCAAGGGAGTCAAGCGGAAGTCGATCTATGGCCAATCGTATTTCAGCTTCGAGCGCATACCCTTCGCCAAGCCGCCCCTCGGGGAGCTGCGGTACAAGGCGCCACAGCCGCCAGATATTTGGACCGAGGTCAAGAGCTGCACATCGCAGGGTCCAAAGCCGCTGCAGAAGCATTTTGTGTTCGAGATGACGGACGGCTCCGAGGACTGCCTCTACCTCAACGTGTACACGAAGAATGTGAGTGAGCAGAAGAATATGAGAAGGTCGTTCGCAGCAAATAATTATATGTATCTGATCCGATAGTTATATCCGATTAAGCCCATGCCTGTGATGGTCTGGATCTATGGCGGCGGCTTCCAGTTTGGCGAGGCCTCACGCGAATGCTACAGTCCGGACTATTTGTTGCGGGAGGATGTCGTCGTAATATCCATCAACTATCGCCTGGGACCACTGGGTAGGTGTTGAATATGAATATGCACGAGTATTTGGTAATGTCTACAGCGAAACACTTGATTTCCATTTGGTTAGGTTTCTTGTGCCTGCAAGATCCCGAGTTCGATGTGCCCGGCAATGCGGGCCTGAAGGATCAGGTCTTGGCTCTGCGCTGGGTCAAGGCGAACTGCTCGCGCTTCGGCGGCGATTCGAATAACATAACAATCTTTGGCGATAGCGCCGGCAGCGCTTCAGTGCACTACATGATGATCACGGAGCAGACGCGCGGACTTTTCCACAAGGCCATCTGCATGTCGGGAAACACGCTCTCGCCCTGGGCCGTGACGCCGCAGCGCAACTGGCCCTACCGGCTGGCCGTGCAGGCGGGCTACACGGGCGAGAATACGGAGCGCGAGGTCTGGGAGTTCCTGAAGAATGCCAAGGGCTCGGACATAATCAAGGCCAATGGCGAGCTGTGCATCGACGAGGAGAAGAAGGAGCGCATCGGCTTCTCCTTCGGCCCCGTCATCGAGCCCTACGTGACCAGCCACAGCGTCGTGACCACCAAGCCCATCATCATGATGCGTACTGCCTGGAGCAATAGCATACCCCTGATCCTCGGTGGCGTCTCGAACGAGGGCCTGCTGCTCTACTCCGAAACCAAGACGAATCCCAAGTGTCTCAACGAGCTCGGCGACTGTCGCTACGTGGTGCCCATCGAGCTGAACATGGATCGGGACAGTGAACTGTGCAAGGAGTACGGCGAACGGCTGCGCCAGTGCTACTATGGCGATAAGACGCCCAGTCTAGACACGCTTCACGAGTATCTGCAGGTGTGTATGTGTGTGTGTGTGTGTGTGGGGGGGGGGGGGGGATTGTAAAGGGAAGTACGGCACAGTTATCTTTTGAGTTGCTCAGTTGACTACATACACAGAGTATGGCGCTTAAGCGATATTGGTAGCGGATATTAGGGAATGTCTTGTTGATTTTGTTTTTATTTTTTATTATTTTTCACGTAATGGAAATTTTGGTGTAAACCAGATTGAAAATGTGGTAAAAAGGAATATGAAAATTGGAATAACTTGTATTGTATTAGAGTGAAATCTTGAAAAGAATCAAGCATAGATAAGATAAGCATAGATATTTTTAATTGAAAATAGATTATAATTTTATTGAGGCACTGTAGTACGAAAAGATTTCAAACAAACAACTTTTTGTTTTATTTAATGTATATCTACAATATTTCAATAATATACAAAGCATTCAATTAACAGATTTTGACAATCATTGATAATCATTGATTTTGAATTTTGGAAATAATTAGAATTAGATGAAGGATGACTCGGGTCAAGTGGGAATGAGATGCAACAGTCGAATTAGGAATAGTGAGACTGACTGAAAAAGTGGGATAGGACTGTGGATGAAACGTTAGGCGGGTGTAAGTGAATATTACAAATAAAAAAATAAATAAATATAAGAGGGACTTATAGCGTGTGAAAGGGCTTGCATCACATTAAGGAAATCAAGATGTTTTAGAAACCAAGCAAGTTTTGCTGGAAAGGTTCGCGTGTTTCTTCTCCACGAGCAGCTCTCTTATGTAGAGTAGTTCGCATAATTATTTCAAGAAGCCAGTTCACATGGCTTACTCAGCTAGGCATATGCTGGCAGCTTAGCATATTTAATGATACAAGTCTACTGCGCTCTGTTGACTGCCAGTTTGCTGAACTAATCTTTTGTTTGCCTTTGTCTGTCTTTGTCTGGCTTGTAGATGGTCTCGCACGAGTATTTCTGGTTCCCCATCTATCGGACAGTATTGTCGCGCTTGGAGCACGCGTCGAGCGCACCCACCTATCTGTACCGCTTCGACTTCGACTCGAAGCACTTTAATCATCTGCGCATACTCAGCTGCGGCAAGAAGGTGCGTGGCACCTGCCACGGCGACGATCTGTCCTATCTGTTCTACAATTCGCTGGCGCGCAAGCTGAAGAACCACACGAGGGAGTACAAGTGCATCGAGCGCTTGGTGGGCCTCTGGACGCACTTTGCCACCTACGGCAATCCCAACTACGATCCCGAACAGCCGGACCTCTGGCAGCCCGTGTCGCCCAGTGCACTCGAGAAGCATCAGCTGAAGTGCCTTAATATATCCGATGATCTGAAGATCATCGATGTGCCGGATCTGCGCAAGTTAATGGTCTGGGAGAGTTTCTTCCGGCGCGACGAGCTGCTGTGAATACGGAGACCTTAGCCGGGGTCTCCGCCTAGCGTTAGCATTAGCATTAGCTTTATGTTGAAAACAATGCAAAGCGTAGCTTTAAAGCCTAGATAGAACCTATCTATATATCTATATATATTAATATATTTCTATGTGTATGTGCGTGTTGTTAAGTTTGTCCACAAATCGAGATTCTATTTAAGCTTGTTCAAGTTTGATCCGAAACTCTCAGATGTCTATAGATCGCTGATCACTAGATTCAGGTTCTATTTATCTATCTATATATGTATATATATGTTACGAATTGAGATTTGTTCTAAGGAATGATTGACGTCGCAACTGAAGTACCTTTTTAATGGATTCGTACAGCCAAGGAATCGTGGATATGTGCATGAACTAATGTTCCTTTTGATCCTAGTTATATCATATATTTATCCGTATAAATATGTGCATGTAAAAGGCTGCCAAGATGCCCCAAACGCTCTGGTTTTTCTTGTATTATCCGGCGTTCGGCTCTCTTCCGTGCACAAAGTACACTCACCCATCCAGTAATATATTATATATTAGTCTATTTTTCGCTTAGCTCTTTGAATTTGTGACAATTTTACAAGGAACATCTAATTTTTGGATATGTATTTGTTCATATTGTGTTTTTTTTTGTATAAGCGTACAATATACCAACCAGTCCAGGTTTTATATATTTAGGAATATGATTCTTGTTAGTATCTAGTATATATATGCATATATGTATTTACATGTGTATATTTACATGGGACAAAATGAATTTGAATTGAATTATGTGTCTGTTGACTAAAAACACCTCTATACAATGTTATTAAGAATGCACAAACGAAACGCTAATCTTAAATGTTTCGAATTCGTTTTTATAGAAACCACATTGAGCCGCAACTAAGACGAGCTCTATAAACAAAGATTAAGTAATTTAATTCCTAAAAGCTTCAGAAAAATGTGATGCCACAAAAAAAAATTAAAAAAAAATAATAACAAAAAAACATAAACAAAAGAAAGAAATTTAAAATCCATATTTTAATAAGAAGGTCTAACGAAAGAAAACAACTAAATGTATTACAAATAAAGCAAACAATTTAAAATATTTTAAACATCTGGTAATTCATTGCGAGAGCTATCAAAACGTAATAATGAGAAAATATCTAATTGCTTTAAGGAAGCTGAGAAGTTTGCCCACTCAAAACTCAGGCATTCACACCAACTACGATTACATTCGCAAGTAAGTAAAATAATTATCAAACTCAACTCGAGACGCGCTAGTTTGTGGGCGCGTTGACGTCATAGAGTTCCACTCTACTCTTTCGGTTTTCGGGTGCTGCTACTTATCGCTCAGCGGAATCTGAATCATCAACTCGTCTGGGTTTGCTCTCTTTCTCTCTCCTTCCCCTTCTCACACTTTATTTGCTCAAACAAAACGCATATCAGTTGTGGGCCACATGGCACTTTAGAGATAAACCCAATCAAAGCACCAACTCTTAGCGTCGCGTGACTAATTCAAGTGCACATGGTGGGTCGTTAATTGGGTACCTCATATAAAGCGCAATTACTCACTGTTATATAGTGCAAATAAAACATAAATTATATTCCATTAGATTACTTAATCGAGGTTATTACAGAGAATTACCATCTGAATTAATCAAATTAGTAAAGTTATAAAAAGTTACTATATAATTGGCATGGATCATACTTGGCTAGGTCAGCCGAAGGGCTTGATAGAGTAAGTTTATATTAAATTAGATATTACACACATTGAGTATATTTCTTGATATTTCTAAATATTTAAATATCAATGTATAGCAATATGAAACTCTATAGGAAATCCTCTTTCTTTCTTTTCAAGTACTTTCCAATATGAAAAGATATATCTTTGGTATATGTTGGCTTAGCATTCAGAAAATTGTCTTAACTGAGCAATTCCCCTGCATTAGTCATAGTGTATTGTTGTTAAGTTATTGATAATGCATAAAATAAATAGTACAAATTACATATAAGTGAGCTCAACCTTTTCAAATTGAATTATTCATCTAGTAGTGAATCTGAAACCAAAGCAGGAAGTTAAGATGTGCTCCAAGCTGCGAACTTTATTTCTGCTCAGGTTGTATAGATCACATGCATATGTACAATATATGAATTATACAAATTATAGTTCAATATAATATCTATAATTTACACAGTATCTTGGCTATTTGCGTTTATTTGGCCATGAACCAAGACGAAAATGAAGTCATAACTGAAAGCGAAGCCAAACACACGACGCCAGACGATTCACAGTATTAAAACCGAACTTTCGGCCAACAATGTTAATACTATGCGGAAAGCTAAAATCGTTGCTTGGCCAATAAAATGATGTATGTAAAAATAGATATATGCATTTGTATGTATATGTGTCAAATAATGCTAATTGGAACAACAGGCTGGCTGAGAGGCGTCTCTGATTTGCATTTATTCAGATCTCTTACGTTTCATTCGACCGCATTGAAATCCGGTTTAATTGGCCTGACTAAATACGATTGCAATTTGTGCAAATTCAAGTTCAAAAGCAACTTCTAACTGTAATCAAACTGCTGCGAACTTGACTATACGTATATCAGTTCATTTCTGGGGTCTTTGCACTCGGCTTTATGAAAGTACTTTAGCTCAGCTTTAATAAGCGCGGGCCGTTCGTTACGTTCAAGGTGTTTTTTTTTTATTTTGTTTGTGCGGGGTTTTCTTAATGTGTTTTGTTTGGCTACTCGAATAGATATTTAATATCAATATTATTAAGTTGAATATCAATGCAAAGAGACTATGAGACTTGAACTATATAAATGTAAATGAAATAAATCTAAATTTCATATTTTATGCACAATTTGAATATAATCTCCATTTATTTGATTAACTGCTAAAGCTCTCTTAACGCAACTCGAAAGCTAATAATGTTAATACGAAGCTTAGAAACGACGATCTACAGCTGTGCTGTGCTTAAAGCTCAATTTAAAGAGTGCTTTGCTTTAGCTGTACATCGAAATTCAAAATAAAAGCTCGTAACCAAACGAATCTACAGTGCAGGCAAAAATAATAGTGCCACTGTTTGCAACTGTTTCGCTCTGAGCAAAAACCTGTTGAGCGCATGCCAGAAAGTGAGTGAGCGAGAGAGGGAGACTCAGCGCGCGTGTGAATTTGATATGAGGTGTCTGCTTGTTGAGAGTCGCTTTCATTAATGCCGAACTACTAACTTGGAGTAAGTTCTGCCTCTCAACAAAAAGAGACGACGATCGCTCGATTTCTTTCAGTTGTTGTCGCACTTTCGGGTAGAGCGGTTCGTGTTCACAGTAGAAGTGTTTTGCGTGCGTGATAGCTTAATATTTACTTTCGCTGCCCGTCCCACTTACAGAGCCGCGCCTGAAATAAAGCATAGGGCCGTGAAACTTAGCTGTTTGTTTTACTCAGTTCAGTTGTGGACTTGTTCGTTGCAATGGCTGTGCGATTTATGGATATGTTAAAACTCACCTTTAAGTAAGTTTCTTCTACTAACTGTAAACAAAAGCAAAAACATGTCAGAGAATGTTGCAGCAACATGAGCAGATTTCTTGTTCGATCGTTAGTGGCTTTCATAGTTGCTCTCGCTTGCTCTTACATATATGTACAGATATATATGTATGAATGTTGTGTTCGTGTACGTGCGTGTGTTGGTGTTGGTGTTGCGTTGGTGAAATTGTTGCGCAAGTTCTGCAATTGCCTTTCGCATAAATTTATCGATACCTTTTGTTTTTTTTCATTTCTGATTCATTAGTTTTTTGTTTTTGTTTTTCTTTTTGATATTTTCTGCACGTTTTTTCTCACATTTTAATTTGTTTGTTGATGTTTTTCGCTTTTTTTTTTGCTTTGGGCTATAATGATCAGCTATTACAACAGCTTTGAAATATCATTTGGTTAAACTTGGATGTGTTATTGCATAAGTTTAAATGCAATGAATCGATGGCGTCGTAACATATTTCAAATACAAATTACTTATTAAATATAACTCTGGTTGATTAAAACACATATTTTTTGATCGATAATTGACAAGAAATCAGCTGTTGTATACCTAATTTTCCAGATAAGAAATTCTACGAAAAAAGCTGTTGAGCTTGCTTAGCTTATTTAGTCACTAGCAGCAGTTGGCTTGAAAGTCTAAAGATAACTTTTTTTTTACCTTTTTTTAAAGTATACACAGGCATACATACGTATATTTATATATGTATATATTTCTGAGAACTTTGGGATACACGTGGAGTTCAGTGAGACTTAAAAAGTCTAGAATTTTGAGAAATTAAATATATAGTTAAAGAGTTTATATTTTAAAGAGGTCTGGCATTACGTACCTACATTTGTACCCACTTTTGTACCCACCCCACGTCTCGTGTGAATGATTCATTAGCTTTGGGCCAGCTGTCTGGAACCCAGCTAATTGTTAATTTTACAAAGGAAAGGCGGCAGTCGAGCTAATAAGCTCAACGACAATAAAAGTGAAAATATATGTACATATATTGTTTCAAGTCCAATTAGAAATATGAGAACAGATTGATGGGGTCCGCTAGGTACACAGTTCAATGCGCTTGCAGGTGGAAATAAAAATAGCAAAATAAGCGTGAGTTGGCAGTTTTGCATTATATCACGATTATTCAGTTCAAATGCCACGCTAATCAAATGCCGGCAAATTGCAATATTTATCTATGTATGTAAGTTGTATCTAGTTAATCATTCACGATTTTGGGCATTTCGAATTCTGTTCAACCTTTGAGTTTTTGTAAACTTGCGCCTTATCAGCCGATTGATAACAGCTGTGCGCATTGATATTGGTATATAAGTGTGTTATATTACGAATTCGGAGTGGACTCGAATAAACATACATAAGAGAAATAATATAAGAAAGCTTACAATTGTGTCATGCAAGGGATATCATGTATGGCTATCTATGATAATAGATCTATATGACATATAGATAGTAATTGCCTATATTGAAAATGCATTGAATTTTAATGCAATAATCCTCCAAAGTTGCCTCACTGAAAACAATGACAGTACAGATTCGCGCTGAAGCGGCTAAGCAAATGTAATTATCATATACATATATAAATATCATCGGATATGGTATATGTACTATTGAGAAACCAGTTAAGTAACATTTTATAGGCTAACTGAACGGGCTTAGATGTCCATATGCATTGGTCAATTGGTCTTGGCAATAAATGCTTTTATTACTGGGCTTACGAGAAATTATCGCGGCTGAGTTACTCTAAAGTGTTTAGTGAAGCACTTTAAGCTAAATAAATTACAAGTTTTATGACTGCATATGCTTAACATTCCTGCCAAACAATTAATATGTTAACTATGTAAAAGTTTGGCTTATATGGATATTTATTTGGGTTTTAAATACCTATTCAAGCAAAACGTAAAAATTTTTAGACATTTGCTGAGTGATTGAATGATTGACTAGTAAAGATTGGAGCTCAAAAATTTACAAATATTCAATTGAATAAATATATAAAGTGAAAGAAGCTTAATATATAATATTAATATTTAATGTAATGGGTGAAAAATGTTAAAATATTTTGGAATATATGAATTAATAATTAATAAAATAAAAATATAATAAATATAAAAAATATTATAATAATAAAAAAAAAAAACAATTAGGCTCTTCTGGAGAATTCAGTTTAATTTTTAACACAAACATTCTCATCTACTTAATAGATTGCTTAGATTATAGAGTATATTATATATATTTATATATTTGTTTGCTAACTGAATGTATTTCGTATGTATTGCAAAATGTATTTATTATTAGATAATATTATTTAATGTATTACTATTAGATACTAAATTCAGCGCTGTCTAATAATTTACACTCTTTTCAATTGACTGTCTATTGAATATTTTCTATTAAATATAAAGTGAGAGCATGTTCAAGCCTAATTTGATATGAGAAATATTGAAATATTGTGAATTATATTGAGCTTTGTCTTATTTTATTTAGTATATGAGGTCTTATCATGTCGTTTAATTAAATTTGCAACAAAAGCATTCCTTTCTAATTGATAGCTGGAATTATATTATTTACTTTTAATTAGAAATGAACTGCAACACAAATTGGGCAGGAAAGTATATATACATATATATTATTCGCTTATAAACACTGATGTATACGCTATGCACTTCAGCATCTATTCATTCGTGTAGGGTATTCAATTGTGTTATATGTATATCATATTTTTACTGCAACTCCATGTGCTTTAATTACGTCCATAGGCTACTCCATCACGTAGCCACACTATAATCTGGCAGATATGATCTCTCTTTCTCTTTGCTTGAGTCCTTTCTCCGAAATGAGCAATTTGTATGCAACTTCGTGGCTGTTGTTAAATTTAAACTATGTCAGTGCACTGGACAATGCGTCTTAAATATAAACTATGTGATTAATTTTTGAACTGCGCAATTGACAGGTAGCGTGAAAAAAGTGCCATAAAATGCATTAAGCATACGCCCACCGCCCAGAGCGCACAGTAATAAAAGTTAAATGCAAAAATAAACTAGAAACAAAGCAGCGAAAAATATTTGAAAAAACAACAACAAAAACAAAAAAATGAAAATACAAATAAATAAACAGTAAATAGAAATCTCGTCGTGCATATTAAGCGAGCTGCGTTGAGGTTGGTCATAAGGCGCGACTTTCAAAACACGCAAATATATATGTATGTAAGTAGAAATATAACAATAAAATACAAAACATACGGTAACGCAACCACAGTGGCATTGACAGCGAGCCACCCAACCACCCAACCAGCCATCCACCAGCAAGCCGGCAATTTGTTGAGTGCGTGACTGATTTGCAGGCCAAAGCGAGTGAAAATGGTCAGCCAACAATTAACGAATCCTAAACACTCTATGAACAGAAGTCGAATGCTCGAATGCTCTACGATGTGAAGGAAATTCGACTATGGGAAATACTTACACTGACTTTGGCTAAATAAATAAGACACTTTTCTGGCGAAATGCCCATATCCAAAAGGTTTCTATGGTCTGCTATGAGTCTCAGTAATCTCGATTAAACCAGCATTATTTTGTGGATTTATGATTTGGATTTTCCTCTTTGGGACTTCCACTGCTTGCCCTGCCTTTGGTGTTTGATTTTTCCAGTGAAATGTCCGTATAACATGTCAAGGCATTTCTTAGCTCGACAAAAAGTATTTTTTAATAACGTGCAAAGGTTAGGGCTAAAACTAAAACTCATATAGCATTAGTGATTTTATACTTAACAACCTTAACTGACGATTTATTGATAATAATAATATTTAATTGTAAGTGTGAAATATTTAAGCTTGAAGCTTAACAAAATAAATGCCTGAAATAACACAGGCTCTCATATTTTTTAATATTTTATTATTCTTTATTTATTTATTTTATTTCTTTATTCTTAGATTGTTGAATTTTGGCATGGCTATGCGAAATTTACATAATTCAGTTTCCTGTGCTGTCGTTTGATATATAATCTTAAGCACATTTTGTTTGATCTTTCAACTATTTGAAGTTCTGAAAAAAGTGATAACATTTGCTTAAGCTAAGTATTGCTCTTGGCTTAAAGCAGCTGCTTTCGTCTTCCTCTTCTTCCGTCTCGCCTGGCACAAATAAAATCTCGATCTATCGCCCTGAGTTTCAGATGCAAAGTGTGCATACAATTATGAGACAATAAGAGCATGATGAGTCAGCTGTTCTTTATTCTTATTGATAATTCTATTAAATATATAATATTCAATATATATATATATATATATATTTACTCAATCAAATGCCTTAAAAAAATTACTTTAATGTGCCATAAATAGTTTGAGCTGCTCGTATTAAATTTTGTATGTCTTAGTATAAATTGAGTTGCAGTTGAAGCCAGTTAAAGATCTCCAGGATTTAATATGGTTTTCACTCACACACACACACACATTCACACTCAGCACTCACACTCTGCTCTCTTTTACAGGGTGCTCAGCTTTAAGTACGAACAGCGTCGCTTGACCACAGCCATCTACTCGGTGGTGAAGACGCAACTGGGCTCAGTGCGCGGCGTCAAGCGGAACACCATATGGGGCGGCAGCTATTACAGCTTCGAGAAAATACCCTTCGCCAAGCCGCCGCTGGGCGAGCTGCGCTTCAAGGCGCCGGAGCCAGTGGAGCCGTGGGAGCGTGAGCTGGACTGCACCTCGCCCGGCGACAAGCCGCTGCAGACACATCCGTTCTTTCGCAAGTTCGCTGGCTCGGAGGACTGCCTGTACCTGAATGTGTACGCCAAGGATGTGAGTGGGGCTGAAGGATGCCTCCATGCAGTCAGCAGTTGCTAATTGATGCTTTGTCTTTCATTCAACAGCTGCAGCCCAACAAGCTGCGCCCCGTGATGGTCTGGATCTATGGCGGCGGCTACCAGGTGGGCGAGGCGTCGCGGGACATGTACAGCCCGGACTTCTTCATGTCCAAGGATGTGGTGCTGGTGAGCATAACCTATCGAGTGGGTGCGCTGGGCTTCCTCAGCCTGGAAGATCCGGCGCTCGATGTGCCCGGCAATGCCGGCCTCAAGGATCAGCTGATGGGTCTGCGCTGGGTGCACGACAACATTGAAGCCTTCGGCGGCGATCCCAACAATGTGACGCTGTTCGGCGAGAGCGCGGGCGGCGCATCCACACATCTGCTTTCGCTAAGCCCCCTGACGGAGGGTCTGGTGCACAAGGCCATCATCATGTCGGGAAGCGCGCTGTGTCCGTGGACGCAGCATCCGAACAACCAGTGGGCATATCGGCTGGCACAGAAGCTGGGCTATACGGGCGAGCAGAAGGATCGCGAAATTTTCGAGTTTTTGCGCGCCGCCAAGGGCGGAGACATTGTCAAGGCAACGGCCCAGGTGCTCAACAAGGAGGAGAAGCACCATCGCGTTCTGTTCGCCTTCGGACCCGTCGTGGAACCCTACAAGACGAAGCACACGCTGATCGGGCAGTCGCCCTACGAGCTAATGCAGCAGACCTGGAGCCGGCGCATTCCCATGATGTTTGGCGGCACCAGCTTCGAGGGACTGCTCTTCTATCCAGGTACGTGGAATAAGTTTAGATGTGACTTCTGCCTAACCCAGTCTTTGCCTTGCAGAGGTCATGCGTCGTCCCGCCACCTTGGATGAGGTCGGCGACTGCCAGAATGTGTTGCCCATTGATCTGGGCGAGAATCTGGACCCGAAGCTGCGCGAGAGCTATGCGTTGCAGCTGAAGCGCGCCTACTTTGGCGATGAGCCGTGCAACCAGGCCAACATGATGAAGTTCCTCGAACTGGAGTCCCATCGCGAGTTCTGGCACCCCATCTACCGGGCCGTGCTCTCCCGACTGCGCACGGGCAGCGCTCCCACCTACCTGTACCGCTTCGATCACGACTCCAAGCATTGCAATGGCATACGCATTGTGCTCTGCGGCAATGAGATGCGCGGCGTTTGCCATGGCGACGATCTCTGCTACATCTTCCACAGCATGCTGTCCAACCAGGCGGCTGCCGGCTCACCCGAGCACAAAATCATCTGCGGCATGATAGACATCTGGACGAGCTTTGCGGCAAATGGGGATCCCAACTGCGAGAGCATCAAGCAGCTCAAATTTGCGCCCCTGCAGGATGAGACGAAGGTCGAGTGCCTGAACATTGGGCAGGACTTTGAGGTCAAAGTGCTGCCCGAGCTGCCGAAATTGCACCTCTGGGATGGCTTCTATGCTAGGAACATACTTTGAGCTCTCGTCTAGCTGTGGGTCGTAATTGGTTTTATAGCTTTAGCTAACATGAATTTAAGGTCTTGCTTTTAACCCATGTAAATATCTTGTGTATATATACGTATACGTAATACATCCTACGAGAATTAGTTTTTTAATTTTTTGTAATGAGTTGTGCTAAATAAGCTCGGTTTGCTTCAAGCAACGTCAAGCGAACTTGTACAATAATAACTTTATATATAATTTATAGTTTTGCTTTAAGTTTTCTATGAATTAAAAAGCAAACTTCAAAATCAACTTAAACTGGGCTATGTTAACTGGCTGTTGCGTGACTGTAAATTAAATGTTAAGCTTAATATGCAATGCGGTAGAATGAAGTCAACTTAGCAGACAGTTCTTGTAAAGCAATGTTAGCTAGCTGAAATAGATTATTTAAACTCCGTTATGATTGGTGACTGTAAAGCAACTGTTAAGCAAACTATGCAATGTAGTAGAATGAAATATATATTTTGCTCCACTTCGCAGTTCTTGTAAAACAATTTTAACTAGCTCAAATATAATTATTGAAGCTGGGCTATGTTAACCGGCAGTTAGCTGACTGTAAAGTATATGTTCAGCAAAATATGCAATGTGGTAGAATGAAGAATTACAGGAGTTCAACTAATCGATCAGTTGTAGTGTGGCAATGTTTGCTAGCTCCAATCTGTTAACTGGCTGTTGGGTCTCTGTGAAGTAAATGTCAAGTTTAATATGCTACATCGTAGAATGAACTCAATTTAGTAGTCAGTTCCAGTAAGACGACTTTAACTAGTTCTAATCAATTATTTAAACTGGGTTATGTTAACTGACTGTTGAGTGACTGTAAATGTACCAGAATTAAATATATCTTTATTTCAACTTATATAGCAGTTCTACTATAGCAATGTTGTTGGATCGCTGTAAAGTATCTGTTAAGTATAAAGTAAAGTGCACAATTCTGGCATAAGAATTTTGCCTTGAAAACCAAAGACCCCTTCAAATAACTTCCATTTTAACTAAGGTAACTTAGGTAAGCTGATACGAAAGTTTGTTAATTTAAATTGATGTCGTTTAGCTAACTAATTCGTTAGTCATTTAATTGAAATTTGTCTGCTGCTTTTAATTTTCTATGGTTAGAACGACTTTTCACACAAGCTGACAACTAAGTTTTTCGTCAACTGTCTGTTATTTGGCCCGACGCGTGCCCGACTCCGTTTGCTGCTGTTTTGTGTCTTCACACATTTACACACATACACACACACCCACCTACACTCTCGTGTGTCACACATTTATGTGTGTAAGCCGATGCTTGACAATCAAAGGGTACAACACAACGGCAACAATTTCCGCAACGCGACCGCCAACAACGACCTCAGAGAGTGAGTGGAACTGGGCAAAATAAAATTCCATTAAAATTTTTGCAAGTTTTTAATCTGTTTTTTTTTTTTTCTTTTTTCGTTATTTTTAGGACATGCCAAAATGTTTGTGTGGTAAATCCAAAAGGGCTGCTCACGTCGACCCAGGTCCTGGCGCGTATCCTGCACGACGTGAAAATTTCATTTGTCGACGCGCCGTGCAGCGAGTCGTAGCTGCTGCACAGTTTTTATTATTTTCCGTGCTTTACATATTTTTTAACCAATTTTTTTTTTGTTATTTTCGGCGAGCTCTCTAGATCCGGGTTATGGTTGGGACATGCCTCTGGGTGTGCTCCCCGCATGTTGGTCATGTGCGCAGCGTGTAAAAATGGGCGTGAACTCAATAAATTAGAATTTTTTAGTGGGAGATTTTCGTGTATTTTTTATTTTCACTTTTTCCCAGAATCGTTTCGCTGCTGCATTGGTATAAATGTTTTATGCTGCGTTCTTTGATTAAATATTTCTCTGAGTTCTTTATTATTTAAGAAGTCTGCACTATGAGTAAATGATGCGGAAGCCGTTTTTGCTTAGCTCGAAATTTTATGAAAAAAGAATCGCTTTAAATGAAAAGTCTTTTGGATAAATAGTGGAAGTTGAAGCTTTTTGGATTTATTTAAATTTAAGTTGTTAAATCGCAAAAGTAAATTTCATATATTTTAATATTATTATTTTGTTTTATTTTTATTTCATTGCCATAATTATTCATTCTTTATTTAATTTAGTATTTATTCTTTTCCTAAACGCTTATTCTTTTTCTTTTTATTTATTTATTAATTTGTTTTATTATAATCTTTCTAAATCATTCGCTTATGAAAATGGATAATACAAAATATGAAAGTATTCATTTAATATATTTTTTAGATGTATTTTTTGTATGTTATTTCTTTAAATTAAATTTATTTTAAATTTGTATTTGTATTTATTTTCATTTTGATTTATTAATATTATTTTAATAAAAAAAATAATAAATAAATAAAAAAAAAATATTTATATATATATTAGAATCTTTATAATTTTTAATGAATATATAAATAAAAATTATTACACATTTAAATTATAAAAAATATATGCCAAAATTATATTTAAACAGAACATTTATTTAGAAATTCGTAAATTTATTTAATTTCTTACAGCAGATTTCATAATCGGTGCATATCCGTTCTATTTGTATCGCTATTTCTTTTTACACATCATAATGGTCAATTGAAACATTTAAATATGTGCCTTTGGACATACATACATACGTGTATTTAAGCCTTGTGAACATATTTAAATGCTGTCAAATTTTGGCTCACGCTGGCTGAGCGATTTTTTGTGGTCGCAGAAAAGTATGCAACACTTTTTCGCTTGCACTCCGCAGCTGGCAGATGTCGCCAATATAGTTGTTGTTGTTGTTGCACGTTGTTGTATGTGTTGCTGTGCATGCATAAGCCATATTCATCCGCCTGTTAGCACTTGCTGACGTTCGCTGTAGTTGCAGTTGCAGTTGCAGCTACTGTTGAATTTTTTTTTATTTATTTCCTTTTTTTTTTGGTCTGGACAAAGTCCTGCTTGATGTCTGATCATATTTGTTTGTGGTTTTTCGTTGCGGTTGCCGCTTAACAAAAACTGAACACACACACACGGGCGCAACCACAATTATAATGGCCTGTCCGGCTTTGGCATTTATTGAAGTTCAACTTTTATCAAATTAAATTTGCCGGATTACAGGTATTTAGAGCTGAACTGTCTGCGGTTAGGGCAAGCGGGCAATACAAGTGGCATTAGCGGTTGTAATTGAATTTCAGCTATAAAAGTGCAATACTCCAGTGTGTTGTTCACTATATTTGCTGTTGTTGTTGTTGTTGTATTTTGGTATTTTGTTAGCGCTGCGGCTTAATTGAATTTACAACATATTTGAATAAATAAAAAATGAAGAGTGCAAAACAATTGGGACTAGAAAACAATTTCGATTTATATGCTCTATATTGCAAAGTGTTTGTTATAGTTAAATTAATTGAATGATGGCGACAGCGCTTTGTGTCAGTGCTGGCAAACGTCAAATTGTATAAGTGTCAGCAGCACAAAGTGGATTAAAATTAAATATATATGTATGTATATTTATAGGGAAATGCTAAATGGATGTAAGTGTGCTGACAGCGGAAGCACTGAAAGGCAATGCCTGAACAGTCTTATATATCCTTCAGAATGCGCCGTTTTTCTTCACCACCTAGCAGACCCTGGCGGGAGCCGTGCTAACGGTCTTAAGTGCAGCTCCGTCCCACTGCCAGTGTGATTTTATTATGCTGCAGGCATAAATTATTTAGCTGAGTGTCTTGAATTACCTGCAGAAAGGCAACTGCCGGCGAGCTGCACCTGCAAAATCACTTCGGGGCAGCTCAATTTGAGCGTAAATTTTGTTTCAACAATAACAGCAACACGAAAGTGAGCTGGGAGCCACAGCTTTAATAACAAACACAATTTAAGTGCACATAAAATGGCTGAAATATACCACGCCCCCTTGCTGCTGCCTTCGACACGCACACACACACACACGCCCCAGCACTTGGTAGGGAATTATGCACTCCAAGGATACGACTCGCATTTTATGCACTCGCCAGTAAAGTTATTGAGTAATCAGCTTTAAAACTCTCAACTAGCTCGAGCACAAAAGGGTCTTAGTGGGGGGCGTGGCAGTTGTTTGTTTCTTTGGCCACACAGCAGTAGCTGGCCGCCGTAGCTGCAGCACACTGCTTGCCCCATAAAATGCGCAAAATGTATGCCCAGGCACGTGGCAGCTGAAAATGATTGCGCGACATGCTTGCTTTATGCTTTTTGGGTGCCACGATTTATGCGGTGCCCACTGCTGCAGCCACAGCCAGAGCCATAGCCACAGCCACAGCCACAGCCAGAGCTAAAGGCCACTGCCTTGTAGCAGCAACTGCAGCAGCAGCAGTAGCAGCAGCAGCAGTAGCAGCAGCCGGGGCAGCTCCTCTTCTGCTTAGCATATCGCATTGCCAGCAGGCGACGTGACGTATGAGCGTTAATAACTTGCAGCATGTCAGCCTCAAAAACTAATCAGCAGCAACAGCAGCAGTAACAGACTGCAAAAGTATTTCATATACTAGTTGCAGCTTCGTAACTAATTGCTTATTTTATATAGATTTCAAATACTCTTTGCTACACTGGTAAAGAGAATTTGCTCTCGTTGAACATATTCAATATAGTAGAAATAAATGGAATAAGTGGGTCTTAAAAATATCGGTTGCGTTTAGAAGAAATTTATGTTGGGGCAATATACTGAAATATGAATTATCAATATTATTTGGTATGCAAATTTCGGTTTTAAAATATTTTGTTTATATTTAATTTACATATTTAGTGTGTATTATAAATGCTTTAATAGTTGAAATTTATAATTTATTTTATTTTATATATTAATATTTATTTCTACATTTAATATATGTATTCTGTTTTACTGCTTTTTATTATGTTTGCCATTTATCGAATATATTTGTGTTATATACATATGTTTTACTTATTTTTATATGCATACTTACTATATCTATAAACTTTTTATTTATTTTTTTTTACGGGACACTTTATTTTTAATCAGTTTGCAGTTTACATTAATTTTATAAATATATTATACATATATGCATATCTAAGATATACATATTGTATATGTATAATATATTTATAGAATTAATGTATTTTATTTTTATATACATCTATAATTTTTATTATAAATTTTAATGCTTTTTTTATTTTTTTTTTGTACTATTGTAGTTGTACTTATTTTTTAAATTTTATTCATTTTTTGTTATGTATATGGGTTGATATTTTTATATTTATTGATTTTTTGCTACAATTAGTTCCAGATATATGCATAATTATATATTTGATATTTATCTAACCAAACAGTCGGCTTTAATTTTCCTTCTCTTATGTGGCATTTGTACAGGGTATTTGCAACTATTATTTATTTACATTGTCTGACCGAGGAACCTACATAAATAAGACGCAGACAAAGAACAAAGTACTGCGCCTGGCGGCCTTCTACACATTTTTTCAGCGCTTCGCCCACACTTTAGCTGTGTATGTTTTTTTTTTTTTTTATTATTATTATTTTAGGTTTTTTTTTTTTTTGTATGCTGTTGGCAGACTCATTAAGCCTGCAGTAATGACACTTTAGCGCTGTGAGCACGTTCTAAGCGCCAGCAATAATTCATGCCACTGAATGATTTGTGGAAGCCACCGCAAAGTACAAAGTGGAGAGTAACCATCGAACGGGCCCAGCAGCCCGGCTGCCCAGCATCGAAGCCTGAATATTTCAAGTGCTCGTTGGCATATTTTAAGGTAAAAGTGAACTTTGGGCCACCTTTTTTTGTTTTTGTTGTTGCTGTTGCGTAGCAGCTGTGGAGTACCTAAATTATTCGATATTTTTGGCTTATTTACTCGCAAAAAGCCTAAATAAATAAGAATTTAACTATATTATTATGAGTCTGAATGCTGAATAATGATGTGGAATGGCATTGAAATTGCTCAAATTATATGTGTGTGCAGAACTGGGACGACATATGTTAAGTTCAGTTATTTTTTTATACGTAGTCCTTCTTTTAGGTTTTCTAAGAAAATAAAAACTACATATATATACAGGCCCAGGTCAGCTTCATTTACAGATAAACAAATGAGAAAGGGTTGATTTTTTTTTTTTGAATATGGATTCATTTATTTGTAATCCAATCAATCTAATCAATCATACCACTTGCCTCTCTTAAAGTCAAAAGACAAAGCTTTATTCAATTTGACTTTTCCTAAGACAGAAAAGGGAATAATTAGCAGCTGATGCAAGATCGAGTTGCAATGATTAACTGAAGCTCGCTAACATCAAATTCGTCTGACGCCTCTCTCTCTCGCTCTCTCTCTCTCGCTCTCTGTTTCTCTTTTTCACAACCTTGCAGACACTCATTAAAATTGAAGAGAATTGGGAAACTAGGAGAACAGCCTCTGCAATTAACGCTACACTAATTTGCTTAAATACATTAGCAATAGCACATATACGTTTATACTTAAAGGAAAAGTGTATATAAATATTTTAGCCAAAAAGTCACATATTCAAATTAGTTGTAGTTTTATTTAACGACCGCATTTGACCTCTTCGACTTTTTGGCAGCGTGCAGCAAGTGGGGCAATAATGTGACCCAGGGCACTTACTAACGTGTTGGTAATAAATGCAACCGAATAATTTTCGTTTTATGATAAAAATCGTGCCAAAAAATGAACCCAAAAGCGAAACTTTAATGTGCCAGCAAAGAGAATATAAAAGCCAAAAATATATACACGCATTATAAACGATAGTGGAAATATTTATATGCGCACACACACACACACACACACACATATATATGTATGCATAAGTGTGAGTGCTGTGGTCAGAAAACACTATAAACAGGCGCCGAAGTTGGGGCTAGCGGGCAGTTGAGAGTGCATGAGGCAAAACGGCCACAGCCAGCCAGCAAACCGCTTCAAACTAATAATAACCAGCAAAGCCACATGGAAAATAGGAAAAAAAGAGACATGCAGAGAGGGTGGTAGGGTGGAGGTGGAGGTGGAGGTGGAGTGTTGAGGGAGGAGAGGAAGGAACTGTTGGGTGACTAAAGGCGTGCCGGTTAGCTAACAACACAGCAAACATAATTGCAACCACGAAATTTACAAATAGCTTTTAGTGTCAGCGCAAAATACATAGCACACACTCATGCACACACACACACACACAGAGTCGCACTCACACAGATACGAGCGTAATGCACATGCACTCAATGCATATCAGCAGTTGGCTTAGCGCCGCATGCTGTATACTTTTGTGGGCGGAAATGTCGTAAAACAGCAGACAGCAGACCAAAAAAGGACACGCAGCAGCAGCAGCAGCAGCAGCGGCAGCGAAAGCAGCCAAAGGACTCGCCTTGGACACTCTCGAGCGCATATCTAATTTGTCATGGCGCCTGGCAGCAAGAAAAATGTGCAGCAGCGTGTCCTTGGCCACTAATTAATGCGGCTTGTTTTGGCTGCCAAGTCCTTGTGCCTGGCCTGCCGAACAGCAGCCGCGCCCCCTTGCCTCTCCCCTCTCCCCACTCGCTCAAGCCTTGCTGGCTGCAAATTAATTTTTCGCTTCAGCATTGCAGCGTCAAAGTAGCGCAACTTGTGTTCATTTGCAACTCAAAATGTGGCAACTGTGGCCCACGGCAACGGCGCGTATGCGCAATATTAAAATGGCCGCACCGGGCTGGGCCCAGTTGCTCACTCTCACACGCTTAACTTTTGCTGGCAGTAACAGCAACAAACAGGTTGCATGTTAATTAAGTTGCAGTCAGTTTGACGGCAGCCGTCAAGCAACTGACGCACGTTTACACCTGCCGAGACGCGCTTGGGGATATGAGCTGGACAGCTCTGGCAATAAATGTTCTCAAAGTATTTGTAAATTGTAAAATCTAGAAAAGATGAGCTGAGCAGCTAGTTGAATACAGTTGCTGACATTTTGCTTTGATGCTGCAATTGGCAATTCATTTAATTACAAAAATATATACACAGGTGAGTTAGTATTTGAATTCAAGGTAAAGCATATATCTGCCTAGTGATGGAACGTTTAACCATATGATACACATACATTGGCGATTCAATTCATAGCTAAATGTAATAATATTGAATTGAATTGAATTGAATAAATAATAACATCTATTTTTTTTAGCAATACAATATATTTAAGTAGAAAAAAAGAAAAAATGTAGTCGATTATTTTGATCGAAAATTAAATCAATTAATTTATTTATTTTTGTTTTTCAACTCTATATTTGACTGCCAGAGTTTTCAGCCCTAGTTCAATTTACAAATAGTTCTTAAATTTGCTCTACACTTACATTTAAAAATTCCGTACTGAAACACATGGGCTTGACAGCAATGAAGCTTCTAGTCTAATTAAAAGCGAAATTCCTGGAATTGAGGCTCAGTCAAAGGACAAATGCTAACAAGCCAACAGACAACAGAAAGAAGTCGGCTTTTATGTTTATGTTTTTTTTTTTTTGTTCATGCCAAAAACTTTTCCCATTACGAAAATGTTGGCACGAGGCGCCTGCTCCTCCTGCTCAATGCTAAAATGCAACAAGCAAACATTTAAACAAAAGTAAAACAATGCTCAATAGTTGGTTTATTCCGCTACCCCTCGCCTATCCTTTTATTTTTTTGCCTTTGTTTTAGCCCATTTTCATTTGAAGTGCCAACTTTTGCTAGCAAACAAATGGTAAACAATAAAAGTGCAAGCAAAATATTTGCCATATGATAAAAGTTGTAGCACCCCACAGGTCCCTAGCAAAACCTTTATTTATGACTACATATAGAAATGTATATATATACTTATGCATGCAATGGCTGGCGCTGAAATTGTGCAATCAAATTAGCCAAATGCAGTGGCATTTCCGTTTCCGTTTCGGCTGCGCTTTTTAGCTGTGCCATTTGGCACCTGCATAGTATGCAACGTGGCGTGCTTTAACTTTCATTTTCTCCTGCAGCGTTTTATTTCTTTTTTCGGCAGCCCTTCATTTGTGCAGACAGCAGCAATTTCCTTTCGCCTGTTGCCTCAACTGCTCAGCTGCGATAAAGCTAACCGAATCACACATTCACACCTGAGTGTCTGCTGCAGGTGCTACTTTATTACGCCTTTTGCTAATTATTCGCCTGCTGCCAGTTGGCAATTGCAACTGCAAATTTGTAGGTTAATCATAGAGAAGTGCGAGGCTAAACATGACGAATATGAAATGCCCTAGTTGGTATGTAAAATAAGTTGTATATTGGATGAAACGACAGCTGAATCAAGATCAAGAAATGTCCTTTACATATTCAGTATATAATATATACAACAATTTCAACTGTTATAACCATAATTTCAGATGACTCAGTGAAGCTTTTGTTCATTATGAATCAGCTGCTCTTCTAGGAAAAGCCAAGCCAGTTGCTGATCATAAAATGATATGACATCATAATAGTTATTATAATTATTTTAAGCATAGGATCTATACATAATCTAACAACTTTCTCGTTTATAGTGCATTAAAGCAACCTTATACAATATATTCTTTCACTGCTAAAAGGCTGTAAATTGCCTGCAACATTTACATTTCCTGGGCTTAATTAATAGCTCTGCCGGCTGCCTGACTGCGTACCACTATAAATTATAAAAGTTAGCAATTTGTGAAAACTTAATTTCGCAGTGAGTATTTGAAAGAGCACACGTAGATATATACTCTAAATATCAGTTGCAATATATGTATATATCCATATATATGTATATGCCATGTAAAGCCTTTAAGATGCGGCCAACAATGTCTTGAGCAGAGCTGCATTCGGGCTGGATGCAGCAAATAAAACCGGAGAAAGCGTCTTGCTTTCGAGCGAGCTTTCGATTATCTGGTAAACACATTAAATTGTGTGCCAGACAATGGCGGCAGACACGAGCGCAAGCACGTACAGCCGCACAGGCAGGACAGGACGAATGGCTCGTGCCGAGAGTGAATGGACAGGGAGAGGAATAGAACGGTAAAGCGAGCGTTGATTGTAGGGGGGGGGGGGAGGGGAGGCATGGGGCAGACGTTACGAAAATAGCGTGCTATGCGAAAAATATTTATTGGCTTGCAGCGGAGCGCTGGCAGCTGCTAAAATAGAAATCACAGCTAAGGAAATGCTCAAGAAATGCTAAAGAAATAACGGATATACAAAGTTGAGGTATCAGAACAGGAAGCGCATATCGCGCATAGAAAATGCAGCAGCAACAGCAACAACAACAACAACAACGACGCAACGCTGAGCAACAAAATTGCTAGCAGCTCGTAAATAAAATGCAATACAAATGTGCGCTGCCAGCGCGCAAACAAGCCAGAAAAACTGCTACCAAATCAGCTGACAGCGGTACAGTGCTCACTCGCTAAGTTTAACTAATCTAATAAATTGATAAAAAAAAAAATTATGAAAAGTATTTTTTGTGTACTTAAATTAGAGATTGTTTCAATTACAGCGACTTTAAAGTGTAAAATTAATAAATAATAATAAATCTAAAAATAAATATATTTTATATTATTTTAATAGTAAATATATATTATGGTTTCAAATATAAAAAATATAAATATTATTTATTATTTTATTACGAAAAAGATATATTATCGCTCCATTTCTAGAGGCTGTTAAGTGTATAAATTAAAAATATATAAATTATATTATTAATAGTATTGTTTTATTAATGAATATTTTTTTAACAATTATTACATATTATTAATACTACGTTGTCAATAAATAAATATATTTTGAATTATGATCGGCTTTTTATTGCTAGAATAATATGTAAAGAGCAAAATGTAAAGAAAGAGTTTGCTTTTTGTAAATTTTATTTTATTTTAATAAAAAGCTTTATTAATTTATAAAAATTAAATTATTATAACGCTTTAAAATTTTCATTTTTATAAAATTTTAACTTTTATAAATTCAAATGACAATTTTATTAATAAAAGAGGCTTAAAATGGATTGATCATTTCTTAAATATAAAAATTGAGAATTAATTTTATTTTTATTTTATTTAGCCGATAGTTCAATAAATTTTATTTTTCTTTTATTATAAAACGAAATGCAAAATATAAGAATTTAGTTTTAATTTATTTTTGTATTTATATATTTTTATTTATTATTATTTACTATATTATTATTTTTTATTTTTATAGGTAACTGTAACTTTTTTGGTTAAATATTGTATAGCGTATGTTAATCCGAAATAATGTAGAATTAACCTGTTCAATATAAACAAGGAAACAAAGCGAATCTTTTTATAAATAAAATATAAAGTAATTATTTGTATTTGCTATATATTAGACATAGTTCTCTTAGTCAGCGATCACTGTGGCAGTGTGTTTGAGAAACAAATAAAATAGCTTAAAAATCAAATAGGAAACGTTCTTATTCGTCTTTTGCACCGCTCGCTTCGCTCGCATCTGGACAGCCGCATTTGAATGTCTTGTTGCGGGAGAAACTTTATTTTTGGCGCTCGGCAACAATTGGAAAAGCGCAAATCACGTAACGTCTGGAAAATCGAAATGCGCGCTTCGCGTTTTTGATAAACACGCATTGGGCACGTTTAATCGCACGCACCTTGTTCGCATGTGGGCGTGTGTGCAAAGTGGGCGTGGCCAGGCGAAAAAGGAAGACTGCATTCAGATACGAGCAGTTCGAGCATAGCTGCAGCTCATTTGGTAAGCAATAAAAACGGAGCTTGTTGCCAGACTAACAATGTTTGTGCCCAGCTCAGCTAAGCAGGAGCTGGCCCTTGTGCCCAGGTATTGTTACCTGTGCATAAGTCGGTGGAAATTTACATTTTCTAAATCAAAATACTTTTAACATGGCCGCAGATACTGCTTACCCTTGTGCTTCTCCCTCTTTCTCTCTGTGCGTGTGTCAACAGGCAGGGCAAACACGGCGTTGCCACAGCGTTAACACAACATGAACTTAACGGTAAACGAGAGGGCTGCGCCCACGCCTAAATGTATGCAATGTTTGCTTAGGCGTCTCTGCAAACACTCCTGCCCCCATTTCGCTGCTGTTGTGGGCGTGCCTGAAACAAACTTTATTGCAAGCTCTTTTCTCGCTGTTATTTAAAAGCGAGAAAAAAGCAAGCCAAAAAAACAAAGAGAAAACAAAGTTAGTGGGCGTGGTCGAGGTGAAAGTTCTTTTCGCTGACTTGAGCTGGCGCCCAGCTACAAGCAATAACGGCTTCTTGTTTATTACACACATTTAAGCTTGGATTTACGCGGGCTCCCACCCACAACTGATGGCGAAAAGTGACCAAAATGTCGTCTTTCCATAGTTTGCAGGTAATGGCTTCGATAAAGTAGCTGAAAAGGCCGAAGGGAGCAAGACTTGTGTATTATGCGAAGCTACGCTTTCACTATATCATTTGCTTTGCCTAAAAATGGTTTGAGTATGGCAATGCTTGAGGCAAAATCGGGACTGGCAAGCCAGGGCTTATGATGCGAACTAGAGTAAGAACTACGGACTCCAATTAAATGATATTCCATATATGTATTATATATAATTAGAATGCAATAAAATATTCTCAAACATTTTATTTTAGTGCAATTTATTTTCATATTGTTTTTTTTTTATCACCCTGATCCCTCCTCAATTAAATGATTTTTCTTATAATTATTAATTTTAATATTTATTATTTAAATTATGAATTGTAGACCCTGTACTATACAATCACATATTTTTTAGTTTGTTTTTTCTATTTCATGTTTAATTTTGTATATTTAACTTTATATTTATTACAAATATTATTAAAAAAAAAATAATAATTATTGTTAAGGCATTTAAAGCTATTGATGTATTACGATTTAATGCTCAATAATTGTTTTTTGTTTTTTTTTTTTTTGTTTATACCTTAGACCATATACATTTTTCAATTAGTGTTAAATGAACGATGAAAACTTATACGTTAATGTGCTTATAATACTTTGCATTAATTTAGCTGTTTAGATATTTATTACTAGCGCATAAACTTTGATTGGCTGTGAATGAACACAGCAGTAATAATAGCAACAAAAGCCATTTAGTGGCTTTGCATTAATTTCATTAACTATAATAAATAACTCTTGCGCTGGCCATTAACCGACAGTTCAATAGATATGCACAAAATTATCGTAATGCAATGTGCAATTAAATGCATTTTTATGGCATTTGGCGAATTTACATTAAATGGGGAATTTGTATTCTTGTATTTGATGGCCATGCGCATCGAATCGAATTTAATTATGAATCCAAAATGTGTTCAGTCCATGGAAATTGCCCTGATTAGCCTCTTGGACACTTTGTTGTACTCTATAAAATTTAATTATCTGCACATTGACTGCGCATTCATTGTGAAAAGTTGTCACGATTTGGAATCTAATTTAAATATACTCCAAAAGGACAACCACGAGAAGGTGCATGCACACAATTAAATTGTAATGAAATTTAATAAAATTATAAATTAAATAAAAATACATATTTGAGTTTTTTAATTTGAAATTAAATTAAATTAAAAATCAATTAAATGAAATTAAATTAGTTATACTTAATTAATCACAACTTCAATTGCAATTAAGATTATCTTCATTGGATGAACCGATATACGTATTTGATTAAGTCATGTAAACATTCACATATCTGAAAATCTTTCGTATTTTCAATTAATTTTAAATATTCTATCAGCAAATTGACGCCTACAATAACTTTATTTTTGCGTTTGCTTAATATAATATTTAATGCAATTTCCATGAATAAGCTCAACATTTGTTTTCTGCTGCATTTTAATAGTGTCAGCTCGTTCCTCGCTATAATGGCTCTCGAAGGCTGGCCACTCCCCCTTTACGAAAGTCCTTTCTGCACAGCATTTTAATTACGCATGCAGTTGAAGCACAAGTTGAAAATAATAAATAAGCCATTCACGCACACATAGAAGAACTGGCAGTCGTCAGGATCGGCGTATCGCGGATGGGTCATGGCAATGCTCTCGTTCACCTTGGGGCACTGGAACTCAAAGATGTCCTCCGACTTGCAACCAGTCACGCCCACCTAATCGGGCCACGTGCAAATGCCAGTCTTCGGATTGAACACCAAGCCCGCCGGACAGGTGATCATATTGAACATGCCATCCACACAGAAGTAGAACTTGTCGCAAATGCCGGGCTTCTCGTGGCCAAAGTATCCGTTCTTGCGCGGACAGTGCAGCGATGGCTGGGGAGTTTCTGTTAGGGATTATATGAAAAAAATATATGATCATTTAAATATACAAATTGGTATAATTGGTATACATTTTTAATTTTCCATTCATAATTCTTTCGTTCATCGAACTTTTGCATATATTCTTGGCTACTTCATGTACTTATGATAGTTACTGTTATTTTCATCACATCCCTTGTCCTATTACCACAATAGCTTCTTGTATTTCTCCTTCTATTTAATCTGCTACTATTAAATGCAGTAGAGTTGCAGAAGTTATTAATAGAAATAGAAGTAATCGTAGGAGAGTAGTTTAAATGGTAGTAGAGGTATTAATAGAATTATTATTAGAAATCGTAGTAGAAGTATTATTAGAATAGTTGTTGAATTAGTAACTCTACTGCAGAAGTTATTAATAAAAGTAGAAGTAGAAGTAATCGTAGGAGAGAAGTTTAAATGGTAGTAGAGGTATTAATAGTAGAAAAAACTATGGAAATAGTAGTAGAAAAAGAAGCAGGCAAAGCTGTAGAAATAGTAGTCGATATACCTGTGGAAATAGTGATAGAAATAGTAGTAGAATTAAAAGTAGAAATAGTAGTAGAAATAGTAGTAGATATAGCTGTAAAAATAGTAGTAGAATAATAGTAGAATAGTAGTAGAAATAGTAGTAAAATAATAGTAGAATTGTAGTAGAAATAGTAGTAAAATATTAATAGAATAGTAGTAGAAATAGTAATAGAAATAGCTGTAGAAATAGTAGTAGAATTAGTAATAGAAATAGTAGTACAAATAACTATAGAATTAGTAGCAGAAATAGTAGTAGAAATATCTGTATATATAGTAGTAGAATAGTAGTAGAAATAGTAGTAGAACAGTAGTAGAAAAAGTTGTGATCTACTACTATTTCTACAACTATTTTTACTACTATTCTACTACTTTTTCTACTACTATTTCTACTACTATTCTTACTACTATCCTACTACTATTTCTACTACTACAAGAAATAGTTGTAGAATAGTAGTAGAAATAGTAGTAGAAGTCTACTACTACTAGAAATAATAGAAGAATAGTAGTAGAATGGTAGTAGAAATAGTAGTAGAAATAATAGAAGAATAGTAGTAGAAAAGTAGTAGAAATAGTAGTAGAATTCTACTACTACTAGAAATAGTAGTAGAATAGTAGTAGAATAGTAGTAGAAATAGTAGTAGAAATAGCTGTAGAAAAATAATTCTACTACTACTAGAAATAGTAGTAGAATAGTAGTAGAATAGTAGTAGAATAGTAGTAGAATAGCAGTAGAATAGTAGTAGAATTCTACTACTAGAAATATGTTGTGATCTACTACTATTTCTACTACTATTTCTACTACTGTTTCTACTACTATTTCTACTACTATTTCTACTTTTCTTCTACTACTTTTTCTAGTAGTAGTAGAATTCTTTTTCTACAGCTATTTCTACTACTATTCCTACTACTATTTCTACTACTTTTTCTACTACTATTTCTACTACTATTTCTAGTAGTAGTAGTATTCTACTACTATTTCTACTACTATTCTACTACTATTTCTAGTAGTAGTAGAATTCTACTACTATTTCTACTATTATTCTACTACTATTTCTTGTAGTAGTGGAAATAGTAGTAGAAATAGTAGTAGAATTCTACTACTACTAGAAATAGTAGTAGAATAGTAGTAGAATAGTAGTAGAAATAGCTGTAGTAAAAGAATTCTACTACTACTAGAAAAAGTAGTAGAATAGTAGTAGAAATAGTAGTAGAAATAGTAGTAGAAACAGTAGTAGAAATAGTAGTAGAAATAGTAGTAGAAATAGTAGTAGATCACAACATTTTCTACAGCTATTTCTACTACTTTTTCTACTACTATTTCTAGTAGTAGTAGAATTCTACTACTATTTCTACTACTATTCTACTACTATTCTACTACTATTCTACTATTATTTCTACTACTATTTCTACTACTATTTCTTGTAGTAGTGGAAATAGTAGTAGAAATAGTAGTAGAAATAGTAGTAGAAATAGTAGTAGACTTCTACTATTACTTAGTAGAATAGTAGTCGAATAGTAGTAGAAATAGTAGTAGAAATAGCTGTAGAAAATGTTGTGATCTACTACTATTTCTACTACTATTTCTACTACCATTTCTACTACTATTCTACTACTATTTCTAGTAGTAGTAGAATTCTTTTTCTACAGCTATTTCTACTACTATTCTTCACGTGTGTAAGCCCTCAAAGTGTACATACGCGCTCTGCAACAGTAAAGTAAAGTTAAAGAAATTTTGATACAAACATACCACAAACCTCCGAACAGTGTTGAAGTGCTGCTGCAGTGTCTTCTCTAAGACACGGTGATCGTAGAAACGGCAAAAGTCGTCAAACTACTTTTGTGCCAGCGAAACTGCAAAGTGGAGCCCCGGCCACACACCGGCGGCCACGATCAAAACAGCTGAGCAATCAGCTGAGCAAATTAGCTGGGCTTTCGCAAGGAAGTTCAACTGGTTTGTGTCTTTGGAATCGTCATCACCCAAGAAATACAGCATACTTCTAGGGCGAAGTAATATAAAGAGCGATGACCACTGACAGTCTAGCAGCTGAATCCGAAAGGATTAAGGCAGCAATGCAGAGCAGACTTGATGCACGAGTGGCCGAAATATGTGCCAGAAGCAAAGTTTCGTCCCTGACGAAAATTGATGTGGCATCCATCCAAGGACCGAAAGCACCAAGCATAAAACGCAAGCAGCTAAGCTCCCCTGAAGCAGCCAGAAAAAAATCTTTTGTGCTCGACCAACCGAGCACTAGCAAAGCTGCAGCAGCAAGGCAAAACAAATTTGCACTTCTTGCTCAAGAAGACTGCAAAATGGAAGTGACCGCAAATGCTGATGATCAGCAGTCAGCCGAAAAACCCAAGCCTCGTCCGCCCCCTATTTGGTGCCCGGACATTAAATCTGTTGCCAAACTTCAACAAGTCATTGACGAAGTCATCGACCCCAAATCGTATGTAACTAAGCCCAAAAGGAACACCATTGGAGTCCTTACTAATTGCAGCGATGACTACCGCGCGGTAGTAAAGCACCTCTCAAAGATAGGACTACAGTTCCACTGCTACCAACTGAAGGAAGACAAGCCCTACCGAGTCTGCGTAAAAGGACTGCACTCAAGCACGGACGTGGACCAGATAAAGTCAGATATCGGGCTGAAGGGGCATACAGTTGTGAATATATTTAACCCGCTCAGCCGGATCGATAAAACGCCGTTAAATATATTCTTTGTGGATCTGGCGCAGGCCACAAACAACAAGCAAGTCCACGATCTTCGTATTATAGCTCGTCAGAGATGAACGGTGGAGCTTCCGAGGAAATTCAATGATCTCACGCAATGTCACCGTTGCCAGGAATATGGGCACACACAGCGCTACTGCCACAAGGCTCCCAGATGCGTGCGATGCGCCGGTCAACATTCCTCTAAGGATTGTCTGCGAGCAAAGGACCAACCTCCAATCTGTGCTCACTGCGAAGAACAACACCCAGCGAACTACAGAGGCTGCCATGTCTACAAGCGACTTCTAAAGGCACAGGCTCCTGCGCAAAAACGTAACCCAGCACAAACCTTTAACGCTGCCCCGCGCAGGGATTAGCCGTTTTCTTATCACAGAGAAACATCGATGTCATGCTGATTGCAGAAACACGTGAATGCCCCACGCTAAAAATCTTCGGATACGAGCACTATCACGCTCATGGTGGTGGCGCAAACAGTTTCGGAGGATCTTCGCTGCTTATCCGCTCAACTCTGGCACACACATCATCGACTCAATTCTCCGACGCTGCAGTTCAACTCTCTGCCATCAGCCTTTCAACATCGATTGGCGAGATCGAAATTGCATCGATATACTGCCCGCCCAACGCAGATCTCCGCCTACAAGACATCGTACAGCTCATCAATCGAAGAAACCAAAAAACGCTAATTGGAGGCGACTGGAATGGTTGGCACCCATTTTGGGGTAGCAGCAGAGCAAACCAACGCGGAGAGACAATATTCGACGCAATACAAAGCGCACAATACTCCATCCTGGCCACGGGAGCCCCCACACGCTACCCAATAAATGGACACCATCCCTCTGCAATCGACTTCGCTATCTACAGAGGAATAGGTGACAGACTCTTGAGCATTGAAGAATGTCTCGATCTGTCTTCGGATCATCTTCCGCTGATAGTCACCGTCCACGCTCACCCACAACCTTTCCCGATCAGACAACGCCTTCTTCCCGCTGGGTCGGATCTAGCAACCTTCAAGCTCACTCTACAGTCCTCACTGCACCCGGAAATAGAACTCCGCACAGCAGAAGACATAGAGTATGCAGCAAACAGAATGCAAGATGCTATAACAGAGGCAGCGCTGCTAGCTGCACCGGCTGCTCACAATCAAAAGCACTCGCACTACAGCATTCCTCTCACCCCGCACGTACAAAATCTGCTTGAGTACAAACGATGGACAAGGAGCCGTTGGATCTCTGCCGTTGGATCTCTACTGCTCCGCAGTCTTTCTTGATGTTAAGCAGGCATTCGACCGGGTGTGGCATCTGGGTCTGCTAGACAAGATTAGGAAAGCCCTACCTGTCACCCACTTCAAGTTGCTGGCCTCCTATCTATCAGGAAGAAGCTTTGAGGTTCTAAAAGGACAGGCAAAATCATCGAGTCGACCAGTCAGAGCAGGCGTGCCCCAAGGTAGTGTGCTCGGCCCAACACTATACGTACTGTACACTGCGGACATGCCGTTGCCTCCCAGTAACAGCGACATGCTTATAGCGACGTACGCAGATGATACCGCCATACTGAGTCGCAATAAGTCGCCCGAAGTAACCTCTAGTCAAATGCAAGTTTACTTGCAGGATCTCAATCGGTGGCTAACTCGCTGGAACATCGGAATCAACGCCCAAAAGTCCACGCACATCACTTTTGCAACCAGAAGGGGAGCCTGCCCCGAAGTGACTCTTGGAGCTCCAATACCACGGGCAAACAAGGTGAAGTACCTGGGTGTCACTCTGGATAAGAGACTGACCTATGGCCCGCACATCAGTGAGACAGTCAAAAAGTGCAAGTTCAAATTTAAAAAACTCGACTGGATGCTAAGAAGCGATAGCCCTCTGTCACTACGAAGTAAGAGGCACATATACAACGCAATAGTGGCACCTGTGTTTAATTATGCAATGCCTTTATGGGGGTCTGCTGCAAGAACTCACATAAACAAAGTGCAAACCTTACAAAACAAAGCACTAAGAACTTGGACCGGAGCCGAATGGTACGTCAGAAACGAAACCCTGCACACTGACCTCGAGATGCCGACAATTGCTGAGCTCATTGGCCGACACAGCACAAGGTACGCGGACAGACTATCCGCCCACCCAAACCAGCTAGCAGCCAATTTAGCCACCAACACCATCAACAGAAGGCTGAAAAGATCTCATCCCCTGGACCCGAGAAGTGATCTAAACTAAAGCAACATGTAGCAATACAGGCATTTAGCCACTTCAATAGTTAAGGTACCCTCATATATGCGCTTTAGAGTTTACGACAAAAGCTGCAATAAAACTATATTAATAAAAATAAATAAATAAGCCGTCTTCAAATAGTGCGCTCTTTATTTATAAGTTTGAATATTTGTTATTATTTCAGTTTGTGTTGCGAACAAGAAAATATGAAATAATGTTAAGAAAATGTGGCTTTCGGCCCTGGGACCTGATGTACTTTGGCAGCTGAAGTGGCTGTAGTTGAGCTGCTGTTCTTGCGGCCTAGCCAAGTTTTATGGCACCCGGATTGCACATAAAATCTTGACAATTCCCGCACCGAACATAAAAACTAGTTATGCATAAAGCATTTAGCACAATCCCAGACCCTGACTCCGCCCGAATGCCTGCACATAAAACATTTTAAGTTTAATGGCAATTAACCTTTTCGCGTGGCTAAAATTAAAATCACGCGTCTCTTCGAATAACCCGCGTAACCCGAACGGATCCACATAAATTTCACAAAGGGTTTGGGGTGTCGAGCAGTTGGCAGACATGACATGTATTTATAGCTGGCCGTAGACCTCGCCTGGGCATATATGGCTAAAATAGCATGTTGCCAGCACGGCTTTGTTCTACACACACTAACACAGACACACACACGCACACACACACTCAGTTAGACGCTCGAGTGTCAAGACTTGACTGCAAGCGAAACCAAATGCCTGCCACTGCAGCTCACACACATACACACACACACACATACATTCAGAGACATTGTCTTCTGCAAGGCAGCAGCAATTGGCTTTTGCAGTTGCTGCTTTGGCTCGTAAATTGAATAAAAGTTCAAATGTTGGCAATTAATATAACGAAAAAGTTAATGCCACATCGCTGTGCGTGTGTGTGTGCGTGCGTGTATGTGTATGTTTGCTGTTATGCAATGTGGCTTGAATTTCATTATGAAGCAGCCTCAACCAACTGTGGCTTCAGGGCTATTACTGTGGGTGGGTGGCTGCCTTTGATACTTTTCTTTTTTGCCATAAAACATGAATGCAGCTTGTAGCAATTTTCTAGGAAATGCCACTTTAAGGGCTGGTAGTTCTATTAGGTATATGCATGATTATACATATAAAATTAATAGAAGATAATATATTTAAATTTACATTTAAATAAGCTTCGCCTCACTTCTCACGAATTTAAGCACAAAATGTTTCGTATATCTTAAACCGCTTTAAATTATTTTTGTTATTCAAGCATTTAACACAAGCTGCTTTTGCATTAGCTGCACATACACACACACGCACACACGAGCACAGCAACATTCATTTGGAATCACATTCGCTCATGCACACATACATATATAGTATATACATATACATGCATACACACAGCATTGGCAATTCATTTGCTCGGCTTGCATGTGTGTGTGTGTGTGTGTGTGTGCATGTGTGCATCTCGATCTGGCATTTGCAGCTTCCTTTTAGCCTTTTGCCGAGATTGTGGCACACGCTAATTGCTCGAAACGTTTGAGCCCCAGCCCCTCAGCCACCCCAACCCAGCATTTTAGCACATTGCCAGCCGGGCGTATACGTAATATGGAAGCTTAGTGCTGGGCGTATTTGAGGGGGGTTAGCGATTGCATTGAAGACGTGCTCCATTTTCAAAATCGCTTCACTGGGAGCTCTAAAACAATGCCTCGTTATTTTCACAAAGTTATTGCACATTTGCTGCAGTTAACACTTGTTCAGATTTCTTTTCCTTCTGCTTTTGCTGTTGTTGTTGCTGTTGCTGTTGCTGTTGTTGTTATCATTGTTGTAATTTAATTGTTATCTGAATGCGTTCTGTCTCTATTGCTGCCATTTTTGTTTTGCTTTCTGCGATCCCAGCTCCAGCAGCTCCAGCCGCTCTATTCCCTGTTTTCGGTTCCCACAATTTTATTTATATTTTTCCAGTGCATATAATTATTGTTTCCATCTCGTTTAGCTCAAAGTGTATGCCTTAAGATCTTCTTGGTTTTAAAATATTTTTATAAGTATTAAGACTTTAATTTTAAGTATATATTAAATTATTTTCATTTTATATTTTTATTTTTTTATTTTTTCAATTATATATTTTAATATATTCTTTTATAGGAGTGCATTACCTTATTAATGAGATAACATTTTTTTAATGCTTTACTTAGCCAAAGCATCTGTGAGCTGAAACTTTGATAACTTTGCTGGCTTTGTTTATGACAAATGCTTTATGCAAAAGTGTCAAGGCTTTGCATATATTTTACTCATTCCTTTGTGAATGCTTAAAATTTCCAACAGCTTTGAAATGGCTAAGAGCACACGCAATCATTGCCAGCTATTAAATAAACAGTCGAAATGTGCCAAATTGAGGCAAATGTGGCCGGTCTATGTGGCAAACGCTTTAGTTAAATCGTTTAACTGTTTCGCTCATAAAAGCCCAATTTGCATAATCTTTTGCTCTCTCCGTCTCCTAGGCACAAACACAGACACGCAACGCTGCACACGTGTGTGCGTGAGCAATGGGAAACACGTTTTTAATTCCCAGTCGTCAACAAATAAGCGAACTGCTGTCGTTGTTTGTTTAGTCTCAAAAGACACAAGGCAGTAGCAAATCTAATTTCTAACAGACAAAAAACAAACAGAATGGCAAAAAAAGAAAAATGAAAGCAAGACTTCTACAACAAATAACAATCAACCATAAACCAGTAGAAGAGCGCCAGGCAGTTGCGCCCCAGAAAGTATGCAATGCATGTGTGTGGCATAAATCAAAGCTAGACAATTTTGGCAAGGGAAACACAAGCTGCAAAACATAAGAACTGCAAAAAAAAGCGGAATAGAATTGAAAAAATTAGACTACAAGGAGAAGCACAAGAAATACCCTGTTAATATATTGATGTATATATTGATGTATAAGTATATAAATAAATATTCGGGTGTATTTCCAAAGAATAATTTATAGAATCTCTATGTATGATTGCTTAATAAAGGCCAGAACTGTACTTTTATCACAGATATCCCGAAAATTTATATAAAAGATTATCTACTACATATCCTATTCGTTTAATATTATATTCGATATATTTCAGCATTCTTCAAGGAGAAGCACTAGAAACACCCTGTGCATATAAGTATATAAATATGTTTGGGTGATAATTATATTAATTAATTATTAAGAACGATATCCCAAGAATATTTATGTTGACAAAGCAATTATCTATTTAATATATTTCTACAGGCAGAAGCACTGAAAATACGCTGTGAATACATTGATGTATACTTTATAAAAACGAGAGCTCTACTTTTATCAATGATATTCCAAGACTCTTCATCAAATTGATTATCTATTATATATCGCATCCATATTATATTCAATATATTTCTACATCCCCTATTGCATTGTGCTAACAGGGTATTCGTAGCAGCAAAAACTCGCGTCGAGACGGGAAGGAAATCAAAAGTAAGTGACAAGCCGACAGGCAGACGCACATAAAACACATGTGCACCGCAAACAAAACAAACAGTATGAATAACTACAGGGTAGCCGGCAGGGTAAGGGGGTTGCTCTGCTGTGCGGTGTGTGAGTGACAAGTTGTTCTGTGAATATTTAGAGGGTTGTATGTAACTGCTGACGCCTTAAGTACTTTAATTGTTTGGCCCGAATTGCTGACATATGGAGCATAAATAGGAGCATTTCACCGTGCCACTAAAGGTGGTCAGCTGAGGAGTGCAAAGCAAACTGAAGGAGTTATTGCAGGGGTAAAGAAAGCAACAATAATAATTAACAATACAGCTTGATATGTTACTGCACTCAGTACCTAATTGACAGGATCTTCATATAAGCTATAACAAATATACCTTCAACTTTGTCTGTGATAGTTACAACTTTAAAGCCTTTGCTTTACCTTTTAACCTTAGGTTTTTATATTCTGTGTCCGTCTTTCTTGGCCTTACAAACTATATTTCTATTTTTAGATAAAGTTGCTTTTTAAAAGAATCGAGCAATCATTTGTTAATACTTTATCGCATAGAAAAAAATATAAATAAAAATTCCGTGAAATCTGATTTGAAGCCTCGTTAATCTGCATTAGGGAAAATATATTTATATTATATTTCGATTTATTTTGTTTTGGGTTTGCCAAGTCACCAAATGATTATGTATTTACAACAGAAAATTCTGTATTGAAATGGTTTTCATTTATTTTATACATGCATAAATTTATTTTAATTTTATTAGGTAGCACTCAGAGCTTATGCTCTAAACTAAAATAATTAAAATTAAAATATTTATTTGTAAAAAAATTAAAGAAGAATTTTTTATTAAAAGCTTTACTAAATTAACTAAAAGTATTTCCTGCTTCATTTTCTTCATTTTTTTCGATTTAAATTGTATATTTAATTCAAAATAAAAATGCAAATACATATCTATATATATATCCCATATTACACTAGAAGTATTTTACTTTGTAAGTTTAAATAAATTGTCGTTTCTATTCTTTCATATGCATGTTTAAGTGACTTTTGCTGTAGTTTTGGAGTTGTTTAACCTCTGAGCTGGTATTTTTTAATCAACATCCCGCTGTTGCTGCATTATGGGCGAACAAAACCTTTTTGGGGAAACTGCAGAACAATTACGCTTACTTTGTGACTAGACAAACAGCAGACAATGCCATCAGCTGTCAGCCACATACATTGTCTGCCTGTCACCGGACGACTGCAGTTGGCTTTGTCATCATCATCATCATCATTGAGGCGAGGTCGCACAGTTGGTGTGCCTTATCAAATTATGCGCATTGCTCGATTGCTGGTTAAATGAAGCGACATTTTCAGCGACTGCAAGAGCTGCAATGGCTATACACACACACACACATACAGAGAGAGACACAGGCACAAATAGATCTGGCAAACATGTGCAATAAATTTGATTGAACAACAATTATAATGGCAAATGGTCAACAATTGCAATTCCCATTGATTACGTGCTGCATGCACAGCCACAATTTGAGCAAAGGGCGATCAGGCGGACGGATTCGCATAGAGTAGAATTATACAATTTTCAATTCAATCAGAGGGAACAAAGAGTTTTCTGAGTGTACGAGTGGCCAAGCCACAAAAGCCACATGTGCATGGGAAACCACAAACTGAACTTATGCTGATTATCTATAAGCGTCTCAAAAGGATACTCAAGTGGTGAGGGTGGGAGGGCTATTTTGTGTGTGATATTTTGATATTTATTAATGGGCTGAAAAACAAATTGAATGCATCAGCGAACCAGTTAATATTAAATTGACGCTCCAATGAGCACAACAGCAGAGAATAAATTAATATATATATAAATATATATACATATGTATGTATATATAAAAAAGGTAAAGCGAAACTATGCAAAGATTTTGTCTTGAGGTTTTAAGATTTGTTTTTGTGTTTCCTTTCGGTTACGCAAACATCAAAAGCTTCATAAAGGAGTTCAGAGGAGGAAAACAACAACCTCTAAGTCCCTGGGGAGATACTTGACTGACTACAACAACAACAACAACTGGCAGCGACTTAACTAGTTGCCCATAGAATGAAGAAAAAAACAAGAAAAATGCCGAAAGAAAAGCGGAAAAGCCGAAACTATTTCTTTGCGCAGCGTTGTGGAAAATTAAAAACGCCCAGCCAGCTGCCTATGTATGTATGTATATAGCAGCAGCAGTTCTCTGAGCCGCACTCGACTCGATTGGGTTGATTATTAATAACTGGAGCTGCAGCCAAAGAGTTATTAGACTAACACAGTTAACACACTTAACACACACACACACACGCACACACAGTGCGAGCCTCTGAGTTGCTGCAATTGAGTAATATGTGCTCCGGCACAGATATTCCCATTGGGTCAGTGAACGATAGTCGACGGCGTCTAATGATAAAAACACACACGCACACACACACACCGACGCACTTCGATTGCTGTTTGCTGCTCCTAATCAGCTTTTGCATTGCGTATACGCCACCAATTGATTTATTGGATGCTGCCTGTTTGTTTTTAAATATAAATGTGTGTATTTGAGTGTGCGTGTGCGTGTGCGTCTGACATAGACGTGCAATTTATAACATTTTTGCATTTGCATAAATTACAGCGCAGCGTCAATACAGTAACATTTGATTGACAACGCGACGTATGCGCAATATTTTCATATGCACTTTGATGTCTGCGTCACTGCGCATAAATCATAAGATATGTCATTGCGTCAGCTTAAATATATATGTAAAATACAGCTCAAGTGTGCAATTTTATTCTATTTATTAAATTTTTGGAAAACTCTTTCTGAAAATCATTAATAAGTTAAGTTCATTTAAACAGTAATAAATAAAAATAATTATGCGCGGAATATCTTACAGTTTGTGCTGTTGTTGGTCTCATGGGAATCTATTGCAATCGACAACAACAGCAAATGGAATATTCAGACTGCTTTCAGCCTTCGTGCGCATTGATTAAAGTCAAAGCAGCGACATGAGTGAAAATAGCTGAAACTGGAACGGGCAATGGCAGTGGCTATGGCTGCAAGGCGCAAGCGGAGCGGGTAAGCCAGAGAAAGAGAGCATCAGAACATCATTTTTTCAAATGGCTTCAGCTCAGCATTTGCGAATGCGGCCGTGCGGCGAACAGCGCGAAACCAAAACGCATTCAGGCAAACAATTGCAATTGTAATTGAGCCGAGAGTCGGACTGGAGCTATGTATTAGTAAATGTCTGAATGTGTGTGTGTGCGTGTGTCTGGGTCTGATTGTGTGCGTGTGCCAAGTCTGTTTGCATTGTTATTTCAACATTGGCCGCTTAGTGGCAATAAAAAGAATGTGCATTCCACAGGGAAATTATGAAAGCGGATTTCTTTTGTTTAGAATCGTTTCTAGATTGCATGCAGCATGTGTCTGCTTGCTGTGTGTGTGAGTGCGTGTATCTCTCTCTCTCTCCCTCTCTCTCTCTCTCTGGCTGTGTGTGTGCGTATTTGAGTGTGCACAGCTTTATAGCCATTTCTGCTTATTGCTAATGCGACTGTTGCTGCAGCAGAAGCATCCGCGAGCATCCGAGTATCCGTATCTGTGATTAAGGGAGCGCCAAGCCACGTTGTTTGTTGAGGTCGTTATGTCTAATGTTGATTGCTGCATAAAATATTTATTAATTTTTGTATTGCCTGCGCCATATGCTAGCGGATAAAAGGGGCAAACAATATAAATATAATGAATAGCTCTATGTGAAGTAAACAATAATATTGGAAATGCTAAAAGAAAATCAGATTTAAAAGCATCATAAAGCCTTTCTGATTGGAATAATGTGACGATTATCATTAGCCTAGTATAACAATTCTTTGAAAATAATTGCTTATTAAATTATTAAATAATATTTATTTGAATAATTTACGGTTTTTGCTTATTATTGAAGGTAAGGAAATAAGTAATCTTTGCACTTTATTCGTCTTTAAAATTATTACATAATTATATAAAGCTCACAGTTAATCTCATATATGCATTGTCTCTTTTGTTAGCGCATAAAAGTATGCTACATTTTTTTAACTTCTTCAGTTCGCTCTTAAATGACGTTTGTGTTGCAATGTTTCTTTAAATAGTTTTGTTGTTGGTGTGCAATAAGTCCTTAAGGGAATTATAGCCAAATATTTCGGCGTTGGCTTTTATGAGCCCATTTCCTTGTGCCCCCCTCGCAGTGCACGATGCCAAGTAGCTTGCCAATTGACAAGACCCAGTGCCATGAAGTGTGCTCGTCATCAGAATGTGCGTATGTGCTGCCTTGTATATGAAAATTTTACCACTTCTGCTTGCCCTGGCCCCAGCGTGCTCCCTCCTAGCTTGCTCCCAGCACGCCCTGTACTCCCACTTCCTGTAGCAGCTGGAGTGAAGTGTGGCAAGTGCCGCATGAAAATCAAATTTTTTATGATTGAGCAGCCAAGCAGCATGAAAGTGCCATCGTTCGGAGTAGACTCACACACACGCACGCACACACATACACACATGCCATAGAAATACTGCAATTGAATGCAGCTTTGTATATGTATGTGTATGCGTATGTACATATATATGCCAATTGGTTGCTATTTTGTATCAGTCAAGCAATACGGCCCGGAACGCACTCTGACTTGATGCCAATTTTTAGTGCAACTTTTGCTGATTTCATTTCCTTCTTAAGCGTCAGCGCGAAAATATAATTTACATGTTGCTGAAATAGATACAAATGCAGTTACTGGGGGCGACTGCTGGCAACAGCCAGCGCCTGCCTTACATACTATTCAAATGCTGCGCCATCATTGGCTCATGAGGGAAATCAAAATTTTATCAAGTGTATCAATGTGTATCTTAAAGGACACGCAGCACTTTGTTGCCTGATTAAAGGACACATTCCCCGGGCAGCAGCTAACTAAGAAGTCGAAGTAAATTTCATGCATTGCTGAGACACAATGGATTCGTTTGGCTTATTTCTGATGTGAAGTATACTTGTGTAGCTATAGATGAAATAAAACTTGAAAATAAGCATTAAATAGAAGTGTTGATATATACAATATCAATATTATTATTGTACTATGGACAGTTTAAGTTCTGACTCCCTTATTGTCACAGCAAAAGGATATGAAAGGTATAAATTAAATATTTGAATATGCATACTTCATTAGTTTGTTAACTAACTAACCTAAACTGTTTTACAAATTGCATTCAACCTGATATTTTATAGTGTATGTATTTCAAATTTATTTCAATTTTATCTAACTTGGGTAGGTATAAGCGCTTTGATGGGTGAAAAATATTGTAATAAATAATGTTTACACATTATTTTACAATGTTACTTTTTGGTTATCTCTCTGTCTCCCTCTTCCTCTCTCTCGCTCTCCCTCTATCTCACTTTAATTCATTTTGTATTCAATTTGTCTGCCTTTAATCGCTGAAAATTTGATGCACGTTGAGGATAGAAACTCTGCTGCGCATAGATTTGAATAGATAAACTATTTGTTATGCTTTGATGTGGACATACTTATATGTATATGTATGCATAATATATATACATATACATATCTACTATGTTAGCTATGTATATGTTGTTCCGTTAGAGAACAATGGCTCTGACTGTAATTTGCGCTGCACAAAAACAATGGAATTAAGATAAATATTTTCACACGCGACATTTTCAGTGCTAATGAAATTTTGCTTTCAACTAAATTAGTGTCCATCTCAGCAGAAAGGCAACAACAACAGCAACGACGGCAGCGGCAGCAACAACGATGCCAACAAAATAAAATTAAATAATGCAAGCACTTTTAGGTTAATTAAACTTGAATAGCAACAAACTGGCAGCAAACGATGCAGCCAGACTCTAAGCCAAAATAGTGTGAAGAGCTGAGCAGAATGCTGGCTGCAGTCCTTGCAAGCAATGGAAAACTTCAAGGATACACAAGTGCATTGGCTGTCTGTTCTTACTTTTGCTAGTGTTCTTCTTGTTGTTGTAGTTGTAGTTGTAATTGTTATTACAATGGTTGTCCTTTTGCATTGTTGCTGTTACTGCTGCTGCTGCTGCTGCTGCACTCCCAGTTGTCTGTCCGTCTCGGCTTGCACTTTTCCACATAATTGTGCGCCTGTGGATGCCCAGTATACACGCCTTTCCATGAATTTCCATGCACATGCCAAAAAATTGGCCAGCAACTGGGCGTCTTATGTTCCAAAAAACAATATCTCCGCTGGCAGGTATTGTTTTTATCTTAGCAATGAGCTCTAAATTTATGAGATCGAATATTCAAATTGATATTGCAAGTTTTTCACGGTATTTATAGTAGCATAAACAGAGTCAGAAAAGGCTTTAAATTACTTACTTTATGACGGTTCCATCTCCTTTTGAGTCTTTCATTTTATTCTATGAAGAGTTGCATACTTCAGATATAAGCGAACCTCTGAAGAATTTCTGCAATTTAAGCTGAATGAAGAGAAGTTTTTTAAAAAATATTTGAAATACAATTTTCATAACGAAAAAAATAAACATTGTTTAGCCGTTGTAAGTTAAGCTGACTAAAGATAAGTCTTATAGAAAGCAAATTCAATTTGCAAGTTAAACTAAAAATTCTATTAGAATTTTATATTTTACTAAATGTTTATTAGTTTTATTATTATTATTATTTTTTTTTTTATTTAATTGGTACAGAGATTTAATTCTAAATAAAAATTTAGTTTATAGCCAGAGCATCTAGTAAATTTAATTTTCCAACTAGAGACTGATATATAATGTAAACATGTAAATATACTGATTGAATTTACTGGACATCAAACAATGCAGTTATCTGAAAATACAATAATCCCAAAAAATTAATGTTGCACAACCGATTGCAACTAAAGCATAAATATAATATAAAAATAGCTAGTCCTTGCTGTTAAATTGCTTTAAGTTAGTCTACACATTACACATTATTTTTGAGATTTTTCGTCGAAATCCGTTTTAGGAATTCATAGACTTTCTCTTATTCTGCTTGGCTGCTGCTGCAGCTGAAATGTGCAAAAGTAAACAAAAGTGTTGCCAAAGACAAATACAAGCGAGGAGATACGTTGCCCAACTAAGTCCAAGTGTGTATATATTTCTCTCCCTCTCTCCCTCTCTCCCTCTCTCGCGCTCTTACTTTCTATGTGTGTGTGTGAGGTAAGTGCTATCTGAGTGGCAGAACAAGTTCTTTATAGTGCTGGGCTGCCGGTTTGCTCAGCTTATTATAATTGCCAGCGTTTTGGCTCGTCTGCTGCCAGTTGTTTGGCTTTTTGTTGTGTTGCGGGTGTTGCAGTTGCAAGATTTTCGGCTGCTCGCGCAACAAATGTAAGCAACGACATTGATGCTGTTTGCCCAATTCTTTTCGACAGTTGCAAGTAACACCTATACATGCAACTAGATTTATTCAATTGTTTTCAGGCATTGGCTTCTATGTAGTACATTCATATGTATATCCTGTGACTCTCCATTTGTGCGCTTTAAAGCATAATCAAATTGTTTTCCACTGGATTTGCAGCTACTGAACGTGTGTTTAGTGCGCATTCATAATTGCATTGCCTTGAGCTTGTTGCACGTTGTCCTTGTCATATTGTGATTGTTGTTGCTGTTGTTGTTTGTGTTGCTGCGGCGCAGACAATTGCTAATTGCTTTAAATGCATTTTAGCCGGAAGTGGTTTTGCTTAAGCCTCTGGCAGGCAGACAGCCACAGAGCGATACGAAGAGCTACTGAATAACAGCTGCAGCTAATGGATGCTAACCGTATGTACTGACATTATCGTAGCTTGGGTTTCCATTTTATTTCAGTTTGTTTTGTTTATTTATTTAAAGCCACTGACTTGCCTTGCCCTTAGCCTCTACACTCTGAGACGCAGCACAAAAGTCATTTCAATGTTTGCACCAAAAGTAACTACTCTCTTGCTGACTTTGTTTTATATTTAATTGAAATCAAAAAGTTTATGATTGTTTTTCGCATGCAATCTCTATATGCTATTGAAATATGCATGCGTATTGTTTGACTATTTTGTCTGACCTCGTCTCTGTCCCTGCCGCCTGTCCTGTCCCGTGCTTGCCTGTCTCTTTGTTTGTCATTGTCCAGCCCAGCTTTTTTCCACTGTGATATAGTCTATATATTGGCTGCTGCATAAATAAGTTACAGGCCCAAGCAATTATTTGCTTTGTGCTGGCATTTGTCAATATTTATCAATGAGTGCTCAAAACAGCGATAACACAATGGAACTTTGTTCAAATTTAATTACCTATATATATTACATATATGTATATAAAAACTACTGAAACATTTGCTTCACAAGTTTTATTTAAATTAAAAGTGAAATTTTTCTCAATTAAATATTATTATTTATTCTTTTAAATTTATTTTTTATATTATTTTATTTATTTGTATTGTCAAAATAAGTTTAAGCATAATAAAAATAATGAGAAAATTTAAAAAACTATTGATAGTAGTAGAGGTTGGTTTTAGAAGACTTTGCTAGAAAAAAATCTATATAGTTAAAATAAATTAGTTTTAGTTTGCTTTTCTCCATTTTCAAGCTTTTGCTTGGCAAGTATTGCATACATATAAGATAATTTGTGCAGCATTATTAATATTGTAGCTTAAAAAGAGTTTTTGTTCTTGTTTACCCTTCAAGCATTATCTCTGTAGTTGCAGTAGGGCAGATAATTCCACCCTTTTATAAAAGGTATATTAAGTTTATTCTCTTTCTCTCATATATGTTTGTAAGCCTGTAGTATGATAGCAGAGCATAAACACATGCTGTTGCCGAGCAGCATTTATTTGCTTAATAAAATTGATTGTGTTTTAAGACGCAGTAGAATGGAATGGAATGGAATGGAACCTGTGTGGCATATATGTATGTACATACGCATACTCGTAAAAGATTGCTGCACTTTAAGAGTGCGGCTTAGGGGCAAGTTGATGCTCTTTGGGTTACTTATGCGCTGACATTTTTATGGCAATTTTATGTGGGTAACGAGCGAATGTGGCAAAGACAAAGCTAAGCTGTATTTTTATACTTTTTGAAATCGATAAAAATGCAAATTAAACAGCGCAAATGTGTGGAGTGGGCAGAGCTCGGGCGAAAACAAAGCAGAAAAATACAGATAAATAAAATAAAAGGAAACTTGCATATGTGACTTGAAGACTCGTTAAAAGCAAAGCCAAGCCAAGAAAACTCAAATTCCGGAAAATCGCTTTTGTTTTGAGCGCATACACACAGACAAATAAATATGAAAATATACATATATACGTACAGATATATGTGTATACAGATATGCCAAGCGGAAACAGCTTTTCGAGTCACTTGCATGATGGAGGGCACGCCCTGGAGAGACAGGGGACAGCCGAGAGGAGACGGGCGGAGTTGAAGCGGAGGCAGTCGAGCGACAAATGAAAATTGCAAAAATGATCGGAAATGACCAATTTGTAATAAAAATGTAGCCAAACGTGGGCGTGGCTGCATGATAAATGCAATCCAAGACGAGCAGCCACTAGCCTAGATGTGAGTCTCTCTCTGTGTGTGTGTGTGTGTGTGTGTGTGTGTGTGTTTGGCAACGGAAGCAAGTCGAGCGCTTGACATGCACAGATACGCATGTCGAAAGAAGGAAGCGAATGGAGTCAAAGGCTGACTCGGGCACTCGGATCGTTGGCCTCGGAGTATGCAGCTGAACGATTTTCCTGCTTGAGTTTGTCATGTGCATGCATCGCATTTAGAAATATGTCCAGATCATAATCTCATCAGGGCTGACCGAAAACTTATTGCCAGACAAATTAGAAATTTGTCAGACCGACTGCTGCTCACATATCATACCATCTGTGCCGTCTGTGCCTGCTAGGTATTTCTTTTGCCTTTGTGCTCTTTGCTGGGCTCTTGGGGTGCATTGAACTCCATGTGGCACAGCTCATAACTCAAAGTTGTCATCTTAAGTCCGCATCTGAAAACAATAACACGCAACGAGCACACAAAACACTTTTGCATTTCCCAATAAATCAAGAGCATCCTCTTTCCATTCAGCTCTGCCGCTTGGGCAGGACAACAATCTGCAGGACGAACCCTTTTCAAGGAGCTGCTCTTTGTCAACACGCTGGGACGCAATTCATCACGCACATACTTATTGTAAAGAAAACAATTGAGAGTTGAAAATAATCACGATTTCAGTTGAATGCAAAGAAGTTTGTGCGTGTGCAAATTAGAAACTGTTTTTTGGTAAAAAGCATGTAAGCTATGGCAAAAGAGAAAGCTTGTCCCATTAAATGACAGAAAAACTATATATGGCCTAAGCAAATACAAAAGAAGTGCTTTAATTAAACAAAATCGAATTAAAAAAGTCTGATGCAAAATCAATTATTAAAGTTTTTTTTGGCATAATTTAAATATTACATTGAAAAAGCTATTATTTTCTTTGAACAAGTCAAATTAATTTATGCTTTATGTATAAAAGCCAATTTATTTTCAATTTTTTTTTACCATTGCAATTTTAAGCAACGGATGTCAGAACTGATAGTAAATGTAAAAACTATTAAATACTTTAAAGCATAAAAAAATATATTAAAAGTTATTGATATGCATGATATACATATATGCAGCTTTAAATAGCTAAGAATGATTTATTAAATGCAGTATATTGTTTATGAAAATGTATCAATCCTTAACATAAGAAGCTTAAATGAATGATGCATAAATGTAATTTCTTGAAATTCTTTTAGACTGCGTGCATTTCATATGCTTTATATATTATATATTTAAATAAAAATATATAAACTAATTTGTAATATGTTTTGTATTTCTAGCACAGTACGCGAATTGCTAATTGTCTGCAAATAAGTCTCTTAAACTCACACTCACACACATACGAGCGTAAATTAAGAGAGCAAGCACTTGAGTCGATTCTATAATGAGTTCATTTGCGATCGGCCAGAGAGCTATTATTTTTCGCTCTGCTGTTTCTGAGTTTAATGCGTAGATGTATGTGTGCGAGGCTTGCATTCGGTATGATGGTGTACGTGAATTGAGTGTGTGTGTATGTGTGCGTGAGAACCGTTTGCAATGAATTTTTCACTGAGTCTCATTTAGCGAGTTCTCCCTAAAAGATGCTCGTGAAAAGAGCGTCAGACGAATAGATCAACTCAAAGCACTCCATCGTAGAGCAATCAAGCTGTGATTTAAATAGATTTTACTGAATTTTCGTAATGATAATGATGATGAAATTGATGTCAATAAAATTTGTATGTCAATTATGTGAATTTATTTTGAAATTCATATAAATAATAAAAATAATATAATATATAATTCATATTATATTCATAAGTACTAAACTTACATTACAAAAATATATATAAATTTCTTTTCATTGTATATAAGCATTAAAGTCTCCTACTCTATGCATAGCCATTTGAAATACTTTTGGCAGCATTTGCTTCCATTTGGCTTGTACTTTTAACTACTTTCCTTTTCCCGTGTGAAAACATTTCGGAAAAAATGCACAAAAGTGAAATTTTGGCTTTCCGCTTTGGTTCGCTCAGCAGTTTCTGTTGGCTTCTTTTGCTGACACTGCTCGGGCAATAACAATTTGTGTTTGTTTGCCTTTGCTGTTGGCTGCTGTTGTTGTTGTTGTTCTTGTTTATGTTGTTGCTGCTGCTGTTTGCTTGCAAAAAAAAAAAAGTGTCAACAATTGCGCGTCGCAATTAGCAATACGCTCGGAAATATGATTACAAATTTCTCCTCTGTCCCTTATCACACGAGAATCATGCACTGCCCAACCGAGTGGACTGCCAATTTAGCACACACACAAGCACACGCCCACACACACACACACATATATATATATATATATATATATATACATATATATAAATATACGTTTACACTCGCACGCAAATGCGCTAAGCTGCATATTGCTCATACGCCCCATGTTCGAGTGCTGCAACAGCTTTTGCCCAGCTGCAAGAGTCCGGTACGCTTTTTCCTTTTCTATTTTTTATTTTTTTTTATTTTTGCTCGCTTCCGTTTTAGTTTTATTAAGTTTTTAATTAATGTATGAGCAGTTAAAAGTTGTAAAAGTGCTGTCATGATAAACTAAAACAATATTTCTCACTTGGGAACCAAACGTCCCACCCGTGCGTGGGGCGTGGGCGAAAAGCTGTTTAAATAAATGAACTTATGGCCTGCATGTGTGCCTCTGTGTGGGTTCCTGGGCGTCGGCGAGTGTGTGCGTGTGTGGGTGTAAGTGATTGGTTGTGTCATTAAAATATTTGTGCTTCATTATTCACTTTAGTAAAACGCGTTTAGCAGAAACGAAATACAAGAACATTTTAAGTTCTATGTGAAATCGTAGCTAACAATGCGAAAACTCAAGGCTTAGAAGTTAAGTATATTTAAATTATATCAATTCAAAAGTGAATACATTTTTTCATATCTCCATTTGTATTAATGTAAAAGCAGCTTAATGGGAATCTTCCATAAAAATATGAAACTTAAAGGCTTAAGAGTTCTTTGTATTCAATATATAAGTAATATTTAGTCTACCTTTCAAGTGAATATATATTTATTTATTATTATTCATTCTTTATAAACATATATACGGCCAAATGGAAGTCTTCCTGAGTTAACTAAATGAAAACTGAACTTACTTGAGCTCTGTCTAATTTGATTTCATTTAAAGCTAACTTCTCTTTGTTTGGCTATGCAAAGGGCACTTGTGAAAGGGTTCGATTCAACTCTAACATTAGATATAGCTGGACTGTATTACTATTTATACACACAGCAACTGGTTGAGGCCTTTGTGTTTTTGTACCTTTCATTTTGGACAAGCAAGTGAAACACTCTAGCTCTATCTTATCGGGTAAATTGAATTTGTGGCTGGCACCCAATAAGTGTGCTAAGTCATTTGGCAAACTGAAGACAGCAACTGCTACACACACACACGCACACAGACGCACATTTTCGGTATGTGTGCGGCTCTAATCCTTTATGCATTTTGTGCCCCAGACAGAGACTGACCCCATTCACCAAATTTAGAATGCCATCTATCAGCACGCACACAAACATGAATAGAGATAGAGATAGAGAGAGAGAGAGAGAGAGAGAGAGAGAGGGAGATGGCACAGAGGACAGGCTGCAGCCGGCTGGCGACATGGTCAAAACTTTGCACAATTAAAATTTAAGTGTTGCACAAACTTGTGCCATGTGCCTGGGCACTGCAACATTGGCGATGATGAGCGAGCTCATCATGACAGTGATAATGATGACGAAGTCGCTGATAAAGCCGATGACAGGGACAATGCATAAAATGCATTTTACTTTTATAGCCATTCACTTTTGCCCCAAAAAATAACAGCTTTTGTGCAAAAGTTCACCAGTCCACAATAATAAAGTGCAATTAAAAAGTTTGCCAACACGAATGCAAAAATAATCAAATCGATTATGAACGGGCTCTGGGCTTAAGCTAAAGATTGTGCCCGGCATGTCAGCAGACAATCGCATTAAAATGGTTAGTATAAAATCTTGGATGGCTGTTCAGTTTTGTTTTCGCATTTGCCTTGAGGCTGCTTGCCTATTTCTTTGCATTCCCTCTCTCTCTCTAGCACACTCTCTGCATCTGTTTCTGATGCATCCCTCTCTCTCTCTCTCTCTCTCTCTCTCTCTCTTAATCCATTGTCTTTGCATCACTTTTGTGCTGCTGTCAAATGCAGGTTGCTTTTTGTGCATCCATTGAGAAAGTAGCTACAAAACGATTGCTGGAACGATAAAAACTGTCAATAAAAGCATTTTTATGCATTATTTCTCAGTTTGCTAGAGTTAGACGCGAAGCTGAATTATAACAGCTAGAAGTTACCCTCTTATTATCTCAATTATTTGTACTTAATAATCTTGTGGTAATATTTGGAAGTTTTAAAAATTATTATATACAATATTAAGTAAAGCCAAAGGGTTGGAGTTGAGTGAGAGTTGTCAAAATATACCCGAAGGACACTTAAAGCAATCAATACAATTGTAGCTAACATTTGTTCAACACAATTGACCTACTTTGTCTCATTCATCCTACTACAGGGTATACAAATAACGAGCAGATGTCAAATTTGTCGATGTAAATGCGACTGCGAGAATATTTCTTTTGCAAGTTTATTCACGTAGCTAGAGACCGGAGCTAAACTCATTGAATATTTAAGCGATCTTCGGGTCAGCTCAAGTGCTTTTCGATGACAATTGAGCAGTAATTTGTTAAATGAAGTAATTAATGCAAACGATGCTCGCTTAATGCTGCTCAATAAAAATCGGAATTGCAGTTGCAAGTGCATGGCGAGCACCATTGCCCGAAGATATCCATTAAAACCGTTGCTTGATAAATATATGTAATAGTAATAATAAGTTGGCATATTTATATAAAGTATGATTAATATTAATAACAGGCTGCCAGCGCGCACACATGTCACTATTAATTAAGTATAACAATTCGGTCCCTTATTGAATTCAGGTTAATCATACAGTTAAATTTACATAAACTGTTATTAATTAAAAAGATTAAACCAGCAAATGTACATAAGGTCATTAATAATATTAATAAGCTGTCCAACTGATGGAATATATGTGAAATTTAATATATAAAATAATGGCAAAGTATATAATATAATATATATTATAATAACGTAATATGTGTGAAATTTAATATTTAAAATACTGCAAAATTAATATATAATGTAAAGAATATTTATAAACATTACATATTAAATACAAAATTAAATGAATAAAAATAAAAATCATATATGTATAATATATTAAATAAATAAATCATTATATGCATTGTCGTATAGTTAAATAGAATTTTCAATTATATATTTTAATATACAATAGAATATATTTTCAAATTCGTATATTTTTTTAAATAAATAATTAAGTTGTCAAGTAATGAAAAAGAGTATTTCTATATTTTTAATACATAATATAAAAAAATATAGTAAACAAATAAATTGCCAGATATTAATATATATATATATAATATAAAATATATATGATAATTCTTATATATATATATTAATACCAAATTATATATTGCCACATATGTACGAATTTATATGTACATATTGTTAATCGGATATTTGTAATGCTCTGCTCTGGCGCTCAGCACACTTCATCTGCGCATTGCAGAGCGATTGTATTTTTTAATTAATTATTTATGACGTAAAAATTATTAACAAGCCCCCAAAGTCATAAATAAATCTACGAGGAGCAGCGAGTGCATGCAAATGCAATTGTACATAAATTATGTTTAATGCGTGTTTCTTAACAAACAAGCGAAATATATTAATATGAAAATGAAATGAAATGGAATGGAATCGAATACATGAAAAGGACCGCAAATGGCTTAAAGTCAATAAAAGGATGAGCAAATGATGTGTGCGAAATTAATGTGTGCGATAAACGGAACAATGAAATAACTTTTTATAAGCGGATCAACAGAAATATTGAAATAAAATAAATGACATCAAATATTAAAGTTTCTCTGCTTTCATTATTTAAGTATACTCCGCTGTGAAATCATCTGTCTTGCTGCTATTGTCTTTCCCAATAAATACATTTTCGAAATGGTTAGCTTATTTGCCATTCATCTAGTATATACAGACAGACAGACAGACAGACAGGCAGAGAGACAGACATATGTGCATATGTATATTATGTATTTGCCATTGAACTGAAGTGACACTTTGACAACGGGCTTTGTTTTTCGACATCAATTTAAAAACAATTTTAATGTTTGTGATGCATTTATGTCGTCAACATTCTGAATTTGTTTGCACGTGTGTGGTTGTCCACACGAGTGGCCCCTGTTGAGGGCGGGCGAGAGTGCGAACTCGAATCCGGATGCGACTCGGTCTGTCGCTGTCTGTGCAAGGCATGCGGACTGTTTGTTGTGGTTGTCCTGCTGAAAAGCCGACAAATGAATAGTGCGGTTTCGGCTGAGCTGCCAAGCGGCTGCCTATTCGATACAGCTACAGATGGGAAAATGCGTAAATCTATGGCCGGAGAATGCCAAAGAATATATGTGGGCTCTAAAGGCGGCGAAACGATACGAGCATAGAAACGATTGAGATATAAGCGCCCCACAGAGGGAGAGAACGTATAGAGACAGCTACAGATGGATTTAGAGACACTGAAACAAATTGGGATGAGCCTGGAAGTACAGAGAGCGATACATATACAGATGGATACAGTTGTAAATACAAGCATATTCATATTTCCAGGCCACACTTAATCGATTTTAAGCAAAGCTACAAATGGATAAAGGGAGTAAGAGAGAGGGAGACGGAGACGGAGAGAGTGAGAGAGAGACTGGGTAAGGTGTCGCGCTACCTTTTCTGGGTTTTTTCTTTTATTTTTGGTCACCCTAATCCAGAACAAACACCTGCGCCATAAACTTTAAATCCGTAGCAACAGCAAACAAAGTTTTACGTAGCTTAAAACGAACCAACCAGAAATAAAATCAGCTGTGTGTGTGTGTGTGTGCGGTGCTGACAAAAATAAAAACTTTTCGATTTGCCACATGTATTTAGGAGTTATTTCATAGCCAAGTTTCGCACTCGCTTTAAATGCAAACAGGAAAATTAAATGAATATATTTCGAATTGAAAAATTATTGATGCTCATGACGCTCGCAGCATATTTACACCTGCTGCTCCAGCTCTTGGTTATTTACAATGCGGGCTGATGGAATTACAAGTGGTAAAAATGTGTCACTCTGCTGAAAGTATCCGTGGTGCACTAAGCTGAGCTGTAGTGCTGCTATTTTGGCAATTATTCGCATTATCATTAATTTATTAGAGCTGTAATGGCTTTGGCCGACACACACACACACACACACACACACACACACACACACACACACACACACACACACACACACACACACACACACACACACACACACACACACACACACACATACACAGGGCTATTCTGGCTGGGTGTAGCGCAAAATGTCAATGGCAAACTCCTGGCAGCAATCATGCTCTAGTTGTGTGGCTCACATTTAGCTGGTTATTGTTTTAACATTTTGCAGACCCGCTTGGCGTTGTATTCGCTTTTATCTTATCATTATTAACGTTCGTTTTATTGTCCTGCTGCTCGGCGCTGCGTGTCCTGCCACAGCCACTCGCTGTTCGCCATCATGTTTGTTGTGTATTTTAAGAGCGCTTTTTATTATGTCATTATTGTCATTTACTTAGCTCCTTGTCCTCCTTGTCGCCCACCCCTCCCCGCCTCCCAACACCCTGATCACTTGGCTAGCTTGCATTATTTTGATTATTTGTGACTTCCGTTGTAAATGGACGCTTTCAGCACATTATGCTGCGACTCCGACTCGTTGATATTTTGATGGCGCTTTTCATTTACAGTTTCGCTCCGTCCAAGGCGCCTTTAATAGCCAACATCGTGTATTACTTGCTTTTCGTGTTTGTCGCAATTCAGTGCTTGGCTGTGATTTACATAGCCCGCAGATTATTCTAATGGCTCACAAATATTCATGACTCTGGCTTAGCCCAGACATATCTGTTATTGATGTTGAGCATTTCATTTTTCTTTGTTTTTATATTTGCCTATCAGTATATTAATTAAGCCTGGGCGATAACTCAACCAGTTTATTGACGCGTAAATTTGGCTATTCAAGAGGCTTAGAGTGTTAATAAAATGAAAACAATAAGGTCTTGTGTACTTCAAATAGAGATTACAACCGTCTAGCAGTTTCTTCTCAGTATGTGAATTGATTCAAAGTTCTGTGATATAATAAGCATAATTGAATAAGGCGAAATATTAATTCATTCTACAATATTTTTCTCATTATTAAGTGCCTCGCCTTACTTCAATTAAAATGTATTTTCAAGGCAAAGCTTGAGGGGGCCACTGATGCGCTTAACTCGGATTAAAATAATGAGCGAAGTCAGTAAACAAAAATTGCGAATGCATAAATTGATTACAGTATCAATTGCTGAATTCATGACTTTTAATTAAAAAGCGTGCACAGACAATATACGCCCAGCGACTTGCAACTGTGCTCCGTTGGCAATTTGGCTTAAAACACACACACACACACACACAGACACAAAAGCCATGAGAAGAATGCATATACATAGTTTGTGCGTGTGGCTCGATGAAAGGGTCGAGCTGGCTCGGGCTGGGTCGGGGCGGGATATAAAAGCAAACAGGACGCGGTGTTGGCAACAGGAAAAGTTAAAATGCGACGCTGGAAAATTATAAATCAATTTAACATTGGCAACATGCACACAGACACAGGCAGAGCCACAAAAGTGCGAGGCGCATAAGTAAATGCGCGGACAAGTTGCCATGGCGAGGCAACGAGCAACCGCGCCCACCAAATAACTGTATAAATTGCCAGCTCAAACGGAAACGCAATGACACCGGACGCCATTGACCGGGCCCGAGAGCTGGTCCCGGTCCCGTTAGCTGGAACGCATGCGCGCCATTGTGAGCCGCTTCATCATCCGGCTTACCGCCGTCGCCACGGATGTACGCGCTTTAATCTGTAAGCCACACGCTCTTGGCATCAGCTACAGATAGAGATACAGATACAGCCATAGCCGTAGCTATAGATACTGCCGCCGCAGCTACAACTTTGCCGGCTTCGGTTTGGGATCCTGACTGCGGCTGCATTTTAAGTCAAGCAGTTAAACAACTGTTTGTAATTGCAGCCAACAGGACAACAGGCACTGATATTGCGGTTGGGTCTCGTGGCTAAGAGGGCTGCCTGGCTGGCTGGCTGCTGCGTGCTTGGGGGATCAGAGTTGAATGCTTACTGGCAAAAGTGCTTGTTACCGGATGTTGTGCAATAAAAATGCAAAGTATGCAAAAGTTTCTCCCCAATGCTAGCGCTGAATGGCCGAAATGCGTTGGCTGCCTCTGCTTGCTGCAGAGTACAGAGTGGGATAAGGTTTGCCAGCAATGGCATTGCAGCCTTTAAATGATAAGTAAAAGAGATGCGGCTTCAACAAACGGTAAATATTATAGAATATGCAAAGCTCTATAGTTTTAATAGTACTATAAATATAGATAGAAGTATATATGTGTATAATATAGTTTAAAAGTTCCATTTATTTGAGAAAAATATTTGCTATAAATAATATTAAAAAAATAATAATAATAATTCAATTTAATAAATTTCAATTAATACTAAACAAAGATTACTTTTCATTAATTTGATACCTTATTAAATTAGTTATTGAAATTATTTTATAAACAAGCAAATAATAATAAATATTGAAAATACTTTAATTAAATAACAAAATAAATTTTTAAAAATTAAAATGATTATTATAAAAATTATTTAATAAATAAATAAATAAAAATGTATAATAATCAAATAATCAAGATTAATTAAATCTAAAAGTAAAAAAAAAACAATAAAGTCATTAGCATAAAGTCGTTTGAAAAAACAAACAAAAATTTGAAATTCAAATTTAAAAAATAAATATAAAACTTATGGTGAATAAGTAATAATAATACAAATTAAATATTGAAAATTAAAAAAAAAATAATAACAAACAAAACTTTGCAAATAAAAAAAAAAACTTAAAAAAATATATATAGCATAATAATTGATAAAAAAAGAAAATAATGAATTAGAAACATGAACAATTTGTAATATGCCAAAATATATATAAAAAACATGTTCCCGCCCGGGTTCGAACCGGGGACCTTGTGCGTGTGAAGCACACGTGATAACCGCTACACTACGGAAACCGTTAGGAGGCGCGGGCTCACACCAGCTAACAGCTGCACAGATATCAAACTGTGAATGTCTAACAATTAATGTACATTTGTGTATTTGTATATATAGTCTTAAATGTGCATGCATAATTATTATTTAGAGTAAAAAAAAAGAAAAGAAAATTTAAAAAGAGTTGGAAATAATAAATATTGAATATTTTTTGTAATCTCTTAAGTATTACGATTTAAAAATGCACAAATTATCAGATGTAGCAGTTTAGAGTTAGTTGCAATTGGTTGCATCATCTAACACATTTATTCACACAGCTAAATAGCTAGTAAGCTGTGCTGTAATGCAAATGTATTGCAGCGGATATGTCGAAGGGAAAGCTGAAGTTTGCATGCAGCTGCAGCGACAGCAGCTCGATGCGTGGCTTAAGCACTTAATGCTACATATGTATGTGAAAATCACAAATTAAATTACTTATTTAAATGTGATTATGCGCATTATTTACGAGCTGCGCGGCCAAGGGGCAGAGCAAGTTAAGTGCGGCGCCAGAAAAACGTGTGCTGCATTTAAAGTGCAGGCGGGCATTACGTATACGCAGCGCAGGATGACATTGAGCGACGCTTGCTCTGGCGCTTATCGCATGCACGTCGCAGTTGCTGCACCAGCGAATGGCAACTGGAATGGCGCCCTGTTTGGCATAATGAGCAAGCGCCGCTCGCATCCATACCCCATGCCACATGCCACTTGCAGCTTGCAGTTTGCAGCCCACTGTGTGGAGCATTAGCGTGCCAGGCCATGTAGTATGGCAGGATGTGGATGAAGATGTGGCTCGAAATCCTTAGTACGGAACGTCAAATAGCAAACAACGTCTTGCACCTGGAATGCATTAAATAAACATCATTATCGCTAAGACTGGTACAAGGTATACACACACACATGCACATCTGAAGGTGAGGCCAGCAATGCAACTCTGCAAATTCGCTTTCTCTCTCTCTCTCTCTATTTCTCCCTCTGACACACACACACGCACACATACCCGACGCATATTTGGCAAGCAAAAGGATTTTGCGGTTAAATTGTGTAAACATTGCGGGCAAATGCTTGGATGGATTTTCAACTCGCTGCTGCACGCATACAGACGCATGCACATCCACACACACCTACACAGCTTATGAGCTTATTTTTGTAGCTCGCATTTAACCGTTTAAGCATTGCCTAGACTTGAAATGACAGAATTGAGTTTTGGATAAGCCTTAGTAATTAATTGTTTGTAATATTTGATGTATAGCGTATAAATAGAGGGTTTACGCGGAATTAAGACACCCTGTAATTGGAGGGCATCCTTTATATCCAGCTCTGTGTTTATTAGTTGAATTGTATATTAAAAAAATTAATATCAAAAATAAATATTTTATAATATTATATATCAATAATAATATTATAAATATAAATATTATATTTTATCAAAGAATATAAATATAAATGCATTATTATATAATTATGTTTTAACAGTTCTTCAACTTTTAACTTATTGCATTTATTTTTATTTTTATTTTTTTTATATTTATTAAAAGTCAAGCAGCAGCAGAATTTCGTATACTCCTCTTTTTGATTAGATTGTTTATTAATTGAATACAATTCTTCACTTTTTAAGTAGTGCCTGATGCTTCGTTTTTTGGTATTTAAAAATAACTATACATGTATTTATTTATATATGTACATATGTATATATATATACTTTTTGTCAACTTTTGTTTGGCTGGCAAAGTTGTGTCGCTAATGTGCTGCAGGCAAAAAATAAGTTTATTTACAAATTTTTGGCCATTTTTATTTTCACACATTATGCGGCGTTTCTTACGCTTTTCACACACATACACACACACGCACACATGCACGCACACATAGAGAAATCGCAGCGTGGCCATTTATCATTTTCGCCCTATTGAAGTTTCAGTCTCGCGTCGACGACGACGGCGACATAAAGCAGCGACAGCAGCGGGAGGCAGTGCCTGGCACGAGGCCGAGTAGGCGTGGCAGCCATAAGCAGAAGGCGCGCTGCCCAGGCGAAGACACAAAACAGCAGGATAGCCAAAAACCAAAAAAGAAAAAAGCAAAGAAAATAAAAGAAAAAACCAAAAAACGTCGCCGTGCACAAAAAGAAGAACGTGCAAGTAGTTCAAAAACTTTGGCCCAAAGCCGAAGCGAGTAAAAAAAGTATATACATACACATATATGTATATATATATATATATACATTTATATATGTATGTGTGTGGAATAGCATGAAGAAATGGACGCTAGGGGCGTGGCAGCGTTAGGGCAAACATTGGCTGCCATTTGTGAGCGTATGACATTATTTATGGTTTGTTATTTCAGCAAAGGAAAAAGTATGCAAGAAAATATGTTGCGACTCTTTCATAATTTTGCTCAACGAAGCTACATTTTTGTTGTTGTGTTTTTTGTGTTTTTTGTTGTGTGGCCTTTGGAATGAAACAAAACGCGAACAGTGGGTGCAAATGATGTGCTGCTTGAAGCATACAATTAAAGTCAATAGGGGGCGTTGCCGTTTGGCGGGCATTAATTAAAAGTGCAAACACAAATCGACAGCAGGAAAACGTTTGGAAAAGTGCTCGCTGCAAATTGCGCATAAATTAAAAGCGCTCATTAAATATTTTCATATTCTATAGAAAGGCAGCGCCTCAACTTAATGACCATAAATCGAAATTAATGACACTGTCAAACGCTGTCGCTGGCCAATCCCCGGCTATAGGCCACTACCAGAGCCAGAACTCCTGCCAGCTGCCTGCTGCCTTCGTTTACGAGCCACCGCAAATGGACGCACCTGCTGCTCCACCTCCTGCGGCCACTGTTGCTGCTGCTGGTGGCTTCCGTCTGCCGCGCGAATTGCGAGAGACGTTAATGACACCTGCGAGACAATTTCAATAACCAATATGTGCCGTTTTGGGGTCTGTGAATCGCCCTCGCCAACTACCTGCGGTGGCTCTCCACGTAATCGATGATGGCCCCACTTTTATTTATGCGCCTGAGCTGTGTACTCGAGGCGTATGCGCAACATTGTTGCCAATAGAACTTAGACTCGTTCGTGTGAGTCAAATGGTTAAACAGGCTTGTAACTGATGAAACATGACTTTGCATAATTTCGCTTTCTTTAACAACAGTGTTTAAAGTTCCACAGAGTGTAATACGCTATTGGCAATAAATATTAAAAGGAGAAAAAAAAGGTATTGCAAATAATTTGTGTATAAAAAATACATATAAAAAAATAAATATTCATAGATTTTTATCTTTTATTAAGCCATACGAGGCACTCCAATAACCCCTTTGTGTGCTCTTTAAAGAGATTTTATTCATTTTATCTAAATAATTGAATATATAAATATATATATTTATGGTATTTTTTATTTTAACAATGTACTTATATAAAATTGCTTAACATAGTTACTCTCTGTTCTGGAGATAACACTTGGATCTATCGATGTAGTCCAAAAGATTGACTAACTTCACACTTTAGTGTGAGTTCCACCCACTTACACATAAGCACTCTTACTTATGTATATGCACTCAAGAAATTCTTAATGCGTGTGCATTTTCCTCACAGAAAATAAGTAGCACGGATAACTCTTTCATGATTTTGGCATATTCTTTTCTTAGAAGGGGCAAAGAGTACCTCAATTTGTGTGCACTGCCGCTTATGCATAAATATATATGTATATGTATATACATAGGACTTGGAAAGGTTACGACATAACTAGGAAATGAACTTAAGAGAGTCATTCGGAGAGCTCTCAAGTTGCTTGCTAGTTCCTATTAGTAGTTCACAGTAGTATGAGAGGTATGATGAGTAGAAATATGAGCAGGATTATGAGTCCCTGTATGAGTCAGTTGCAGAAGCAGCTAAGTATGAAGAAAAGTTATGAAATAAGATAAGGCATTTGGTGGATCTGCATAATAAGATCACGCTCTGATTTCATTAATTAATTTGACTTATGTGTAGCTAAAATCAATTTAATAATAATATTTAAATATAGAATATCAGCGTTCATTTGCTTATGGGCACTTACATATATCTGGATAGTTGTCATGTGCTAAAGCATGTTTAAATATGCATCTCTATTGTTAAATCACGCCTGAATAAAAGCAGACTAAATACGAATTTAAATACGCAAATTGTAAGCATTGATGAAGCTTGTTGTAGATGTTCAATATGTATGGTTGTCTTTGGGTTTTTTAGCTTTGGTTGTATATGTATGGTTAGATTTAGGATTTTAAGCTATTCATATATTTCTGCAAGAATGGTTCTTTCATTATAAAATTTTAAAAATTTATGTAGTCTTGGTGCAGGCTTTCACATTTAGTTACTTGCATTCAAAATGTTAAATATTTAATTTTAATTAGATCAGCTGCGTAGCTGCGTAGAATATTTCGCAATGCAAAGGGAAATACTTTGGGTTTTGGTAATTTGCATATTTTATTTTGTTTATCATTCTGCCATTATAATGCTTTGGTTGCTTTGGTTTGAAGTGCCTCGGCACACACTCAGACAATTTCACTTTGACTTTAAAAACGCGCTTTAATTTACCAAGAAAAAAAAACATGCTGGTCTGACAGCCTCCGTGCCAAGCCCACCAAATAACAATGAAGTGTCAAAACAAAGAAAATTTCTTCACATTTTTTTCCGCGTATTTTTTTTTTGGCTGACTCGACTGGATTCTTGGCCCCTATTTACAGTTACTCGACGGCGCTCTTGCAGCTGTTTACTTTGTTAATGGTCTTTTTCAGCTAAGCTTGTCAGTCGCACGCGTCCCCCAGCCACGCCCCTCGCCACGCTGTACCTTCCCTTCCGACCGCCCATTGAAATTTTGCTCACTTTCTTTTTTTTTGACCCACAAAGCGCGGCATTGAAAATTGAGAAGCTTTTTGATTTGTCCCAGTCCTGGCGAAGGACTTTCTGCACATACATAAACATTCAGTTTTATATATGTATATATATAATATATATATATTTATTTTTTGTCTGCTCTTCTGCGATGCGTAAAATAATTTATACAAAGCTGCCGTTGATTTCATTTGCCTTTGTTACAATGCGATATTTAATGGGCTAGCGGAGAAAGCGGCCCAGAAAGTCGCTATCCCACGACTCCGCCTGTTTGATATGTTGATTTTGTTAAATACACATTATTTTTCGCCAGCCCGAGAGACTTGTCTTCCCCATATATAACTAAAGCGCCAGAAATTTGTGCATCATATCAGCTCTCATTACGGCTAGAAAAGTTTTTAGTTTAAATAAGCTGATTACAGAGTTAGAGCTCATTTAAAAGTAAAAGATAAGGAAGTATATTGGTGCTGAAGCGCTTTGAATTTAATTAATTCAAGTTACGAAAGCGTGTGACATAAGCTGCGTCCCATACTCGTAAAGCATTTCTTTCAATATCTCGCCAGTTGCCAAGGCTTATCTTCGTTCATTAGTGTTTCGGGTTTGGCAAATAAATCGATTATGTAAAACGTTTGTAAACATAAAATTAAAATTACCAGCCGAGAATTCATTTCCTTGCTGGCATTCAAATTAAAATGGCCGCCCCGAAACATCAACTCAACCAACGCAAACCGTTCGTGTGTAATTTTTGTCATTGACTTGACCCGCCCAGACCAGAGCCGGCCAGACATCAGGCAACAGTTTGTCGAGCACTTAGTGCAGCTGACCTCCGTCCGTCCGTCTGGGTGCTTGGCCGCAACTCTTGGTTGGGCAGTGGCTCAGATTCATCGCTTTGAAAATTTATTACATTTTCGAGTATTTTTCCGGTTTTGTTGTCCGGAAATTGCCGAAACGTGTGGCCGGTGCGCCCGAATCCCTGAAATGTGCTAAAATAAATTATTAATAATTTCTATGACGCGTCCAGGCAGACCCCCAGCGCCCCCTAGAGCGCAGACTTTTGGGAAATTTCATCGAAGCATGAATTATTTATTTTAATGGCAAACATTTTGGCTAAGCTGCCGCTGCGATTGCAAACCGATTGTAGTCCCTCGGCGAACTCATTTCTTTTGCAGCCATTGCCCTTGCCGAATGACAAACTATTTTGTCATTTGCCGCATTCGCTTTCGAATTTATGGCCAAAGTTGAGCATTGACTGATGCCTGGCATTTTTCAGAGGAGCTCGATTCACATGTTGCTTCGATACACTCTCAATTATTTGCAAAACTAATATGCATCAGACTCTGTCTGGCGAGGCTTTAATTTGAATGTGTCAAGAGCAGCAGCTGTCAGTGCATGGTTGGAGGAGACCTCAATTGCAATTGGAGTTGATCAGGCGAAAGAGGCAGCCGATGAGAGGAAATGTACTTCAGTGGATTAGTGGCTTTCGCCTTTCAATTAACAAAGCGTACAAAGGAAAATCAAACGTAAATGAAAGAAAAATATGACAAATCAAAGGAAAACATTCGGTTGCTGCGCAATATGTTATATGTGCGAATGTTTTTCGCATCAATTTAATCACATTAAAGATATGACTGAAAATGAAAATGAATTCAAATGAATCAAAATTTAATGCTATTATATCAATATTGCTGCATTGTTTTTATGCCGCTTCTTTTTGGTCGTGGGCTGTTTTATTTTCGTCCTCGCTCACTGTAATGATATGCAATTATTTTCACATTAAAACCCGTTTCCGTTATTGTAATTGAAGCGAGACATTAACGCCCGGCCACATCCGGCAAACATCTATGAGGGCTGTCAGTTAATGGCCAGCAAACAATATTGACGCAACGTTGATTAAACAATCAATACTTCAGTCGCATGCTCAATATTGTTTCTCCCTTTCTGCTTTTCGCATGCACAATTTTGCTCTGGCTTATATACCCTGTGCACAGAGGCAGTTGAAGTTAGGGTAGTATCAGAGAGGCGCTCTGGCCAGGGTGTTGTTTCTCTAATTTCTCTCAGCCGAATATTTGCATCTCTTTCTCTTCGATCTCTTATGATAAATATTACACAGGGTTGCCTCTCTTTCTACTCTTTACAGGATATCTCTTCTTCGAGCTCGGGCATCTGGCATATTTTTAACTTATGCTGTCTGCTATTGTCTGCACGTAATTAAAGTGATATGTAGGTGGCCCGACTCTAGCAGTTCTGCGCGCTCATCAACGTTATCATTATGAAAACTATCTTCGTGATTATCATCAAGAGTTGGAGCTGGCGCTGGAGCTGGAACTGCTGGAAGAGCAGCCGCTGTGTCCTTGCTTGGCATCCAACATGCGCATATTAAAAATTATTTTTGCATATGCTTGCAAAATGAAAGTGGGCGTGGCAGCCAAAAAGAAAAACGAAAAAAGGCAAAAATGCACTGAATGAAAAAAGTTGCTGAAAATTGCATTTTAAAGCGTGCGCCAAGCAGCTGGATATGGCATTTCAGTCGTCGCTTTAACATATATATGTGTAACACATATGTATATGTATATGTATATGTGTATGTATCTAGGTATTTTCGCGTATTTACAATCAATTTCGCGCAATTGTCCTGTGGATGCGACTGTTTGGCTTATTTCTGCAGGCCAATGCAGGACAATGCCCGCTCGAGCGCTCGAGCGCTCGCCCGTCTTCGCTTTCAACGGCTAGTAGCAAATTAACATAGCAGCTGTCAGATGTATTTTCATTTAATTGTACTTTAAGTGCCAGCGAAATAAACTCGGCTCCGGCAGCACTTTATTTGCGGGCAAACAAAGGAAGGAACAAGCCTTTGAGAAGACCTGAAGTGGAGGTGGATCAAGTGAGAGCAATGTATGCCACGTGGTTGAAAAATCAAATAATATCAGATGTGAAAATGAAAGGAGAATTTTTCGATCTCCTGTTATGATAGTCAACAGCCAAAACAAGGGAATATTTCATATGGTCGAAGTTTTATTGAAAAGTATTGCATACTTTTGTGCGCTGCTGAAAAATTTGCTGCTTCTTAATTTGCATTGCCTACTTTTGTGCGCTGTTGATATTATAGCAGCTGACTATGACCTCACCAATAAGGCACTAATTGTAAGTAAAATTAATAAAAGTCAGCTATAAACCCTTTCGAATTTAACTCGTTCTGTGCAATGCTCTCATTACATGGAAGTTATTTTTATTGTTTTCATTGCCGTTGGCATTTTGTTAGAGTCGCTTAGTTGTTTGCATTTTAAATGAAATAAATAAAATAAGGGAGCGCTTGAGTTGTTTGTTATAATGTGGCTATGTCTAGACACTTTTAATATGCACTTATAAATACTTTGGCCTTGGGCACATGTGAATTACGCTCCTTGTCGGCCCCTGCAGACGGCGTGTTATAGTTGAAAACACTCATACGCCGCGTTGCCCACATAAATCTTGCTTACATACAGACGCACACACAAGCACATGCAGTGTTTGTGTGTGTGGGTGCGTGCACATTAAAAGTTTGCCTAAGAGCTTATGGCGCCATTTGTTAAAAGCGATTTTTAATGCAGCTTCAAAAACTCAAACCCCCGCACATTTGGGGGCTAACGCTGACACATCTAATGCCTTTGCACGCATTAGAAGCAAAAGTTTGCGTTTTATAATGAGCACACATTATTTGGAATACTCTAGAGAAGGGTAATCAATAAATGCCGATGGGAGTTCAGTTTAATTCGATTGTAGGCATCCACAGGAGTACGAGGCTTTCATTAACTTATCAGATATTTGTATTTATATTTATTTATTTACTTTATATAAAATTCCATTATATATTTATCTATAACCAGATTAGAGAGCATCCAGCAGTCGCCTTGACCTCAACTAGACAGTTGTTGTGAGTATTTTCGCTTTTGGCGATGTTTAGCATGTTTAATCTGATAGCCAGTTTAATCCGGGCGAGATTGTTAGAGCTGCTGAACTGGTCCCATAATTAGCTGAAGCCCACTTGAACGGAATTAAATAATTTTTGTCACAGCTTGGCATTGGCGGGGAGTTTAGCTTAAATGGCGAGCGGATTAAAGGGTTTGCTGGCGCTGAATCAATTGAATTGTTTCAAGTGCTGCCTGCACTGGCATTTTAATTAAAAAATAAAATACAATAAAAACTAAATAGCCTGTTTAGCCTGGGCATATCTAAAATTGAATCAAGTGCTCGCTGCCTGCCGCCTTGTAAATGATTTGGCCCACCCCCAGTAAATGTATAAATATTTCAATTTCATGCTAGTTTGTTCCATGCCAAACAGGAATCATAAATGATAAATAACAAACAAACGACAAAAGCATTTAAAAACTTGTCGGCTTATGCGTGCTGCATTCAAATATAAATAAATAAAATTGCAATTTTATGATGATATTTTTGCATACGAATTAAATAAATAATTTACAGCAATTGAAAATGGCAAATTCGAAATAGTTCGCACAACCAAATGAATTTGTCAAATTTGAGCAGCATTTCGAAAGGAATGTCAAGTGAAAAGAGTTGACTAACAAGCCAGCACAAGACAATGGGATTAGATTTAAAGTCTCTTAAATTTAGCTGTAGTCTAGCAATATTTGCAATTTTATATTTGTAATTTATGATAATTGCTTAATATCTTAGCCCAGATCTTTCTGTTGAATTTTCACTTGATGTTTTCATTGATTTCATACTAAGCTAAACTATATATATTTCAAGGCAGTGCAACTCGTATTTCAATACAATATTAATGAAATGCATATTAAGCCACTTTAGATTTGTGTTAGCGTCATCAATCAACGAAAAAACTGTTGGCTCGCTATAGCCAGAGGCCAGAGGCAGAGATGATTTTAAATCGGCTGTTAAATTGACTGCAGTAACGCATTAATGTCAATCAGCTGTGTAATTAACGTGGTTAACTGAACAATGGCAACAACAAAAACAACAGCGAGGCGTCCGAGTGACAAACGTTGGCCATAAATATGGCTAATCTGTCTGGCAATGATTTGATTAGAGCGCAAGCATTTGCTATTCAGCTCTAGCGCCTGCAAAGCGATGCAAATGCGACATTTTTGCGGTAGCTCGAATGTCAGCAACATCATCATCATCAGCAGAAGCAACAATAACAACAACAACAACAACAACAATAATTAGCACTTGACATCATGTCGAGCACTGGTGCAGCTGCAAGAATTTGGTATCTGTATTTGTATCTGTATTGTGTATCTCTCTATATGCATCTGTATCTGTATCTGTTTGTGCATATTTTTGGTAGTAGCCAAAAAGGTTTTCAGTGTCGAACAGCGGCGCCAAGTTATTTGCCCCGAGCAATTAATTAAACGTAGTGCCAAAATAAATTTTGAATGCCGCCAAGCGGGTCGATGGGCTATGTGAGATAGTAGTTCCAGCCAGCGAAGCACGCGCTTGGCTTATTAACAAATTTGTTAAACATTTGCATGTTCTTTGTCAGCAATTTATAGCTGCACAGAATTTAAGCTGCTCCATAGTGATATATGGGTAAAGGAATAAGTATAAAAGCTGTATATTATTTGCTTAAATTAAACTTGAATTTATACATACATATGTATTATATATGTTCTACAAAATATCTATGTTTCCAGATACTTTTGCCAGTGTTTAGCTAAACAATATGCGTTTTCAGCTTGAATTTATATATGTATTTTTTAGATATGTTTTATATTATAAGTGCAGATACTTCATCTAATGTTTAGATATGCTTAATAAAAAGTATTTTTAGCAAAAATAGTGTATTAGGTACATCTATAGAAATATATCTGATAATAAATTGCTTCAGTATGCTAGTTAATATTAAGTATCTTTGCTGCTCCTCTATTCTATCTATTTTTAGACGTCAAGTGGATTGTTCTACCACAGCATCACAATAATAAACTGGCTTTAAAAACTTGTCTGAGATGGGAAATGCAATTAGTCGCTTGACATGTCATGATATACATCATGATGTACAGCTCTTCATCTATTAATCTATCTCGTAGTCTAATCCCATTGATTATTAATAGATGTTATCAATAGTATTTATTTTTGGATATTTCATTTATCTATTAATCTCTATTTTTCTTTTTTTTTTTATTATTGATAGATGTTATGAATACTATTTTATTTATTATTTTTTTATTAATCTCTTTTTTTTTTTTTTTTTTTTTTTTTTTGCTTTATCTCATAAATAATTCATATATATGTATACAACTCTCTATTTGACTATTAATCTATCTTTCAGTTTACACTCATTAATTATACATATAACTATTTTCTCATAGCTTTCAGCATTATTTCTATTATTTTCCGGCAGTAAACCGATTGTTCTCTTTAATGTGAAGTAAATCTGAACTTGCTTTGACTCCATTCAATTGACTATTCATATACATATGGATTACAAACCCCAACAATAACCACCATAAATTTCGATATATCCCACCTCCTTCGCCCTTTACAAATTGCACTCGATTAACTCTTGGCTTTTGTGCAAAATGTAAATTAAATTGTTGGTTAACGTTAAAAATAAAGTAAAGGCTAAAAATTCTACACATTTTTCGTTTCTTTGTGCTGTTTTAATTTAATTTTATATTTTTTATTGCTGTCAGCTTAACTAATTTAATTAATTTGCTAGTTTTTCATGAAACGCGGAAAAGGCGTCAGCGTTGGCAGCGGGCCACGGGGCGGGCGCGGAGTCGTGGACTGAAAGTATGTGGCATACTGACGAATCAGCTCAGCTGAGAAGCGGGAGGAGGCGGAGGTTTCGCTGGCCAGGCTGCTGGTGCGGGCGGGCACGCGTGCGTGCTGCTGCACCGGCTGTGCAACATGTGGCACGACAGTTGAGGCTGCTTTAATGCTGACAAGTGGTTGTCGAGTGGTGCTGGTGCTGGTGCTGGTGGTGGTGGTGGCGGTGGTGCTGCTGCTGCCACTATCAGCATCAGCGAATGGAGGCAACAAGTCCACAGCCAGCTGCGGCACCGGCGGCTTCACGGCACTGATATCTGAGACCTTGCTCCTGGCCTGCTGCTGCTGTTGCTGCTGCTGCTGATGGAAGGACTTTTTAGTTGGCTTTGTCGCTGGGGCGGCTGCCTCCGTGGTGGACTCTTCCAGCGGCGGTGGCAATAAATCATTGAACGGCACCAATACGTCCTTAGGCGCCGCTTGATTTATGTGCGCCACATCGGCGGCGCAGTGGCAAATCAATGCGGCAGCTGCGATTAATAACTGTAAAATAGTTGGGAAACGCTCTTAACTCAAACGATGCGATAGAAATGATCGATGGCTTTTGGCTTCTTCTCGTCGATTTTGTTGCTTCCTATTTTTGTTTACATAACATAATTAACTTTGCTTGCTTTTGGGCACAAATTATGCAGTCTGCTCTTTTATGGCACAGCTCATTTGCTTATGCTCTAGATTTGTGGCTTTAGCTCGCTGAGTGGACAGCTGACCTCCACGCTTGTGAAGGGGAAAAGTCTGTAACCTTGCTTTGTATGATAACAATTGATCACAGGCCCCCAAATAAGAACGTAGAGCTCATGAATTTTAGCTCACACCGAGAATGCTTTTAAGCCAGACCATAACTCAAGAGAAATATTTTCTGAAACGGACTGCATGCGAAATAGTTTTTGGCATTGCCTAACAAATTAGCCAAAAATTAACACAAATTAGGTTTTTGTTGTTGCCCGCGGCATAATTATGCGACAAATCCCTCAGCCTGTTTCAGAACATTAGCCAAAATATGAATATTGTTTATTATGGACCGAAGTCATATTTCAAATTAATTGATCTTTATAATAAATATCATTTGATATATGCAAATGGCCTGTACATCGAGATCTATGCCCAGTTCAGCCGAACCGTGTGACGTGAATGCCCCGTTTTGGTTTCCTGCATTGTTTTTCCATTTGTTTCGCTTTTTTTAAGCATTTATATGAAATTCTTTTTAGCATATTATGCAAATTGAGCAATGTAGATGTATTTTTGACATGTTTCTATTATAGTTGACTCTTATCAAGATGCTTGGCTGAATAACTTGTTATGCTTAATTTAAGCGAATCGTGTTGTTTGAGCTCAGCTCTCAGCTGCTGCTGCAGTTCATCAAGAAATAACTCACTCACTCCTAGATTGCTGTCTTGTTTATCAAAATACCTGCTGCTATGCAAATTAATATATTTGAAGACTTTGAGATTTGCAGTGCAAGGTGAAAACTCAAGTTTTTGATTTGATTGATTTGATTTGAATTCGTGAGACAGTGGGAAAATATAAATAAAAACAAAATAATACTTTTGCATGATATTTACAAGAACTAAATTAGTATTATAAATATTTCTCTCTAGTCAATATTCAGCCCTAATATATGTAAAAGAACTAGCATTTTTTCGAGCCAACACATTGTTAATAATAATCGTAAATTTCAGTTTGTATTATCTTCAGGCTTTGCCTACTTGGTCTAGTTTTAGTACTAGCACATTCAATTAAATTCCACTTGCAGTTCAATTTGCTTAAACTTTACACAACTCCGGAACTGCATTCCAAATGCTCAACACTCACAATGCGTAGCGACATAGTTTATTGACGAGCTTCGAGCTGGCGTGCGTGAAGAATTGAGATTGACTAAAAGATGCGCTGCGCATGCGCCTCGTTTTTATAAAAGACGCTAAACTAGAAAGCTAAAACAAAACCAAAACTGAAAGAATTGAAGCACATCTAAAGAGCGAGAATTTACGCAGAGCCCATGCGACGTCGGTGAGCAGCAGGCAAATGTAAAGTTTAATAACCGGATTAGGCCACGTTTAGTAACGGGTTTTGCTGTTGTTGTGGTTGTTGTTGTTGCTGCTGCCGACCAATTAGGGGACAGGGCAACTTTTGTTTTCGTTTAGGCATGCCTCGGGTCGCAGTTGCACATGAATTTGAACTTTGTCGGTTCACGGTCACAGCTGATATAAGATAGATGTATCTACAGCTATATGATAATATGATATAATATCGCATAAACAATATTGGATTGACGCATTTGCTTATGCATTTGCATTTATATGTGTATGTATAGTTGTATTTGCAGAGTTATCTTCTCTTTTTCTTTTCTTTTATAAACATAACATATTCAAGCAAACATAATTAATTAAGCATTTGTATATTAACTATATATACAATTTTTGTATACAAACAGAGATAACCCTTTGATTTAATTTTTTAACTAACGCTATATATCATTAAATGCATTTGTATCTGCATTGATCATTTTCTGTCTATCATTGATTTTGTATCTTGTCTCTCTTTATTTATCAACACGTCTATTTAATCTGCATCAGTTTTAGTATCTGTATCTGCATTACTATTTCTATCTGTTCCTCTTCTAAGACCTTTGCATCTATATCTAAACTTGTTCTTTCACTTTCTATATATCTGTCTGTCGCTTTGTATTGTATCGGAATTTGCATTTGTATATTTTAATTTGTATCGATATCAATATCAATCTATATCTGTTTTTATAGCTGTATCTTCCTATTAATCAATAAGTATATCTAATCGGTATCTGTCATTATATTTTCAGCTGTGTCAATAGCCACACAGCAGTTTCCACTGATTGTTGAGGGACCTACATTTTAGATACTTGCTGCTGTTGCTGTGTGAGCGGATGTAATTTAAATATGCATATGGACCTAAAATAAATGGATGCTGTCACACTTTGTAGCTGGTTTTAAATTAGAGTAGACAACTTCCTATTCGCTACCTGATCTCAGAAAGGTGCAAATTTTAAGATCGATTATGCGAACGGACTAATTGATGTTTGAACAGGTTCTTAAGTCAATGCATGTACATAAATAAATATATATATATGTATATGTAGATAAGATAAGATAAAGATACTTTTCTTTGATTTGGAGGGAACTGCCCCATTTGAATATAAATTGTGGAGTCCGTAAATTAGTACTTGAGTGCTTTCTATTTAGGTCTATATTTAGGTACATTAATTCACCATCTCGCTGAGAAACGCCTCGCACAGCTGATACATCTGCAAATTATGCAAATTATTTGGCGCTGATTTTTAACACCGCAACTCTCTGCGTGAAGGCCCATAAATTAAATAGATGCATACAATTTCGGCCAGCTCCGTTGATTGTTTCTGGGCCTTGTCGAACCGGACTTTGCAGAATTCCAGCCGCGAGAGTGATTGCTCGACAGCACATTGTTTAGATCAAGCTCAAGTTGATAAGAGACTCGAATTTAATGTTGGTTATTAAATGGCTATTAATGTTCATTCTAATGATGATTTTCGAATTGCAATTCGACACCACTGATGAAGTCATTATCATTGACATCAGCTTTTAATCGAGGGAAAAACCTCGGATTAGGTGAAAGTAAATCAATTAAAGGAATACAGCTCTTGATTTATACAAACTTTAATAGAGTTCAGTTATTACAAGGAAATGAGAATGGAAAATTTGTTTACGCTAGCACAGAAACCATTTGTTAAAGATTTATTTTTAATTATAGCTACATGAATAATTCTATGTTTTTTATACTCCACATATACTGATAATATTGATTGCTCAATTTAACAAATATATAATTATATAATTTATATAATTTTAAATTCCATAAAAAAAATCCAAGCGGAAATCTCCCATTTATTTACCATATAATTAATCTGCGCCACACGCAGCTCAGAGTTTTTAATTTAAATAATTATGCATATTCCGCTTTAATTTCAGGTTCTATTGACTAACTTTGCGGAAATGGAATCCTTTATTAAATTGCTTATTTAACTTTGGGAATGCTCAGGTGCGGCTTATGACTGGCGCTGCTTTAAGTATTTCAATTGTCGGTAATCGAATTGTTATTATTGATATTTGTTTGTTTGTTGTATTCGCTACGCAGCTCCAACTCCCTTTTGAATATTTATTTATACACATTTACTTTTTATTTGTATAGGTGTGTGTGTGTGTGTGTGGGACGACAGCTCACAAGTGGACCAATTTGACTGAGGACTATTGGCCTGGCTCCACCCGGAATGACTACCATATGAGGAGCTAGTATTACCTGAATGACTGTCCTCTGTCCTCTGTCCTCGTTTCCACAAACTTATTCAGTCTCGTTTCCGTTATTGTTATACCCTATAAAATGCTAAGAAATGATAGCTCCTTTATTTTGTGCGCATAGTAAATCAATAAACCAAGAGCGTTTAATATACCAAAGGTTGCCCTGTTATACATTATATATACATATATTATTATTATACATCTATTATATTATTTTATATTTCCTTTAACTTTCATTTTCTACAGGGTATCTGCTAGCTAACCGACTGTAGTACTCCACATGTATTGATGTTATTCTTGGGGTTGGCATATAAATCGAAAAATTCGTGTTGCTACCCAGCGAAAGGGGAACTCGGGCAAAGGATGCGCTCAACGAGTGACATAAATAATGTTTAAGCCGCCAAGGAGAGGCTGGAATGCTCCAAAAGGGAATACACAATTGAAATTGAAGCCTACTACATGACTGTAGCATATTGAGAGAGGAGTCTTTAATGCAAACATGAATTATTTATTAATGCTTATTAATGTTTAGATGCATTTCGAAAATAAGTTACATGAATTTAGGCACAAATGTAATCCAATCAATTATTTAAAAATATACATTTCTTCTAATTTTGCCCAAATCATAATAATATGTTTCCCTCTATATACATATATTTGTCGGCGATTTCTGTCACTTAACTTTGCGTAGCAACGAAGCTGATTAAGTGCTTGCCACGGCTTGGTAGGGGTTCAAGGCAACAGCTGAACAGCTCGCTGCCTGTTTGGGGCAACGTCTTTGGCATTGTGCAGCGTTGGGCGTTGAATGCTTTACTTCGCAACCGGAGCAGCTAGTTGTTGTTGCTGTTGTTGTTTTTGTTGGGGCTAGTGGTTGGCAGGTAAACAAGCTGAGGCAGCACTTCCTACTGCCTTTTATTTGGAGTAGGCGAGGTCGTTTTGCCTGCCAATCTGTTTGCTCACGAACCGGCCGGAGATGCAGTCGGAAACGGAGCAGGAGTCGCTGAAGACGCAGCTGTTGAAAGGGGCACAAATGGGCAATGGGGAATGGAAGCGGGCATCGGGCTATGGCAGGGAAGTTCTGTTGTCGGTGCTTTTGTTTTGGCTGAGCCGTTTACAACTTCCTGGTCACGCTTTTGGCCTTGCTTTGCCTTGAATGCGCTGGGCTTTTGGCTGCCTTCGGCTCGTCGTTGACTTTTTGGCCGTTTACAGCTTGGCCCTTGCCGTTCGAGTTGCTGTTGCTGTTGTTGCTGCTGTGGGCCACAAGTTTGTTTTCGTTTTCGGTTGTTGCCAACTCGAGTGCCCCATCCATCAGCTGCGGCCAACTCCAGCTGGAGCTCTTAGCTGCCAGTTTCCTTGTAATTAGCACAAAAAAGAGCGTAACCCAAATGTTGCCAACTTAAAGTTCATTTCGTTTCTTTTTTCCATTTTGGCTCTTTTTGCTTTTTGGGGCAAGGCAGCCCGCTGAGCGACTCTGACTGCGACTCAGAATGTTGCATGATTTGCGGGCCCAAGTCGTGCCACTCGCTGGGCGCACTCGAAAGTCATAAAGTGCAAAAATTGTTACACTCAGGCAGAAATGAATTATGAAAGTTGTTTGCAGTTTTTGTTGCATTCGCATCCAGACAAAGATATTCCAATGCGGCCCACAAAGGAGCCGGAGATTGCGGACTGCGGATTGCGGATTGCAGATTGCGGGGCGCTGCCCAACACTAACTGCATAAGACATCTTTTCTTTTATTTTAAATATTTTCTTTTTCTTTTTTTTTTTTTTTTTGTATTCTCTTTACTCTCGGCAAAGCGAAAGTTTTGGGTTCTTAGAGTTTTAGAGTTTGCAACTTGGGTGCATTTAATTTAATTCAATTTGAGTACAAAATATTGCCGACCTAATGAAACTAACCTAATAGAGTTTTAAATGCTCAAACTTTGTCAAAACATAAATAAAGTTAGCTCAAATTTCAATTACACCAGCCACACCTCAAAGAAACTCAAAACAAGACAATTCCAAAGCCAACTTTATGGCAAGCAACATTGCTAAGGTGTGCGGCATCGTAAGAGATCGGCCAATCGGTCTAATTTTTAATTTTTAAAGTAAAATATTATAGTAAAATTCATATATTTTTAACCAGTTTCGTTATTGCTATATGGCGGCTTGTTCTTGAGTATTGGATGATATTCAAGAGAATCAGCTGAGTTAAGGGACTTTTATAATATGTTGATAGATATGTAAAATCATATGAAGTGATGCGATGAATGTGATGGCCGTTGTTGTTGCCGTTTCGTGCTTTGCGATATGTTGTTAAGTACTTGATTATGATGTCTTCTTTTCGATATATTTTACTATTAATATGTTTCTTCTTCTTCGTTTCTTATGCACCTCTCAGCACTCAGCATTGTTGGGAAAGGCCGCCTCAGTGGTAGATTTTTCCGATTTTTAGTATATATATACATATAAATTTTATAAAATCAATCAATCCGTCCAACAGCACTTTAGTCACATAAACTTAATATTTCTTCTTTGAGAAAAAATATTATAATGTGACCTAGTTAAATGAGCATTAAAGTAAGTTTGAGCATAATACAATACAATAAAATAAAAAAGTAATAAACCAAATAATATTAATAGAAAAAATACATTAAATAATTATTCAATTCATTTTAACTATTTTAAAGATAAATCATTATAAGTATTTTGCCTTTGATTTCCGCATTTTAACTTAATATCGCACGCTATCAAATCCTCTACTCAAATACGATTTTCTAGTTACTTGACTCGTAGTCCATTTGCAGGGATTAATTAGATTTATATGTGTGGAATTAAATACCAATTTTGTCAGTCATAATTAACTGCCAAAAAAACATTAAACATAAATTAATATTTTGGTACTGCATTCATTTTAAATTGCCCGCATTTGTCAGCTATTGATTTGCCATATTGGCTGGCTAATTGTGTAGAGGGAGGGGGCGGAATGGAAGAGAAGTTTCACTGTAGGTTAATTAAAACTCAACTCCAAATGCAAATGATTTCGAATCACGAGCAAAACATTGCGCATTGCGCCTAAAAGTCGACACCGGAAAACTTTGCCGCACACACAAAAAAACAAACACACGTGGAAACTTGAGAAGTTTTTGGTGCTGGCGCACGACATTTAGCGTGGAGCAGGGCATTGGCATTTGTATTTGAGAAGTGGAGAGTGGTGCGGGGAGAGTGGAGAGATGAGTGTGTGTCAGTGGGTATTGGGTTATTGCCAGCACAAAAACTTTAATTAGAAAGTTTTGTCACATGCTGGGTGGCAATGCCACGCCATCATGTTACCGAAATTTAGCCCCACATAGGGGCCAAGGAGTGGGCAAAGGAACACCGGGTGTAGTGAGAGCGAGTCGAGTCGAGTCGAGTCGGTAACATTGCTGGCGACATGATGAAATCTGCGCAATGCACATTTTTGGTAGCTCGCACACCGGTGCCAAGCCGCAGAGACAATCTAAACTTTTCGAATCAATTTTAATTACCATAAATATGGCTGAACTTTGGACCTGCCTCAGACACTCGCTCAGTCAACATACGCTGAAATGGAGGTCGCGTATTCGTCATTTTGCAGCCAGCTCGACCTGGAACTCCTCCCATCCCATCCCATCCACCCCCTTGGGGAGCAAAAGTTTTGTATCTTTCCATACAGCATCCGGCGCAAAGTTGGCGCATTCGACACAACAACTTGGAGGCCATGTGGATTCTGTTGACTTTGTGTGCAACATTTTCGGTTTGTGCCGCAGAATCTCATCATTTGCACCAGCCATGGCAACATGTGGGCGCCTGATTCGAGTAGTTTTAGTTAGCTAGTTTATTTATTTATATATTGTTCTTGAGAAATTAGCTCATATGGCAGCCAGAATTGCTGAGATGCTGGAAAGTTTTTGATATTAATATTTTTATATCTGAATTTAATTGAGATTGGGGCTGTAATGATATATATACATATATGTAATGATATCATAAGATAATAAAATAAAAATTGGGATAAATAAATAAATAGATAATAATTAAAAATATTAAAATTATAATATGAGTCTATGACTCTTTTTGAAGATAATGATTATGGTAAAAATAATTATTTACTAATCACGATATTCTTTTTTATTATTTAAATATTTGTTATTACTATTATTATTAATTTCATTCTTATTATTATTATTATTATTATTATTATTATTACTCATTATAATTTATATTTATATTTATTTATTTTTATTGCTTATTTTTATAATTAGTATTATATATTATATATATTTTGTTACTTATTTGTTTATTTTGTAATGTTTTATTTTTACTATACTAATATTGCTCTACATTTTGTATTTTCACCTAAAACTTCACTAAAAATATAAAAACTATTTTTAATGAAAGTTATTATAATGAGGATGACAATCTCTATGATACTAATAACAATATCGAAATATTATATCGTATTAAAGTATATATAATGTCTGATAATAACATTGACCACATGAATGGCATAGAGAAGATTAATAGAATGGATAATGATAACAAAAGTTTTAGCTCACAAAGTAAAGTAAATCAGAAAATCTTATAAAATTAACATATTAATGAATATGCCTATATCTACCATACCCGTTCGATTCCGAATACATTTATAGTAGCAATTTATAGTTGCAATGTTGATGATTTAAGCAAGAAAATGTTGCAGCTTAAGGTGTGTGGGGCCAGATTGTATTGACAGCTCTGTTGAGCTCAAATGTTGCAAAATTTCATTAAAATGCAGGATTCAGGGGTGGGTGGTGTGGTTGGGTTCGACCTCAAGCTGAGCACAAGGTAACAAATTGTTGGTTTTGCAACTGTGTCTGCGCCCAATAGCCAATGCTCTGGGCCAAATTGTGGAAAACTTCTCACAATTAATAGGCGAAATGTGTTGCAATATTTGTGATGATCCACTCGACGGTTGCCTGAGCTGTTGACTGCTTTATGGCGCAAGTTATGACTGGTCGAAGAGGGCTGAGTGGAGGGAGTTAAGTGTGGTTGGCTGAGTGACACAGGAACGTGCTGAATTTTAATTAGCTTCCATTTAATGGGGTTTGCGGTTGTTTACTTTGTTGACGAGCACTGGGCAAGCTCACTTCCAACCGCACATTCACGGCGCTACTGAATTTAATTGCGCTCGAAACTGTTGTACAATGCTTGAGCACTCAATGCTCCTAACTAAACTTGGAAATTGAGCCGAAATCAAAGGCCAAGCTTGAGACTTACAATAAATAGCGTGACGCATGAATTCATCATAAACGACATGAGATAGGTGCGCTATTACAGAGTCAGAGGCCAGTCACCAGAGACTAGAGTCCAGGCAGCAGAGAGCAGAAACTAGAGACCAAATCGCAGGGCTGAATTACACGCATGAATCATCGGAATTATCAATCATGTTCGAGTGCTGGCAACTCGGGCAAACAACGGGGAAATGATACGTTTGCTAGATACGCTGCGCAGATACAAGATACAAGACACGAGACGCAGCGACTCGTATTAAGTGGAATATAAGTGGAAATCAGCAAATATAATCTAAATAAGTGGTTGTTAAACAAAAAATTTGTTTCTTTTTCATGACAGCGTAGGAGCAAGAAAGAGTGAGAAGGTGAGTGTGTGAGGGAGAGAGAGAGAGACAGAGACGTTGACATTGCCTTGTATAAATTTGTTTTGGTAATGCTGTCAACTATAATGGACTCTTGTCTCTCTCATATCGGAAATGGAAATGGAAACGCTGAACAAACGTCATACACAAATTGAATAAAAATGTTAATGCATAGCGTGAAACGTGTAGCGTGGCGCAATCAAACCTGCGGCTAAAACAATTCAAATTGAAACAAGTAAGAGTGATATATAGTAGGAAGTGCCTGACTCGACTCGAAGATACCCTAAGTCCTAGCCAGCATGGATTGCTTATTGACTAAATCGAATCGCAATTTAGGACTTGAAATCATCAATCATAAATATAAAATAAAGGAATACTATTTAATATAAATATAAATAAATTTGTATTAAAATATAAGAAATGTGTTCTCAAAAAATATAAATCATAAAGTTGCATAGCATTTTCAATCTTCAGAGAGAAACATAGACAGTCTGACTAGGCCAAGTCAACTCGGTTCAAGAATACATTTACTTTCTGATATCCGCCACAGCTCTTTCTGTGTGTTACATACATTGTATGAAATTGAATACACCCTGCAATGCCTTTTTAATGGGTTCAGGGAATAAAAACGATAAGCAGCTCACTTTTAATGAAGTTCAGCTCGAGGTATTGGCGAAATGAATGCCGGAATAAACACGCAGAACGTGCCAAATAGTGTTTGGGAGAGGCCTGGGTGGTCCGGGCATCTAAAAAGCAGAGCTTTAAATTAAAGTGCGTCGCTCAGCGCTGAGTTGATGATGATTTGGCAAAATGGCGGCGATGAAATGGCGTCGAGGCTGCTGGCCAGGCTGTCAGTCGATGCGGGCAAGTGGCAAAACTTTCATTGCTTTTATGCGCTTATTTAACACACATTTTTCGGCTATTTTGCGCCGCAGTTTGTTTCAGACACGTGCCAATAGAATTTATGCCAAAATTTGAGTTGTCATTCGGGAACAATTAGCAGCGTTGTGGCCGTATGAGCAATGTGGTATCGCTCTATTGTTTGGGGAGGGTTTGCGGAGGGTTATATAATGAAGCTGCTCGCTTTCTGCTCGGCCACTTTGCTTCGTTTGTCTATATTCAAAGCCCTTGTGTGTTCGTTAGTTGATTAAACTCGAGCCTCACAGTTCGGTTAACCTTTAATATATGTAAAAGTTGCAGATACATTGAAGAAGAAGCGGAGCCTTGAAGCCTTTCTCTGCGATTCTCATAAATTAAAGTACGGCGAAAATTCTTTGTGCCTAATTAACTCTATTCCACTTCTTCCTTGCCCTCAGAATAGTGCGTTATATCGGCAAAATATACTGAATAAATGTTATTTGTTCTCGTCTGCTGATAGCGTCCACATTAATTTTTTGTTCAATCTCCTTCCAAATGTAGCTTAATAAATTATACGATGGATTAAGAAGATGATTATGCTGTGTGTGTGGAGGCGAGATACGAGTAATCGATATAACCCGAGCCTTTGACTAAATAATTAAATAGATTAACGCGTTGCCACTAGCGCGGGTGGGGCCTAATGAGACGTTCCAATGACATGCAGTTCAGAGTGATTTATTACGGGCAAAAATGTATGGCGAGATATTTAATATGTATTTATGGTTTGCTGAAATATGTTAATAATTCAACTAGGAATTCTTAAATGAAAAAAATTTTTAATAATCGTCCGGTTGACCACAAATGGCAGGCGAGAGAGAGGCGCATACAAAATGCAGCCACTGTGCGTGCGTGAGTGTGTGAGTGAGTGCTGTAAAGCGCTTGCAATATAGACCAGAAATTCAACAATTTATTTCTGTGAAATTGATTTTTCCTGCACCCGCTCTCACAGCCACTCTTTGATATCTGGCTGAACCGACAGTCAGAGCAAACGAGCAACGATATATAGAAAGAAAAAAAAAAAAAATTGTAGTTGGGGCGGCAGCGCATTTGCCATGCGGCACACGTAAAGCGCTGTAACAATTCAATCAGTTAGCGTCGGGGCCGAATCGTTAGTTGCCAAATTGATAATATTTGAATGCAGCGCATTGGAAACATTTCCACTGCAGTGGGCAGCGACGGAGACAAGTGGGCGTGAACAGACCACCTGCTCTCTATTAAAGCTGGCCACAGAGCATCTTAGAGAAACACAACACTCAAGCTCCGGCTAAAAGGTGACCAGCTACTTCCAGCTACTTCTATTTCCCTCGCTGTTTCCTAATTTTAAATTTGAATTTGCGCATGAATTTCTCATGTAATCAACGCCGGAGCGCTTCCCAGCAGCTACATGCCACACCACACCCACAAGCAGCCACCCAGACCCATCCACACAGACACGGCAGCACTTCATTAATGTGGAAAATGTCAGGAAATGTGCAGAGGATGAAGTCATTCTCTCTCAGAGGATTGTTAATAAGCGCAGTTGCATTGGCTGCTCGACCATCCGCTCGGACAGTTCAACTGAATCGCCTCGACCCGACTCGACTCAACTCGACTCGACTCGACTCTAAAACTCTGCACGTACAAGCTGTGATTTCCAAGCTGAGCAGGAGTCCGAGCGGTGCGGTGGTGCCACGTTTTTGTGGTTCGTTAGAGCAATGCGCTGGGCACAGGTGCTAAAAGTTCAATATGCCAAAGCAACTTTCAATGTTGACTTTAAAAAATACAAGTAACACGTGAATTGATTGTGCGCGGGGTAGTTGAAAAAGTGCAGAGTGCAGAGTGCAGAAAGCAGCGTTTGCATTGGGGTAAAGGGTGGCTGGCCCACTCACAGCTACTTTTGATTGCTGCATGTGTGTGTGTGTGCAAATACTTTAAATAAAACTTATATTGTGGGTAGGCGACAGAGGCAATGGGTTGATGAATGCATACATATGTAAATAAAATTACATTCTTAAAAGGAAGAGAAGGAACCTCCTGAAAAACAATAGTTTTACAGATTTTCAGTTTGCTTAAATATTTGAAAATATAATTGTAAAAGCTTTATATTTGGTACTTGATTAGGTAATAATTTATTAAATCTACGATTGTCTGGTTGGAAACATTTCGAGTAACTATCAAGGCATCATAGACTTAGAAATGTTTTGTTAAATATTATATATGCAAAATTTGGACTGATATTAGAAATGTCCATATATATAAACTACAACTCATGCTAAATAGGATGTTAAAAATGGTATTTAATCTACTCTGGAATTACTTTATTATGCAGTTTAGAAACCTTCAGTGGGAATAGTAAAGTTTCACGCTAACTTTATGCATAAATGTGCATGATTTTTTTATCAACATAAACAAAATATAAATAATCAAATAACATAATAGTACTACCAAAAATACGTAAGCATAGTCTTTAAGTAAATTATCTGTAGGATTTTCCTCTAAAAATTTCCTCTAAAAATTTCCTCTAAAAATTTCCTCTAAATATTTCTTCTAAGCTCCTCTAAGTATTTCGTCAGAATATTTCCTCAGAGTATTTCCTCCAAGTATTTCCTCCAAGTATTTGATGCTCAGCTGAACGATCACAGAATTCACTTCAGTTTACTCCACTGCACGACTGATCGATCCCAGCAGGTCTAGGCGACTGAAGAAATGCTGCAGCTGCTGCCCTTTATATAGGAAGACTCTCAGCCAAACCCTCAGTCGCTCTCAAATGTTAAGCCCGTAGAGGCCGTTGCAGTCGACCTTCAAGTGAGCAATGAGCGCACTCTCTGCTGCTGCAGCCATTCCAGCTTCGTTTTACTCAACTTTAAATAGCAAATGAATACTGCTGCACACATACAGACAACTTAAATGACTGTGAGATAGATAGAGGACAGATGCAGACATACGAAAAGATTTATGGGCAAATAAACACGGATTACATTTTAACGCTGTCTTTAAAAAGGTTAAATGTGGATATGCTAAATATATTATTTATAATTATTGTTAACCTCCTTTTGTCTTTTATATTTCATAAATTTTATGTCTGTGGGACAGAGAACGTATATTTCGCTTCAATTATTTTCTACCAATAAAAATAAATAGTTTATTTACATACTCAAGTATCTATTTGACATCATAAACTTGCATAAATAAATTAAACGAAAACTTTTGCGTTTTTTTAAGCATAGTCTAATTTATGCTTCGCTAAATGATGCCATTCGCATTTAGCTTTAAGTTTTCCAATACAGTTTTATGAAAAACACCTCAAGCATTCAAAACATTTCAATGCCAAATTCCTGAAATGCCGCAAATGCACAACTGCAGACGAAAATTATGCAATTCACAAAGCTAGCTGAATAACAAATTACTTGCAATTTTATTTATATAAAGCAATTTGTGTTTGGCTATTTGTTAGTCCGTTTTTATTATTATTATTATTTATATTTGTTTTTGCATTTCATACCGGAAACCTCTGTCAGCTCGTGTACCTTCAAGTAGAACATCGGCAGAGCAGCCCTTAAGAGACGAATGTTTTATAGTAAATTTCCTTCATCCTCTTTCTTTTTTCTTGCGTGTGAAGAGGGGCAGCTCACTAATTTTCTTTTATGCGGGCACAAAACAGACAGCGACACGAAGCGCTCGACAAAAATACAAAAAATAAAAATAAAATAAAAACAAAATACAAGAGTCCAAAAGCAAAGTGGCAAAAACAAAACAAAATGTAGCTGTGTGTGTGTGTGCGTGTGCTGTAGTGGAGAGGACACGGAATCAGTGCGAGAAGAAGCAGAATCAGAACTATAACAACAGCGAGCAAAGCCGGCAAAACGGGAAACACAAACAAATGTCACTCAACAATTTTTATGAGTCTGACAAAAGTGAATTATACGAATGGACCCGGGACGCCGACTCTTTTCTAACGCAATTTATCTACGTTAGCCGAGAGAGCCGGGTGGGCCAAAAACAAAAAACCTAAACGAAAAAAAAAACTGAACAGACACCCACAAACACCCCGTTACTCCCTGCCCACTAAGAAAGCTCTCAACACCAACCTAGACAAACAGAAAAGTGTTGAATTTTTAGTGCACTTCGAGTTGGGCTCGCGTCATGCTCTTATTATTGTTGTAATCTTTGCGTTTGGCTGCATTTCATTCTCGTTTTGGTTTTTGCCTTTTCCCAAGCCTTCCTCCTCAGCGCTTTATTGTTGTTATCGTGGCAAATGAATTACAATACTTATGGTACATATCCATTTCTGTATCTCATAATTTTAACAAGTTTTTCTTCTCTTTTGGCTGCTCGAGCTCTTTTGGTCTGCCTTTTGGGGTTGGCTTCGTTTTTATTTATGCTTTTAATTTCCCTTGTTTTGTATGAGTGCGTGTCTTTGGTCTGGCCGTTGACAGGGCCAATATTTGGGCGCTTTGTCAATGTCCGCATCTGGGGCTTTTGCCATTTGGGTTTATCGCTTGGCATTTTGAGTGAATTTCGTCAGCCGGACTTTTGATACGGCCTCAAGCAAAAATAGCTTTATAACCAGATCACATCATTCAATTTGTTTATATAGTTTTGTCTGACCTTTGCCTTTTTGCCAATCAGCTTGACCTCGTTTCCCTCTTGACAGCCGTTGCTAAGGGAAAGTGTAAGCTGCAGTAGTCGATTCTATATTTTCTTTATTAAAATTCCATTGTGAATATGCATTAAATATTCGAAGGGAATTTCTGTAATTTCTTGAAACTTTTTATCCGTTAAAAATACATAAATAGTTGCTTGAAAAATGATATGAACATTTATTTTCCTGTCTTTAAAGTCAAGCAGAGATAAATATAATTTGCTTTATTATAAAAATTAATAAAATTAATAATTTATGATATATTTTCACTCAGCAACCAAAATGTAAAATGAGTACGCAAGTTTCTCGGTAAAAAGTTGACTTTATGACATATGCCAGAGGAACGTGTTTAACATACGCGGCGTACATGAAGCCGTTTTTATTGGCCATCAGGATCTGCGTCACTAATGTGGCAACTCATTTCGGCTGTGGAAATCTTTTGGCAGCGCGCATTAAAGTTGTCTATGATACAAAATCGCACACACACACCCACACATACACACACATTGTCAGAGATGCTGGCTGGGCCATTGCTAATCAACTCACGTTTTCGCTGCTCGTTTCAAAATGTATTTTCTGACGCCATTTTGAAGTGAAGCGAGCGACGCGGCGTCTGCCGTTTGGCGCTTATCAGAAGGCTTATCAAATTCATCGGCATCCTTTTTAGGACTCTCTCTTGTTTTTTTTCCTGCAGTCGACAAACGGTTTTTATGTGTGCGACACTATTACGTTTCCTTTTTAATAGTTATGTTTTTTCGCTCTTCGTTGCTCTTTTTTTGTCTGTCTCTGATTAAAAGTTGAACTTGCGCTCGAGTACTGGCACGAGTTGCTCAGTCAAGTCACGCATTGAATTGCCTTCCTGCTATTTATAAGCATTGTCTATATTTTTCGACTGTTACTTGCCGATTCTCCCCCCTATTGGAGAAGCGTTTCCCTGTCAGCGACATGCGCACTCCTTTGATTTACTTCTGCGCCCAAAGAAATCCACATGAAGCTCGTGGAATTGGCTGCCTAGTTTATTACTGCAGCATTGAATATTATTTCTGAGTGTGGCCAGAGGAGGCGTCGCGTCGGTGGTGTCAATGGCTAAGTACTACATTTAAGTACTGAGGGGCTGTAGAGGCCAGCAAATGTTGTGCCTACCTTCTACTCTTAATCATATATAGAATAAGTGGAGCTACAACTAAAATGAAATATAAATAGAATTTATATATATGGAAGTGATTGACTTTCGAGTCTTTGCATTGAATACAAGCTTTTTGCTAGCATTACGAAAACGTTTCTTGGCTGGACTTATGGCACATCTACACACCATTTGTGTGTAAAGCAACGCCCCAGAACGAGAATACAATTGTCAGACAAAATAAATACAATTTATCTAAATGGCATGCACAGATATGCCCCGCCCCTGTGTGAATGCTGCACTCTGATTCTAATTTTCCGCACATTTTACGGGCAAATCCCCGCCAGACTTTGCTCTGGCTCCATCGGAATCGGTCGGGCAGTCGCTGCCAGCCATGTTATTTGCATGCACAACATTTTTTTGGCCAGCATTTGCAGCTGTCCCCAATGAGTGGCTCCAGGCTTTGTCTTCGCTAGTGCAGGAAGTGCTCATCTATTAGGGCCGAGTAAAACTTTTGTGGATCGAAGTGGGTTGGCTGGATGGTGCGAGGAGCAGCGGAGGATGGTTACCTTCGTCTAATGCCCAGATAATTGCAGTTAGCAGCTGGCATATGACCATTTATTACACGCCACAGCAGCATGCTGCATGCCACATGCTATTGCTTTATTTTAAACGCTGTCGGGCATTCGCAGTCGCAAGGATTAGTCACACCATGGCCACAATGTGCATGCCACTGCGACCGAAGCGGCACATAAATGCGCGTCAAGGCGTCACTCTATCTAGTTGCTCTCCCACTATCCCTTGGTCTCCCTCTCCCAGTCCCTCGCCCGCTCTGTATAGCCTTCTCTTGCTCTCCAACTGTCTCCATGTCTGCCATAAATCTTGCTAACCTGCATTGTCCTGCGGCCGTTGCCGTCGCAGCCTTTGAAATGCCAGTTCAACTTGGCCATAAGTGGCTTAAATGTTGAATTCCAAACACAATGCGAGAAAAAAGCATATGGGCGGGAGGGGGGCTTACGAGAGTGAGCGGCGGGGGTTGGCAAGTGCCAAGCATGTGCCTGGCCTCGCAATGCGCTGCATTCGTCGCCATCGCCTATGCCGCTGCCACTGCCTCTGCCCCTGCCCCTGCGCCTGCCCCTGCATTTGCCTCTTCCTGCGCCTCCTGTCTGTGCCGTGTGCCATGAATGTCCTTATAAATTGTCTGCAATGTTAAATGTTGCATACGCCGCTCTTTGCGTGGGCTGCTCCGCACTTGCGGCGCGCCCTAGTCTGGCTGCGCCACAGAAATTTATGGCGTTGCCACACAACGAGTATTGCAAGCGCTCCACGGCTCCTGCTACGACTCCTGGCACTAATCAGCACACGTTTTAGTTGGCGCTGCCAAGCAGCGGAAGCTCAAATTGTTAAAAGCAATAAAGCTAATAAGTGATGTGGCAAATGTGCGGCCGTACCACCTTTCTCTTCCCTTTGGTCATCTCTGTCTCTCACACACTTTCTCTGTCTCTCTCTCTTTTGTAATTCCTATTCCTACCATCGTCTGCCTTTATCACTTTCTGTTCTGCAGCCCATTGCCGTCCCTGTTCGACTTTTAGAATAAATAAAGCCAGCCCGAGATGGACGCGTGCAAAATGTAGAATGCGGAATCGTGCTTTCCGATAACGAGCTTGATATAAGACCAGAGAATATATAACGGGACTAGGCACTTTAAGCTCAACCTCTACAAAAGGTCAAATATTCCACTTGTTAACTGACTTCTATTTAGCTCTATGCGTAGCATAAGTGATTCCACATAATCTAATATTCAGAATCCAGTCAATATTCTATACAGCTTGAAGAATAAACAAGAACAAATTTTTTATGTCCTAGAAAATATTTCTTATATGTGATGTGGGGCACTTTATCTATTAATTAAGCTATTTCAATATTTTATATTTCAGTATGGGTCTTGATCCTTTTCCTAAGACGTTAATTATATATAAATTAAAATTTATTTGTAAGAAGCATTAAGTTTAGGTGTACCAAATGTCAGTTTAAAAAATATATAAAACTAATACAGTCGAGTCCCGATAATTCGGAATGGCAAGGGAATCATTTATTTTTTTTATTTTATTTTTTTTTTTATTTACACAGAAATTCAAATAATGGAGAATTAGCGAGAGCTAATTTTCTCAAGGTGATGGAATTTGTTTTCGATATATTTTGTTTTATTTTATTATTTATTTTTATTTTTTATTTAGTGGGGTATACGTAATCGAGACTTACTGTATTATAATATTTGATTTTAAAATTAATAATATTTTTTATTTTCTGTTAATATAAGGAAATAGTATAGATTCTCCAAATGGGAGGATTTTATTTAAAGTAAGATCGAGCAAATTTGAATGCACTTCATGCCCATTTTTTATAAGCATAGTAATATATTTTAATACGTAAAGTAACCAACCATATGGCTTATATATCTATTGCTCTTTTATATATGAAATTTGTCCAACTTCAGTCTAAGAAAAAGTTTAAATCTACTCTCAACTCTAGTCTTTCATGCACACCCCTATATTAGTTACTTACTCTTTAGGCTTCTTTTAAAATCTGCTTCAATGGCCAATAAACTTCCTCCCAGTATTTCAGGCGTATTTAATATGCTTTAATGCCTCGCACGTTTAGGGCTTCTCAGTTGGTATTTTTATAGTGAAACTGCATGTGTGCTGCATGTGGTCCATGCCTAGTTCCTGTGGCAGTTGCGGCTGCCAACTGAGGGAAATCAGCAATTAGTGACACACCAGTTTCAGTTAACTGCCCGCTCGCTCGCCGTCTCCTGCCGTCCACAACCAGCTCTTAAGCGGGTCGGGCAACCAACGCAACGGCGGGTAACCACCCAATCGCCCAGACCAATCGCTGGGACACAGGCACGCATTTCCGCCAGCGCCAACTGCTTCCGGTGGCACTTTGCACTTTGACTTGGCTGCTCGACTGCTCCACTGCTCGACTGCTCGACTGCTCGACTGTTGTTTGTTGGGCCTTTGTGGGGATCTCTCTTGCTGCCATGTTATCGTTGTCGAGCTGTTGGTCGTCCTGCGTCATGTAATTTTATGACTAATTAGTCAGCTACTACGTCAACTTGGTAACTACATAAAGCTTGTGCGACGCTCGAAGAGGTGAAGGGAGAAGGGACGGCATTCGCTTAGTCAAAGTCCACTATAGCCTTTGGGGCGTTACTAGATCAGAGGCGTGGCCATTTATTTGCTTTGCTGCGCTTTTAATTGCTTGCAAGCAGCAAATTTTCTGCTCCTGCATTTTTATGTCATGCGTCGGCGTTGACGTCGACAACAACAACAACAACAACAATAATAATAGCAGATACAGCAAATGCCTCCGGTCTGTCTACAAAGTTGAGTTGCAGTTTGTTAGCTGCCTGCTGCCAATTGGCTTTGTTTTACCCTGACAGCCCCACTCCTCCTGCCCCAGCCCCTGCCCCTGCCGCTCTCTCCACCTAACGAGCATTCTTTTTGTTCGCATTGGGCTTTGTGCAATTTTGCAGGGGAAAAGCACAAAGCAGCAGCTTGAAGACATTTCTGAATCCGCTTCAGCAACTCCATTGAGCGCAATTTGCGGTAATTTGGAGCAGCTTAAAGCTGATTTCTGCAAACCTTCTCGGACTGAAATGGGCACGACTAACCATTAAATCCAAAGTAAAGCCTTTTAACCAAAACTATAAATAAGTAGCACACAGCTCATACTGCAGTGCCTTGAATAAATTCTGAGTGAGATTGTTGAGGAGTTTATCAAGTGATTTTATGTGTGGCGTCTAGCTAACATGAGTAATACAAATTTATTATTATAGATAAGCGGTTTAATTTATTTACTAAATATTTTTTATTTTTATTTATTTATTTATTTTGTTGTTGTGCAAGAACTGGCTAGAAAAGTCGTCCTTAAACTGCTGCAATATAAGAGACGTTATCTCACTGTAAGTTAGCTGATCTTCTGGTGTATCTAAAGGCAGTTTTATACATTTTTATGAACCCATCGATAGTACCGATGGGTGAGTAGATCTTTAGCTCTATATAATATTGCGTCACATTAATTATGGCATGTTTTTGCTAAACTCCCATTTATCTGTGTATTTGTCTCACGCATGTAATGCTACTCCATCGATATCCATTAAAATCCTGAAATAATTGCCACATAGCTGGCTGTTTTATAGTGCAGCTCTATATAATCTTGTGCAAGTCTGTGCCATCAAGATTCGAGAATTGTTTCTCTCTGGCATCCGGAATTCTTATGAAAGTCGTAGCTGTGCTTCAATTAATTATGGTCAAGTCATAAATTAAAGGAGGAAAAATGTTGTTGGACTAACGGCTGACAAAAAGGGCGACAAATGATTTCCGCTGCTAAATTATCCACTTCCGTTGCATGTACATCATTTGTATGCTCCACGAAGCTCTCGACTTGACTGCGAACAAAGTTGGACAACACCTGCAGCAGCAGAAACTAGCTCCACGACTGGGCGGGGGCTGGGGCAGGAGATCGCTTCCAGCTGAAGGTGTGAAGCGGGGGCTGACTTGGCGTGCTGAATTTTAAAAATACATGCGGAATTTAAATGACAAGCAACTAATGGAAATTGTTAACAATTTTCAATGGCAGGTGGCAGGAAACTTTGCTGCGACCTCCTGCGACTGGGTGCGACTCGAGCGGCAGCGTTTGCATCAAAAATCAGCGCAGCGCACAACAAATGGCTTCATTTATTTGCGTCTTTTGTGCAATGTTAGCGGTACTTCCGCCCGCAGCTAAAGAAATCCTGATTTACGCTCACCACGCCCCCCCAGCACCGCCCATGCGTCGCCCAGCCCAGCCCAGATGCCGCGTGCGAAAAGTTTGCCCTAACAAGCTACAAGCTGTTGAGCTTAAGCATCGACGACGCTTGATTCCCCTACGCGAATAGGGCAGATGGCAAAGCCAGCCAAGTCGAGGAAGACATGAAACCTACAATATTTATGTTTGATGCGATTACCTATTCGATATTTACATATTTCACATGAACATTTCATATTTATTTATTTGCATTTATTTACATATTTATATTTAGAAATCATAAACATCGAGTTCTTCTAGGGAAATAAACTCATCAACTCAGGGGACCTACATAATTGATGAGGAACTAACAGAACCCAGAGCTGGAATTTAGAAAATGCTGCCCACTTTTGGCAAGAAATATTTAATGTTTATATATAAGACGAGAGTGGAAAGTTGTAAGAAAAGTTGTTGTTGCAGCACTTGCAGTGATTGAATGTCCAGGACGCGTTAATGTTTTCTCTTTCGTGTGTTTTGCGGCATTTGTGCTGGAAGAAAACTTTTGCCAAAGCAGCGCAGCTAGCACGAAAAACTGAAAAATTGAAAAACCTCACTAAGTTTTGCCGCAAACTTTAAACTTTTGGACATAGTCAAAAGACAGCTGCGATAGCAGAGTATATTTATATACATTTATTATTATTATTACTATATATATATGTATATGTATATACATATCTATATACATACATTAGATGTGCATATTCATGTATATATATATGTATATACATATGCTTATATAATACATATATTATTTATAAGAAACAAACACTATTCACAATTCATAATTCATTCCTTGAAGTTATGGAGGCTTCGGGTGCAAATGAGTTGGAATTTGTATAGATAGAGTTATCACAAGAGGTATCAATGCTGGCCATATGCCGACGCACTCGACGCCTCCCCGAGCCCTCATTGGCAAGAGTGTTCTTCAGTTCCATTTCCTCGTTGTTGACCCTCAGGCAAATGTCAATAAACAGAATGAGATCGATGTTCTTCAGATACTTGGCGTACCTAAAGGCCTCATTCAGCATTTGCTTCTGCTTTTCCACTTTTCCCAGTACTGTGTGCGCTTTGCAGGCGATGAGGGCGCTCAGAGCGCCCCACACATAGTGCCGGCCCTTCTCGGCTTCTGGAAGATGATATGAATGAGAGATCTGCAGATATGATAAGTGCTTATGCCTACCATCCATTGCTTTGCGGGCCAGCTGACAGCATTTGTCGAAGGAATGATTGTTCAAGTGCGCCTGCGCCGCCTCGTGGTACAGATAACAGCGCTCTATGGTATATTTGGCGAATCGCAAGCGCCTGTTGAAGTGATCCATGCGACGTCTGCAATATGAATGCTATATATGTATGTAACTGTTCTAAATGAGTATATGCCGGTATATCTAACTTGAGCAACTCCTTTGTATCCTCGAACTTCTCCCTTTGGATGTGAACTAGATCATTCGTAATTACATTAGACACATTCGAGATATGCTGTGAGATCCTAAATAGGTCCAGCAGATTTGATCGCCCCATCGATTTATATATGTTTGAAATTTTGTATTCATTAATGCGGGCCAAACCCAAGTAGTTGAAGACCTCATTAATGAATTCAAATTTCCAAGGCATAACGCGGTGCGTCTTGATCGATACATAGGAGTCCATCACGTCGGCCACGAATTTCGTCAATTTCTAAAATGAATAACTTACGAATAACACCCACATATATATACAAATAATAACAAATATAGTAGTTTACATTTAGATCATTTTGTCTGATCAAAGCACGTATGTTTTGCAGCGTCTTGAACATATTTCGCCTCGTTTGATTCTGTATGCGGAAGAAGTTGTCCTCCGTGATCTTGCGCGAGAGCTCCCTATTCGGAAACTGTTTGCTGTACATGGGCTGGCGGGCATGCAGCATTTTCTAAGATCAAATGCGAATGAGAATCGCAGCTGGTCGCAGAATATCTGCAATGAAAACTTACCGTAAAGCTTCGCAATGTGTGGTACCGCTCGTTGGTCAGATTTTGCAAATATTCTGATGATTGAACACTTTGCTTGAGTAAAAGATTTGGATTATCGCGTAGATTCTTGAGAAACGTAACATCCATCCAGGTGTTGTTCACATAGGCCTGGGTAAATGTCTTGAATCGGCGCTCAAGCCGCTTCTTCTCCAGCGGCGAGAGAATCTTGGGCTGCATACGAATCAAATATGAGCATCTGCTCTTAAATGGAGCTGAGAGCAAATGATTTCGTTACCTGCTTTTGTACTATGCTGAGCACATCACAGTCTGACTTTATGTCTTTGGGCTGTGTGGCTATATCTTTCATCATGCTCGTTATCAGGCGATATACAGACGACTCTGTTGCAATCGATAACACGTCGCTAACGATACGATTAACCTGAGAGCAAGCTGGGCACTGCAGAATTTCCCTTCTATATATGTATATGAATATGTTCTACCTACCAGGAATATACGCTTCTCCATGGCCAGTGCATGCGAATAGGTCAAGTCTTTCATATTGGAGCAGGCGAATCTCATTCCTTCCTCGAACTGATTCGACTCGATGAGCGCATCACAGATCTCCAAATCAATTTCCCGGCACGAGCTGCGAGGATTGTCACGCTTGAAAATCGCTGCGGTAGCTCGAACATATAGAAATATTATGATTGTATGTGCAATATTCGATGCTTAACTCTTTGAGCGCATCGCGTCAGCGAGCCCTTCCATTGGCCACGCCTTCGCCCGCTTCACCCGACTTCTCTTCAGCAGGGAGTTAATGTTGTCGGGACTCAGCTTTAGCGCAGCATCAAAATACTTAGTGCCAAGGTTCAGCTTCGCGTTCCTCGCAAAGTAGGTGCCCCAGTCGTTATAGATAGTGTGCAGCTGCTCATCCTTCCACTTGATTTTCTCCCATGGTTCCAAATGCTTTGCGATGGCTGACTCTGGTACGGAAAGTCTATCGAACATGGTTTGTGTGTGTGTGAGTGAGTGAGCGAGTGTGCGTGTGTGTGTGCGGAAGTTAAAAATAGTTTCAAATCGCTTAAAATACTATAAAATTACAATTAAAAACTATTAAAATTGGCTATTAAAAACAAAAATAAAATGAAAAGTCAAGTGTTGTTAGTGTGCTAAAAAGAAAATTTCCATTACTAATATGATATATAAACTGGTAGCTCAACGGGCTCAAAAATCAGTCAAATTTTGACAGTACTGCAGAGCTTGCTACTCTAACGCTTAGTGAAAATACTGAAAGATAAATAAAAATATAAAATGCAATAGATTAATTTGTTCAGTTATTAAATTTATTAAAATTCAATTTCCGGAGTTTGAAATCGAAGAATCAAATAATTACGTATACGTAATATTCATATACTTTTTCTTTTAATCTGTCTCATATTATGAATCACATTAAATTTTTATTACTTTTTGCTTATTTAATGTAAATTTTTTTCAAGATTTTTTAGTTAACAGTGGATAAATCTCTATTCTCTTATTTCATTAATAATTTCCTCACGGTAGTCCCCGAAATTTATAGTCTTATTGTCAATTGAAATATATGCCAGAGAGGAAATGGCTTCATGTTTGTATAAGGGCGTTCCCAGCAGCAGTGGCTGCGTTCCGTTGTAAATCTAATCAGTTGCTTTAAGGCAAATGGGTCGCTCCTTCGCCGAGAAGAGGAATGGATTCACCATTTTAACCAGCACCAGAAGCTTGCTGGAAATATGCAAGGGAAATCATTCACATCACATCACATCACATAAGAAATATTATTATACTCACAAGTTGCGCTTTATCATGCTAATGTGGCGTACGTCGTAGCCGTGCTCCATGTTCGGATTGAAGCTAGTTGAATGATTGCCCATGATGATGGAATATTCGGCTGTGCTCTGCATGTCCTGGAAGCATCTGGCTACAGTTAGCACGTAGTATGGATCTATGATGGTCGCCAGGCACTGGAACTCATGCCTTTCATATCCCATGCGCCTAAACACGCTGACAAACCACGGATGGTCCTTGACCGTCTCAAATGTCCTGCCGCAGTCGGGAATGCACTTGAGCTTTGGCGAATATTTATTGCGCCTGCGCCATCTGTCATTCGCTTTGCACTCAATTTCACTCCGATCGACAACTCTGCTGGGTCTATAGCCCTGGTCCTGGGGAGGTGCAGCAATGCGGAACAGTCGACGATTTCTTGCTCGTAAGTGCAGATGGCTTGGATGCTGTGATCGTTTATGATCGTGCTGCTTCTGCAGCCGTTGATGCAATCAGCCTAAGGCGCCTTCCACTCCCCGTTGTCGCAGGTGTTCACATCGCTGCCCTGCCGTGGTGGGGCACACTTCCATCGCCCAGTCGCGCAAATGATTGCACGCTGCAGTCTTGGATATGCAAGCGCCGTACGCACATCGGAAGCTTCCGGGCAGACAAATGGTGCCTACACAAAGCTCCAGCGACTCATCCGATCCATCGAGACAGTTCGCAACGCCATCGCACAGTTCGCTATAGGGCAGGCATTCTTTTGACTCTTTGCATTGAAACTGGCTGTACGGCTCGTAACTAGAATAGAAAAGAAATAGAAAATCAATTAGCAACAAAGGTGGCTTCCCATTAAGAGATACCGTACATAAATAGCACTCACACACACTCATACTCAATAGGATTTGCGGTTGAGCTCGCCTGTCTACAGAACTCATATTTGTATGTTACACTCATTCAAGAAAGTGAAATGGGTATATTGGTTTTATGCAATGTCTGTCCGTCTGTCCACATGTATTCAATTCGCTCGTGTATATCCTCGAATTATGTGTTCAAATTCAACCGAGCCCAATCAATAAGCTATGACGGATATACCTGCGTCCGTTTTAGACGTTACATATTAAATAATACATTTTTGAAGTTTAAACATCCGTTACTGCATATTCTACGGAATTGTTCACTGTATTAGATCTAGAAACTTAAGAAAATGGACTGTGAATGCTTATTCTACAGTCGGTCATGTCCGACTTCAACGTTCTTACTTGTATTTCAATAGCTTACACGCATTCGCCACGAATCAAGGTGTAGAATATATTTGTGTCATTATTACATTCGAAAATGTTCTCATCTGTGCCATCCCAGCAATCATTTTTCTTATCACAGAGCTTGTTATTATCGATGCAGCCACCGTAGCTGCAGCGCAGCTTGCTGCACTTGAAGTCGTGGCATGCCTCAAATGTCTCGTCGCTTCCATCAGCACAGTTCCTATTGCCATCACACATCAGGGCATTGTCAATGCACTCGCCATCCTTGCAAGAGAATTTGTTATTCGGACACTTGGACACTCCCACTTCTTCAGCATTGGCTGGAAATTATGGAAATAATATTTAATAATTAATACTAATATTTGCATAATCTGAGTCCATTGACAATCTATTTAATGTTGAGCCTATGAGTTTTTCTTTTCATTTCGCTTCTTACTTAGTAATTTTTTTTAATTTTTTACCATATTGCAGGCTAATTATCACTAAGCAAATTCCAAAGACCCTATGTAATGCGTGAAACATGAAATTTGTTTCGATATCGAGATGAGCACGAAATATTTTAATTATATAATTTGTCGACTATTCGCAACGAAGTCTATTTGCGCACTGAATGCAAATTATTCTATGTCTGCACATAGTTTAGCAAAATTTGGTATAAATGCTAGAATTATTTTTATTATTATTTTAGGTGCAGAAGCGCTTTGTGTGATTATATGTACAATAACCAATATTTATTGTGGTTGTTGATTGTGTTGTATGAATATAAATATTATTTTTAAATGTGGTATTTTTATATTGTAAATAATTAATATATGTATATTACTCATTTGTTTAGAAGCAGGAATTTTTATATACCAGCTTAAGCTGTCACATTTCGATTTATCTTAGATTTGTAATCGCTTTTTGGCGTGTTTTTGTTATGTCTGCACTTTGAAAGGCGGAGTCGATCAAAGCCGTCAAAACACTCACACACTCGACTGGACACTGTTTCATTTTAAATTCATAGTTTTTCAATTTATTTTTGCCATATACATATATATAGTTTTTTTGGTTTTACTTCTTTTGTTTCTCCATTTTTGTTTTGCCAGCTTTGTTAGAAAATTGTTCAAAGCGAGTTTTTCGCACTTGAATGTTTCAATGCACACTCGTTGCCTAGCCATTGATTAAAAAACTGGATTCACCATTTGAATTCAAATTAAAGGCAGCCCTTTTTAATTGAATAAAAGAGTGAACAAAAACGAACAGATTGAGAAAAAAGAACAGCTCCAGTTTTTAGAACGATATAATCAGATTCCAGAGCTCCGATGCCAACGACACTTCAGTCGAGTGTGTTAAGTTACAATCAGACTTAAAGACTTAAAGACTTTAAATTTCAAATGCATTTATTTATATATTGGCATTTGGTAGTTTTTCTCATTTTCGTTTCGTAACTCTCTCTCCCATACACTCAAAAGTTTGACGCATAGCATGATGTATGCATTCAAGCTCTCTTCGTGTTGAATTGGCCCTAATATAGAATTTTAATGCCTCTAACAATTCGGCACTCCTGCCACATACATAGAGAACTAATTCGAATTGCACTTGCAGTTGCTTTGTGTCTATGTTGGGATTAAATATTTGAAACTGAGTTACAAAGGGAGCGCAACCATTTAAAGTGTGTATAGAATTTGAAGTGTGTATTGAGCCAAGAGAGAGTTGGGAGTTGCGAGTGTTGTATTAAAAATTAAAATGTTTGCAGCACAGCAAAGGCAACGTTTGATGTTGCTGTGGGGGCAGACACGTAGATAGTCCAGGGGGGAGGAGGGCGGCACAGTGATTGCTACAAAGTGTGCATAGAGTGACAATGGAATTGTTTGTAAATTGACAACAACCATATGCGCTGCTGTGATTCACGGCACGGCAAGCGACAACGAGAAGCGGCATTGCGCCAAAGGGGCGTATACGTTATATATGAATTGACAAAAGCTGACTGACAGCCTCACACAGTTAGCACACACTGAGAAATGAGCACAAATTGTATTGTCAGATTGTCGTTGTTGCCATTTCTTTTATTATCTGTAGCTGTAGCTATTACTGTTGTTGTTGTTGTTGTTGTTGTTTCCAGCCGAACTGTGTCAACAGCAACGCAGTTGGTTAGGCATTCGCATTAGTGGCAAAACTTCTGAAACAGGCGAACTATAATAATTTTAAGTTTCTATAGATAATATTACAATTGTGCTTGGAAAAGATATGATTGAGTGTAAATAAAATAATTTTTAGTATTTTCGCTTTGGGAATTAACTGCATAAAGTCAGTGAAGAGCAGCAGAGCTTGAATAAAAACAAAGCAAATAATTCTATGGTTTATGTATATGATAGTTATATATTGTATTATATACATATATGTATATACATTTGCATATGCATTCCAAAAAATAAAGAGGTTGAACCATTGCGCAATTAATAAAGCTCCAAACTCGCCGCGAGAACTTTCAACTAGCCAAAAACTGTCGCCTCCTGCTTCACTTAGTCAGCGGCAGACGCAGCCCGAGCGGAATCCACAACAAAATTTTGCGGCCACTACCAAAGAGGAGAAGGTCTTGAAAACTTTTAGCCAAAGTTTGCGGTCGACTGGGTACGAGTAATATATATATAGATATATCTATTATACATCCATATATATGTATAGTATGTAGCTGGCTCTTATCCAATTAAGTCATAACTCAATATGTGCTGAGAGATATGCACTTGGCCATTACTTAGGCAAAGGCAAAAATTTTGCTCTAATAACTTTGGAGCTGATGCTTTCTTCCGTCTACTTTTTGGTGGCAAGCAGATAATTTTCACACCCCTCCAGAGCCACATTCAGCTGCAGCACGTAGCAGTGTGGCAGCAGCAGCAGCAGCAACAGCAGGAGGAGGACAGACGGATGGACGGAAGGACGGAGCAACAGCTATTCGGCTGCCTGGCATTGGCTTTTACGGCACCAGCGAGACGCTGCCACAACTCATTTGGCGTTGACCAGGACTATGTTGTTAGTTGCCCACCAGTCCCCCCCCCCCTCTCCCTGTCTGGCTCGCCCGTCCGCCCTTGTGAGTGGCTGGTTGCTGCCTCAACTCCATCCATCTGCAGTTGAACGCGCGCATAAATTATTCATTTGTAATGTGCAGCAGCACTCGTTGTCGGGCCACCGGAGGGTGCTGCATGCGGGGGAGTGGCGAGGGGGTGGTGAGTGGGGGCTGGTTTGCACTTTTGGCACAGGATATGATACTGACACTCAACAACTACCCAGTGGAAGCTGGTCTGGCATGGGCGGCTCTGTGTCTTGGTCTGGGTCTGGGTCTGGTTCTGTGCTCTTGGCGTTTACTTTCGGTTTGTAATTTCCTTCTGGAGTTTGCGGCATCAAAAAGGAACGGCAGCCCTGCCGTGGTGAGAAACAGCAAGAAGTACACAGCAGAGCGGAGTTAAGAGTACATTGCAAATGACGATTGCAACTGAACTGGGCAGCAGCAAAGCCACCGGCTCCCCAGCCCCCTGCTGGTTTACCGCTGGCCTTTGGGGTAGCTGCGCTCGCAAACTTTAAAGTTTCTCTCGGATCTGCAGCTACGTATGCGTGTGTCTATGTGTGTGTGTGTGTGTGAAAAGTTTCATTTGTGAATTGAAAAATTATTTCTAGTTTCATATGCAGAGTGTGTGTCATTTACAGAGCCAAGACGAGAATGAGGAAAAGGAAAAGGAGGAGGAGCAGGTGGCGGAGGAGGAGCCCGACTAAGCCAAACAACTCAGCCAAGCAGCAACACCAGCAGCCATTGACAAAATGGAAAGTTGTTGACTTAGTTTCCGCTTCTTTGGGCCGCTTCTGTTGCCCCAGTGTTGCATGTGGCTGTTGCAACCTGCAGCTGGCTTTGCATGTGGTAGCATGCGTCTTCAACACATTTTAATTATGTTCCAGCTTTGCTTAAATTGAAGCAATTCCACAAGTTTCAGCTGGCTTTTCTGGCTTTAAGCTGCCCCCGAATATGGCAAATAGTGCTCTTAATTCTTTTTGGCAATTTTTCTACATTTTAAGTCAATTAAATAAATAATTGCTGCGTTAGCACACATTTGCAAAGACTTGACAAGCAGCTCAAAGAAATTATCCATACAAATGGAATTAACATACGAAAGGGCTGAGCGCACGTAGCACCGTCCATTTGCTCCAAGTCCAAGCCGAGCTGCATGTGGCACGTGCGCACACGATGTTGCAGCTGAAATAAACTGAATTACATGAACTAATTAGGTATTTAGAGAGCAGACCTTATTGTCGGACATGTACGCAATGCTGGAGCTGAAATATTAAGTACTATATTTATAATAGAGAGAGAGAGAGAGAGAGAGAGAGAGAGTGCTGAACAACAAATGCTGGAAATAGTCTTATAAGTTACCATTTAAAAGGATTATTTATGTCGAAGGCTTAATGAATAGCATATATCAACTGTAATACTATAAATAATTAAGAGAAAGTTCAAGATATTATAATAAATATATAACGCAGAACAAGTTAAGAAATACATAATTGAATTTATTAAAGATCATTTTATATAATATTTCTAATATATACTGAAATATATATCTCTAAATGATCTACAATAAATTCTGAGTAAATATATTCATTTATTTCTTAACTTGTTCTTTCTTTCTCTCTCTCTCCCTTTCTGTCTATAGGAATAAGGATCAATATATTGCTGATTGTTTGAATTTTGATATTTGAAGTATTTTGTTGTTAATGAAAAGAAGCTGCACATCTTAGTTTAGGGAATATCAATTGCTGAGTGTATTGATAGAACATAAGAAATTTCACATATATCGCTCGGCTAATCAGAGTATTAATGATTAGCTTAGTTCAACCCAAAATAATAAAAATGAGTAAATAAATATTTGACAATAAATATATATGGCAAAGAATTAAAATGTTAAATTTAAATGTTGAAAGTGAATCCCTCACGGATAGATCTTTAAATCCTACTCTATCTCTTGGATCTTTCCAGTTATTTGATATTTTACCCATATTCACAAACTCTGGATCGCAAAAGAGTATTATGCAGTCGCTTCTCTGTCGACTATAGAGCTCCTACTTGTTGTTGTAGTTTTTGGACTAAAGTTGTTGTAATTTATTAAGCTTGCCGTGAATCTGACTGCATTTTACCGCAAAATTGTCAACAGGCGAACCTCACGCACACACCCACAGCCACAGCCACAGTCACAGTCACAGTCACACATACGCGCATGCCGAGAGCCGCAGACACGCACATGTGCTGAAAAAAATTATACGGAAACGGAAACGATGGAGCGGTCGTCTGTTTAGCTGTGTGTGTGTATGTATGTATGTATGTATATATATATGTGTGTGTACATGTGGGTCTGTTTGCATTAGTGTTTGCACGGACTTTGACAAATATTTCGAGTGTGTACGTGAGCCTGTGTATGTGTGCTCATATGTTACGTGTGTGTGTGTGTGCTTTGGCGGATGCAAAAGTTTGTTGTTGTAAATAAAAAGGTTTACAAAATTAGCAAGTAAAATATGCACACAAATGGCAGGTATACATATATGCGTTTATGTGTGTGTGTGAGTGAAACATTAACGGAAACGGACTCTCTCGCCGTGGTATGTGGCATATTTAATTTATTTGGTAGCATTGACAGCAGCTGCAGGAGATTTAACTAAAAAGCTTATTTTAACATTTTCAAATGAAGTTTTAAAATATTGCAAAACGAGTGGGGGCAAACGCACGTTTAATATAGTTGGTTATGTATGGCTGTAATGGCAATGAGATGACTCTACACTCCCTGAATTGGGTCGGTTCGGGCGCACAGCGTCTACCTTAAAGCAGAGCTCGCACGCTCATAATCAAAGCAAATGGCTGACAGGCGGACAGCTGCAGTCGACAGGATGTTGCCTAATTAAAATGGCAAAATGTCAACAGCAACAACAATAATAACAACAACAAAAACAATGTCATTCACAGTGCACGTCGAACAACAGGCAATTGTCATGGAAATTTATGCGCTAACTGGACACAAACAAACGAAAAACGTCCAAAGAACAAACCGAACCGAACCGAACACCAGCCCAAACATCACCCACCCGAACCCAAGCCGAGACCGAAAAGACCCAAAAACTAAGCTTTCAAATTATGCACACCACATGCAGACAGCCCACCCAAACAGTTGCAGCAACATGGCCGCACAGATACAAATACAGATACACTTACAGATATGGATGCAATATCGAGATGGTGTCTGACCTCGAGCTAGAGTTGAGCTCGTGCCTTCGTGCGTGATCTTCTCTTGAGAGAAATTCTATATAAATAGAATAAGAGAATTTTCAAATAAGAAGATTCAATTATTGCTCAATGCGATATTTGCTTTGTGCTCGCTGACAGTTGGCGTGTCACGCGCCCATCTCTGGCATTGCCTTATTCTGCTCCGCACATGTTGTTAGTTTTGTTTGGTGCGTGGCAGGGGCGAACGATAAATTTGTTAGCTGCGCTGCTTTCAGCCAAATGGTAAATAAATTTTAATTTGATTAACGATTTTGTCGGGCTCATTTTTGGGCCCACAATTGATTGCTGTTTGGCCTCGGCTGTGAGCGAGTGCGGAATTAATTTGTAGCTCTCATGCCGGAGGCCTAATTGCATTTTGCGTTACGTTTCATTAACTTGGCCAAGTGATGTGCAACATTGGCGGCTCGTTTTTGTTGGTCAGTGTGATTTTGGACGTGAATCGCGGCTTGTATGCTTTCAATTCAGTTAACAGGTCAGCAGCAGGAGCAGCAGGAGCAGCAGGAGCAGCAGGAGTAGCAGGAGTAGCGGCTGCTGTGGCCTGTTAGCGCTTATTATCCTTGTCACGTTCGAGGACCAACGCTCTGCGCCTTTGTTTACCGCTTGCTGTTGTGGTTGTAGTTGTTGCTGCTGTGCAAACAATTTGCTTGAGTGCTGCAATTCCTTGCAGGTAAATGCACACACACACACACACACACACACACACACACACACACACTGAGCTGGCAGTCAACTATCAGCTGGATTGACTAAAAGCAACTCGAGAATGAGTGCTATGCAAGCGTGGAGTGGGCACAGTCAATGCCTAGCAAAGATTGAATTAGTTTGCATGCTAATTCCATTTGCCAGGCTTGTTTGCTCATTCCAAGTTCAAACGCGATGGCTTGTGTACCCTGGATAATTTGATAATTGCCAAGCGATAAGCGCTGCAAGTGATGCGCGCTATGTATATATATTATCTAAAGCCAAAGCATGCCAGCTCCAATATGTCTAACAGGAGGAGGCCAATGCAAATATTTATGCTGGATCGATCTGGGAGACTATTGCATTCATGGGAACTTTGGCTGCTGTGAAGCTTTTGAAGTATTTGCAATATATTCTAATCAAAATTCAATGAAACGAGTATTTACTGTAGATTGCAACTGACTAACAACAGGTCAGCGCTCGTTGCAGTAATTTAATAACTCAGCCGAAAAGTATGCAATGCAATCTGATGCACAGCAGAAATGTATGCAATGGTTTATCTAAACATATTAGTAAATTTCGAAATGCGCTTAAAAAGTTTTGAATATTATATTTTGATGCTCACTCATGCACAAACATGTTTAATTAGTCTATTATGAGCTCACTGATATTTGTTAGTTTTGCCCTTTATGCAGCCAGTCCAGCGTAGAGCTAGCTCTAAAATAGCGCTGTTCACACTTCCAGTGGACATGTGTTTCAAGCGGCAGCAGCAACCATCAGAAGTGGACTCCAGTCTGACCGCCTGCTTATGTACCTCGCACTTCACATGCCCCAGCCAAGTCCTCTTTTTTTTCTACTCACTGCCCTGGCTATTACTGTTGTCGTTGTTTCTGTTGCTGTTGCTGTTGATGTTCATGTTTCATGGGGGCATTTATCAAGTGTCCCTTTGGAGCAGCAGTTGCTGTAGCTGTGGCTGTGGCTCCATCTGCCGCGCCACATTCTGCTTATAGTTGACCAACACTTGTCATATCCCCTGGCAGGGCAAATACGTATGTATGTGATCCCCGGACCGTGCCTGAACTTTTAAAGTGCATTTTTAGCTGGCCATACATAAATTGAAGTGAAGCAACACATTCCATAGATCATGTGGCCTATGTATTTGCCTCTCTGCCAGTCTACCTCCAATGGTCATTCATATAAAGATACAGCTACAGAGACAGAGACAGAGACAGAGACAGAGACAGAGACAGAGACAGAGACAGAGACAGAGACAGATACAGAGACAGAGACAGAGACAGAGACAGAGACAGAGACAGAGACAGAGACAGAGACAGAGACAGTAGCACTGCATGCATGAACATCGTCAGCTGATTTAGGGTTCGACTTTAATAAAGATATTGTAGGCCATTAAGCCAATGCCCACAGCGACACAGACAGCAGAGAGAATTAACAAAAGTTACGTAGACAGCACAAATTAATTAGATATACAATAAATTACTCAAATGCCAACAGCAGCAGATAAACACAAATACAGCAACAGAGACATTGAATACTGATTCATGTGAAATAAGTTCCCAGTGCTTGTAAGATTATTGATTTTATTGGACTGTAATGTGGTGTGATTCAAATTTAAATATATGCAGATTATAATAAATTTAATTTATTAAGATTGCATTAAGTTGTTTAATGCATTATTTGTTTAATATTTAATGCACATGAATCGAGAATTTAGATATTAAATTTACTCAGCTGACTTGCGAAAAGGAAAAAGAAAATCTGGAAAATATGATATCGCAGAAATCACAGTGCGAAACATGAAGCCAAAAGCAACAACAACAAAAACCAAGGTAATGGCGCACAAGCTGTGTGAGAAAAAAAAGAGCGAATGGGAGAGAAACTGCAAGAGCAAAAGTAAAGGAAACAAGAACTATAATTTCCTAAAGGACTTAATTATTTTATAATAAGCACATAACACAAGCGAGCTACAACCAACGCGCAGCCCCAACGGCAGCAGGACGAGACTAGCAGAAACAGAGAAACAGCGAAGTAGACAGAGATAGAGGGGAGCGAAGAGAGGGCCACGGCAATAGTAAGGGAAGCCGCGTAAATGTAGCGCAAAAGTTGCTCAAGTTTTTCCACTCACAAATCGGAGTGGACGGTAAATGGCGAGGCAGAGCTGGGCTGGGCTGAGACTGGGACTGAGACTGAGACTGGGACTGGGACTCTAGTAAACGGAGACAGCGTAAATTGAGAAAATATTGCAGATTGTTTTTATCTCACTTCCTAGGGCAGTCACAACTCGATCTGTTTCCTTCCCTCTGCATTCGTTTTATTAATGCACACTTGAATGCATTTGGGTAATTAACTTTGATTTGCTGCAGTTCGCAGTGTCTGATTGCGTAAATAAATGAAAATGATGTGAACGCAAATCCAGAAACAAAGTTCAAGTTTATGAATGCCAACTATTTAATAAGTACATTATATTTATCTATAAACTACAATGAAATTCAACATAGATCTATGTACAGAAATTAAATTAAAATTAATGTAAAGAAATAAGCATGAGCAATGGGATTGCTTTAAGGTCAATAACTGAGCCGTTCTGTTGGGCTTCTGCTCATGCAGCGTCTCTAAAGCAAAATTGATATTGGAATAGGCCTAGCATTATTGCCCATCAAATTGAATGTGCTTAAAATAGTATTACGCATACGCCTCGTTGGCCGGACGCGGCCGTTTAAACACTTGAAAAACAATATAAATTCATTCAGCATTGGGCTAAACGACGGACAAACTATAAGCATAAGCCATAAACTACATGCACAGGCCAAATGCAGACAGTCCACATCAACATCAAAATCTACAGCAGGAACAACAACAACAGCAACAACAACAGCAATAGCTAGGCATAAATAAATGCCCAACAATTGATACTTTAGCCAACGAGAACAAATGCTACGAATTTATATATACGAAGCGAGGGGCCAGCAGCAAGGCAGCAGTTGCTTTCGACAGGCATAAAACAGAGCCAGAGCCAAATAGATAGTTAAATGCCTACACACACACACACACACACCAGATCGAGAGAGCGAGACGACATTTGGGTGCTGAGGGGTCTGAAAAGGACGCTTGAAGAGCAGCATCAAATTCATTTGAATTGCTAAACAAACACAGGCCTAGAACCAGGCCCAGAGATGAACTTAATCATGTTGTAAATTTACATAATTTGACGTGTGTAGCAAAAAGAGGCATCAAGACAACTGAATATATAAGTATATATGTATGCACATATATATATTGAATGGGATACAATGGAATAGCAAAGTGTAGCTCGAAATGGAATACATGGCTAATATTATTAGTTGTCTGTGTATTTCAATCAGCGGAGCCATCAATTCGTTGGCTCTTCACAAAATCGATTCTGATTAATAACTATGAAATGCTGAGCAATTATAAACAGCAAAGATTTTAATGTTCTTGAATAAGAAAGAGAGAGAGAGAGAGAAAGATAAGCTGCCTATGGATATTTATGAAATGAGAATGCCTAGAGCAGAGAAATAGTTTAGATTTCTGTTAATCATTGCAATGCAATATGTATAATCATACATGTTATTACTATCTACATACTTAACTATATATTGATATGGAAGACGTGGTCTAGGCATTTTAGGAACCAACTAGAAGCAAGAGAACTGTAGTGTAGTAGTGTAACAAAACCAATATACCCTGTACCAATATCCGAGGGTAATTACACACGTGTTTTCTATAAATTTATTGGAATATACAATATTTCTAATAATATATGTATTTTGTCTGTCATCTCTGTGTTGCCTCCTTAGCCAGCCACGCCTCGCAGCAGGCATTTCTAATGAGTTTCGTCGACCTGATTACCTCGGGGCCTAATCCAAGCCAGTCGGCTGTCCGCCTGCTCCAGATGTAATATGCACAAATTGCATTAGAGCGCATTGGCAGCCGAGACGGGCGCTCTTTTATTGGTGGCTGTCGGCCATAATGAGCCCCAATTACAGTTAGTCGCGACTCGCGACTCGAATGAAGCCATCAGGATGCGTAGCAAATGCAATATGCAGTATGTCACTGTGTGAGTGTATGTGTGTGTGTCTGTCACACATAACGGCAGTTTAATTGAAGGTTATGGCAGCCGTTGGCAATGCTCTAATAGACATGATCATAACCATTCACTTTTATAAGGTCAGATTGCGCGACAATCGTCAATTGCATTTTAATACGATTATTTTGCTATAATAGCTCTGATTACTACAAAGGAAAAAGGGTTAAGCATATTAAATGGATGCATATTAAATGGATGGCAATGAGGAGAGGCAAACAGAGAGAAAGAGGGAAAGAGATGGCTAGAGAAACTTATTTATGCATTACTGCAGCTTTACTGAAACGATTTATTTAATGCTCATCAAATTCTTTTAATGATAATATATCATATATACATTTATTTTTTTTTTTATATATATATTTCATATATGATATTATTACGTTGTATATATATTTTTCAATATTTTACTTTTGAATGCTGTAAGCACATTGAGTCATCTATTGCTCTAGTTATAATTAACCATGTCAGCGTAGTCCCCATTGACTCCTCAGCAGCGAGCTGCCACTTGAAGCCAAGTTAAGAGCTTGTCGGCTAATAAAAACTTACGGCCAGTTGCTACAGCTAGTTGGCGGTTCTTAGCATTTGATAATTAAGTCAGAATTAAAAGTGCGCTTAGATGTAGATAGCCTTGGCTGCAGCGGTAGCTGCCGGGCTGCTTGCAAGTGTTTGCAACTTAATGGAATTTTTAATTTTTGCTCTGCGGCCATTGTCAGGCAACATTAAAGCACATTTCTTATCACGCGCACATTAAGGGTGCAAAAACATAGCTTCGTCCAACTTCTGGCTGGTTTGCTTCTTGGTCCGTGCCTTGAGGTAGCCGCAGAGCAGCTCCAGCAGAAATACCGACGCGCTGACCAGCATGGCCAGGAGCAGAGTGAAGAGCGCGGGCGCAAAGTGCTTCAGGTCCACCTCCACCTCGGCGTCCTTAAAGAGCGTGCAGTCGGGCCGTGGCATGGTCCAGAGCCGGTCATTGTAGGCAGTCAGGCCCGTCTCGCTCAGGTAGAGAATGGCATGATTGAGGTGCTCGCGCCAGGGCGAGCTCTTGGCCAAAATGGAGGCGCCCAGATAGGGCGGGCTGAACATGATCTCCTGCAGCTCGCAGAAGAGCCGCTCGTCCAGCAGCTCGCTGAGCAGGCGATAGAGGCGATCGATGGCCGTGTGGAAGGCGAAGCCGCCGCGCCTGATGCGCTGCGCCCCCTCCTCGATGGTGAGGATGTTGGGCGGACGAGTGCGGCAGATGCGCTGGCTGTACACGTCGCGCACCAGCTGATTTGTAGTGTTGGTAAACAGCTCAAAGTTGTAGGCAATGTCCTCCATGCCAATCTCCAGGTCGCTCTCGTACAGCGCCTGCAGATTCACAATGCTCCGCGGTGTGTCCGACAGCAGGGAGCCCACAATGAAGGCGCCGTAGAACTGCATCAGCATGAAGCTGAAGATGCAGCTGGCGCTAATCAGCAGCCGGGTGGACGGCAGCCGGAACTGATTCGTGGCAGGGCCCTGCTGCAAGTACGTCTCCAGTATGGTGAACCACACAAAGGACACGGGCCGCTCCATCGCCTGCCCCGCTGGCTGCAGCAGTCGCCGCTCCTGCCGCATGTGCAGCGCCAGCAAGAGGGCGCTGCCCACCATCAGCACCAGGACGCACCACCACACCTCAGTGCTCAGCGGCTCGAAGAAAATGTTGCGAATGCTGTTGCGGCGCGGATGGCGGAACAGAAAGTGAATGCTGCGGCACAGAGGGAGAAGGCGTTGAGAGTGAGTACTGAGATTGTGGCAATCTCTTATAGCTGAGCTTAACTAAAACAGTTCCATTTGCCTTTTCACCCCCTCTCAAAACTTAATCACAATTGAGCACAGTGTAATTGGCATGAACAAATACTTACAATTGGGTATGCAGAGAGTGCGTGTACTGTATATAGCGATGCCTCTCGGTCACAAATCGTATGGGGCAGACGGAGAAGTGTGCCTCGCCGCTGACTATGTGGCCCATCACGCCCGACCAGCTGCCATTGGGCAGCAGCTGGCCCCAGGTGTCGCGAAAGAGCACCTCCAGGCTGTTGTTAGACTGGGAGTTAACTCAATCACGGTCAAAAATATAAAAATAATAGAGCTCCCACCTCATGTTGTACATGCGGCCCATCAGCAGAAAGAGATGATATGTCTTGCGCTGCATGGGATCCAGCTGCAGCAGCTCTCTATCGTTGGCCAGGTAGCTCAGATCGTCCATGTCTGCAGGTTTCTCGACCAGCTGCAATTCAAAGCGTGGGGAGTTTACTCTTCACTTATTCTCTGCCCTTGCGGCGACTTACCACAGTGCTGCCTATTAGCGTAATGTTCTGCAGGTTTCGGCGGCGCCGCATCCAGCTGTCTGCAAAGCTCGGCAAGAGCTGATAGCCATCAGCTCGACTCCAGTGCCCCTTGCGCTCTATCATCAGCGGCGTCTGCTGACCCAGTCGGTAGACATCGTATAGCAACCAATTTCGACTGAAATTATTATGTAAAGAAGCAAAGTACTAGCATAATTAATAATAATAATCATTTAAATAAGATATTTTTGTTAGCTCTTGATTGTAAGAAAAGTCTTAAAAATAGAATATAAATGGAATAAATATACATATAAATTTTCCTATAATAATGTCTCATAATACTTAAATATCGTAGGACTAACCAAAGAAAGTTTCTTAATGGTAATTAGAGCATTTTTAGTGTATTTAACCACGCACCAATAATCAAAGTTATTTGTTTAGCTATTCAACATTATTATAACAGATAATGCTAAATATTCTGTTTGCCTTGCTCAGAGAACAAACGAAAATCGCATACACACTCTTCCTCACTCAGAGCAGTATACTTCGGTTATTTTCGTTTTTGTGTTCTGCTGATCGCATTGAGTTCTGCAATTCGTGTGATACTCTTTAAACGAACATCGTTAGGGAGAAATGCGATCAGCGTTCGCTAAATTAAACTCAGTAAGTGAGCACGTGAACGGCCTCCACCTTCACATATGTATATGTACGTACAAGTCAAGTCATTTGAGCTATCGATGTGTTTAGAGAACTATCGCATACATTCCAATACATACACAAACAATTTTTCGCCTGATTTAACTCAACCAAACGTCGGGGAAACATCTGAGCGAAATAAAGCAAAGAGCGCTGATCATGAACGAGCTCGTTGATCATGAACGAGCCCGATGCAATCGATTGCTCGCTGAGTTTTTTCTCAGCGAGTTGCAGACATGCAGAAACGATCAATAGCTATTGAGCTATGATTATATATATGTAAAATAATATGATTAATGTATACGATGATCATATGATTAAATATAGTAGTGCATACGCAAAGTAAAACCGTTTTCATATAAAACATTTTGTAAAACACCGTTGTAAATTGAATAAATTGATAAATTTGTAAAAATTTACATATGGTCTTTCATTTAAATAATTTTATCACTCTTAGTAAAAAGAAGTTTTGCATTAAGAGCTCTTGCAATTTGTATTTTGAAATTAAGTTTATTGTCAGCTTAACTGCGCTTTGCTATTAATATCTTCACTATATTTACTTAGCTTGGCCTAATGATATATTTGCAATGCCATCAACTGTACACAAGAAATTTAAAAAGGGGTTCATTGCGCAAACTTTCTTTTTTCCATATAAAATCTCATTCGTAATTTAATAAAATAATAATTTGGATAAATATTAATCTTATTATATTGTTGATTACTTAACATGAACTTCAATAAATATGAATAAGTTTTGCAAGCACTGTTAAATTATGGCATAAAACGAAAATGAATAGTTTTTTTTTATTTAAATTGAATGTGTCTAACTGTGCTCAACTCACTTGGCCGCCCGCTGCTCACGCATTGCCACGGTTATGTCAGCATCGATATTTATGTTGTACGGAGACAAGTGCTGCCTGATGATCTGGTCGTCTGAGCGATTTGCTTCAGTGTCGCCGAGCAGCAGCCAAGCCTGGCTACTGTTGAAGAAACCCTCCGCGGAGGCCGGCTCGTAGATCCAGCGCTGGATGTGCTCATCCCCGAGGGCCGGCACCAGCAGCGCTGTACGTGGCGCCGCGTAGTAAAACAATTCACGGAACTGAACGCCCCTTTGGGGCGTAAAGAACTGCAATCTATAGTTGGCGAACAATCTCTTGTAGTTTTCAATTTGGCCGCCGCAGTTGCCGAGGAGCAGCGCATGCTTCAAGTGCTGGGCACGCAGGAAGTCCTCGAAGGCGAGCAGCTCATTGGAATTTATGCTTTCAATTTGCGCGCCACATAAACGTCTTGCCCAAATTATAAAGATCCATAGAATTATTTTCACTTGCAGCTTAATCATTTTATATGGTCCACTCTCACTTGCGGTCAGCCAGCTGCGCGTTCGCGTTTGCCTCTCGCTGGCATCTTCCGTCGTCCTTTATAGGGTCAGGACGAGGCGTGCGAGTGCCGGCGCATGTATATAAAACCATGTATAATTTATGCGAACTGTCAGTTATGATGCAGCGCTTTTCCTTTTTTTTATATTCTGCCACACGCAGCAAATTACGAGCCTGACAGCAAAATTGTGCGTTAACTGGCAATGGGAAGCGACAGGGTAATTACTTAGGCATATCAAAAGACATTGTCGAGCATTAGCCAATCCCCTACAAGTGTATATTATACTTGGAGAGAGTTCTCTTTTAATAATTTATTATAACATATACTGGCTGAAAAGAAAGCTGTAATGCAGAAGATAGAGAATCTTATGGGGAGTGCTTGACTAGAAAACACCCTAACATCAGCAGCCTGAACAAAAGAATTGCCCATCAAATTGCTGTAAATATATTGAATAAAATTAACATATTTAATGAATTTACGGTGTACAAAACATAGTTGAAATACAAAATAAAATACATGTTTTTGAATATTCTATACTAAGAAGTTATCCTCTTTAATTTGTTACTGTATCGTGGCAAGTGAAAGGACATGACAGATATATTCACATTAAACAGGACAAAGCTGCTGGCATTAGCGTGACAATAGTCGAGTGCAGCCAAGAGACCAGAAGAAACGACGGCAACGCGTGCCTAGCATTGGGGAAGCGAGGTACCTTGCTGAGTTACTAAAGGACCTTGTCTCAATGTGTGGCTGTGTGTGTGTTAGTGTGCGTCTGTAGCAGGACGAAAATGCAGCAGAGCAAATTTGGTGAAAGTTGAAAGCAAATCCTGGAGCTTGCAACTTAATTTCATGGCATGCGGCTGCCGCGTTGCATGTTGCAACTTCATTCGGGCAATTTGCTTCACGACAGCTTGCCACGTGCTACACAAAAGTGCAGGGGTGCAGACGAAGAGGAAACAGCAGCAACAGTAGAAAAAGTAAGAGGGCCAGAGTCCATCAAGTGTGAGGGCAGTGGGTTCTCGAGAGCAGCAACGAAATGAAAAGAAATTACATTTAATTTGCCGACATTTTGGTGAAAACATCTTTGTTTTTGCCTTGGCTGCGCTGTTCCATGGCGCGCAGAATGGGGGCTGTGTGCTCGGTAATGACAGAAACATTTGCTCCAAGGCCACAATGCAAATGCACAGCAGCAACACAGGTCCTGGCGCACAGAGCCGTGTGTAGGTCGTTGCGGCGCACTTCGGAAGATTCAACATTTTAGCGCAGATTTTTGCATCAAATACGCGAGCTGCATATAAAGGCGAAAGCTGTCAGCACAACCAGCAACACACACACATTCACACGCACACACGCACACGCTTTCACACACATTTACCAACAAATAGCGAGCAGAGACAAAATTGCGCATACGCCATGTGCGCGAGAAAAGCGCAAGCTACGTTTAAATATTTCAGCTTAAATTTTGTTTGAATTGTTCGCTTTTTGGTTATTGTTGCGTGTATTTTCCTTTTGACATTTTGTCACACATGTCAAACGCAACGTGCGCGAATTTCCCGCACAAAAAATGGGATAAAACAAAAAGTTTGCATTTAATTTTTCATATGATAAATATGCAAAGTCAGTCGGTATTCCAACTTTCCCACCTTGGCGGCCTCTTAGCCTGCAGCATAAAATTCGGCTTATGCCCGTCAACCTCGCTCTCCCTCCCTCTCTCTTTCTCCCTTACTCTATTTATCTGTGTTTTGTGTCTTCTTTGGCACGCGCTCTTTTTGTTTACAGATTTGGAAGCCGACCTGGTGAGCTTCTGACAGTTCATAAATGTTAATTCCTAAAAGCTGAATGTTTCTTTTCTGACTAATGCGGGCTCTTGTCGAAAATAGATATTAGCAAGATGTAAAGAGAAATTAAAACTCAACTTTCCTGCGAGTTTAGTATATTGGTTGCTTGTATTGCAATGTATTTAAAAAATTAATTATAGAATAAAATATTACAAAATATAGAAAATTAAAATAATACAAAACAGATTTACTAATTTAATTAAAATTAATTTTTTAATATTTTCACATAAAATACTTCAAGTATTATTAATATTATTTTTGTTCTTATTATTATTATTATAAATAAAAAGCAATTAATTTAGAAAGTCATATTTTGCTTCTTTTCAAATAAAATAATTGTCAATTCAATAAATACAAATTTTTTAAATATATTCAAATTTACTAATTAATATGCTCTATACTCATGTAAGTTATTTCATGAAACCCCTAAGTAAAACCTTTTTTTAATTAAAAAATATTACAATATTTTTGTTATTTTTTTGTTTTTGCAGACCACTCCTAACATTTACAGTTAGCTTAAAATACAACACAACGCAACAGCTTCCATGTAAAAGATTTTGGGCACAATCAAAATATTTTCGCTTACACTTTTTGTAGTCGTGGCAGGTGCGGTCCGTCAAAACAAGAATTTAAATGCTGAAATATAAATTTTAATTAATTTCACAGTAACGGACATCATTATAATAATATGCTTATTTTTCACATTTTTGTTTTTGTTTTGTTTTTTTTTTTTTTTTTTTTGTATTTGAATTTTTTATTTTTATTTTTTATTTTTTTGTTCAGTGCCTTTCCTCATAATTACTTTGGCATTTGGAGTGCCAGCATTTTAATTGTACTGAAAAACAACAACTGAAAGCAAAAGGAAAGGCAAGGAAATCGCTTGCAGCAATGAACCCAAAATGATTTAAAGCGCCTGCCCGAATAGAACTTTTCGTGCCAACGAGAAAATTCAAATTACTTCAATTACTGCTTGAAAATAAAATCAACAAACGTTGCTAGGTGCAAAAACTGTTCTCTGGGGCACAGCAAGAAAAACTAATAAAAACAAAAAGAGAAAAATAGGCAGCCAAATTTAATTTGAGTCTTAGACGAATTGCCGTCATAATCACGTTTACTATGTGTTAGTGCGGCATTTTCATTATTGTTTAATGTTCGCGTGAAAAATTTCGCTGCTCGTCGCGACGGCCGAGCGCGGAGCAAATTCCCTTCGCAGTAGTTGGGCTGCATTAAGTCAACTCATTATGAAATTACGGTCGCTAAAACTGGAAAATAGAAAATGGCAAATGGCAGCGCACCGAAAAAAAAATACCGCTGGAAAAATCGCGATGACACGCAGCATGAAATGCCGGCAAAGAAAACAAATTAAATTTAATCGATTTGGGAAAATCTGCCAGGCAGCTAGTGTAGACAACAGAACTAGAGCTTGTCTAACCCACTCCGCATAGTAAATTAATTGAAGTGCTGCGATGAGCTCCAGAGCTCCGGCGTAGTCAGAAGCCAGCAGCCAGCAGCCACTTGGTGTGAAGCTCCAAGCGCATTCTAAACAAATTAAAATTCAATTAAAAAGATGAAATGGCATTTCCAGGCTTAATACGCAGCATCACAGCTGGCCACCAAGAACAGCAACGCGCCCACAACTGTCTGCCCGGAACGCAATTGCAATATCCAGCACACTTGCTACGCAACACTGTCCTACAGAATGACAGTGCACTTCAATTGGAAATTAAACTAGATCTTAATTATGATAATGGCTAAGCTAGAAAATTGATAAATTTTAGTTTCAGACTGAATTATCTTCAGCAACTCAAAGCAAGCTTAATTTTAACACATTAATTTATCAATTTGATAACAATCTGTATATAACACTATAAAGATATATAGCGTATATAAGGAAAATAAAATATTCGAATATTCTATTGCCTCTTGGATCTAGCCTCTTCTGGACACAAACAAAATATTAAAAAATTCAAATATTTTATTTGGTTTTTGGATCCATCAAAGCAGCTCAGATTCAAGCTATTCCTGTTTCTGAGCTAAATCTTGAGAGCTTCATTAGATTTCAGTTTTGATTACATACGTGCAAATAAAATAAAATGTTTTAATATTTATATTTATATAATACAAAATACTTCAATATTTTATTTGAACTATGATCATCACCCATCAAAGCAGTGCAGGATCAAGCTATTCCTGTTTCTGAGCTAACTCTTGCTCTCCTTACCGGCTTTAGTTCCTTTCGGCCTATTGAGTAACAGCAAACATTTCGCTTACTTGTAGCACAGTGCATTGCATAAGTATTCGATCAATATGGATATAGCTTGCTAGCAAACTGATGCTACTGGTGCTGGTGCTGTAGCTGGTGCTAATGCCTGGTTGCTGTTGCTCTTGCTGTTTAATCTCTGCTAAAAGGCATCGCATTCAATTCATTTAGCGGCTACGCGTTATCACAGCCGTCAACCATCATCAGCGTCATCCTCGGGCCTGCCTGCGCGTTTGTCAGTCAGGCTACAACAACAAAAGCAATCAGTTTTTCTGTTTGTGAGTGGAAAACGCGGCGAGGGCAAAGTCTGGTTGTGTACGAGGGAGGGGGGAGGGTGTAGGTGTCATAATGCTTCACGCAACTTGAGAGACCTGAAGCATCATTTCCAATTACGCGCGCTGCCTCCGACATTTTGCCGCTTATGATTTTCGGTCAGCCGCTTGGACTCGAGCATTTTCCATTTCGCCCTGTGCCCCCTTCCGACGAGTTTTCGTTCGCTTTCCCACGCCCACTTGTCTACCGCTTGGTCATGGTCATTGATGTTGCTCTCATTATGAACATTGTTGGCCGTAGCCATTCACTGCTCGCCAATCTCCATTTTGTCGGCTGTCCCTCAGCAGCCAGCATTAAAATCTGGCAGCACTTCTCGGCCCATTACAAATTATGCGTCAGTTGGAGCATTCTGATTTTCCCTAATGCCTCTATTTGCGCTCTTATTAAGGATGAGTTTCGTTGCAAGGCGGCAAAGAACTGAAGGATGGAGATATTTAAAAGAAACAAGTTTATTTCTATATAATTTATTAACGTTATTATGGCTGGAGCTTGTTCGATTTGTTTTATTTGCTATACTTTTGTAAGGTGTAGACAATTTTTTATATAATACTTTAGGTTTTATTGTCAATTAAAATAACATATTAATAGCTGCAAGGAAAACGTATTACATCTTATAAAATCCCTACAGCTGAAATCTATGTCACTTAAATGTGCATTTGTATTTCTTCCTTAATACATGTACATATACATATACATTTTTTTATATAAGTATATTTCCTCTTCAATCTACATATATATAATTCTCCTTCCAGCTATTGGCTGTCCTCGCAGCGGTCGCTGTGGTTTCCTTCTGGCTCCGTTTTATCGTTGCTTGGGTTGTGGCTGAGTAAGCTTCGAATGTCCAGAGTTCAAGTTGATTCGGCGACGAAGCATGAAATTATCTGCAAGTTTCTGGAATGTCTATCAAGTGTAGAGTGTAGAGTGCAGAGTGCAGAGTGCAAGCGACAGACTTTAATTATGCGATGGCAGTAAATATTTTTAATAGATATTATTTGGGCGTATACCTGGGCGTATACTTAATTTCTAGATACTTCACTGTTGCCGAATGGTTGAGCACATAAAACGACAATTGCCACTCGCCCTGGCAAGCATCGAGCCAACAGTCATCCTTGTCCAATTAAAGTCGTAGTGCTTCAGCACTTCTGCCAATTAAAGGGCCGGACAATCGCATCGAGGGCAGGGCCACGGCTTGCAATAAGTCTGCTTAATTTAAAATTTAACCCTTTTCCCCTCTCTGTCTTTGTTTTTCCCTTTTTATATATATATATGTGTGTGTATATATATTTTTGCTGGAGGCGGTGACCGCAACGCTTCCTGTCCCTGTCGCAGGTCTGTCCCTGGCTCAGCGATGCAATGATGAAAAAATATTTTCTTTCCGGCGTCGGCAACGTCGCTGACGACAGCAAGGCAAATAATTTTTACAAATTATATACGCTCACATGCCAACTGCGCAGGCAAGACAAATAAGGGCCAGCAAGTGTCGAGTAGTATACTAGTAGATACCCTGTACGCAAGTGGAAAGAGACTCTAAGAAAGACTATGAGCTGAGCTTGAATTATTTGTGATAATTATATTTTGTGGTGAGCGGAAATTTGTATTTTTATTTTTAACTCTAAGCTAACTCTGTAGCTAACGGCTATGCACAACTAAGATATAAATAGAAATATTTCACATCATATTAAATAAACATAAGTTTATATACGTTATCAAACCCTTAAATAATCTTATTATATTTAAACTGTGCTATCAAAGCTTATAATGTCTTATAATATTAAGTATACGTATTCGTACACTTAAATAAATACATTTTTATAAAACGTTGGATTACATATATATGTATTAATATTACTATTCTTTAATTTTTATTTTATTTATTTTATTTTATTTTTTACTATTCTATTTTTATATTTTATTATTGCCTTAATTTGAAAGTATTATTAGGTACTAGTAAGTGCATATTCCCTCTATGAATACCCGTTTATATAGGTAATACTCCACCCTTTGCAAGAAGAGTCCTTTACAGAGCATAAAGAGCGCAAAATTATATTGAAAAGTAAGAGAAAACTGAAGGAAAATTGTGGAAAATCAAGAAAGTGACTGCAAAGAATCAGGCGATATTCAATGAGCAAAGGCAATAACAACTCAGTCCGAGCTCAGCTGGGCAACCGGGCAGCTGGTCAGTTAGCGGCGATGAGGGAGGGTCACGGGTAGGGGCGCAAGGGGTTAAGCCAAAGGATATGCGATGATTGCGTTGTTGTTGCTGTTGTTGTTATTGTTGTTGCTGGAACTGTACCAATAATAAGTTCAAACAATGGCGGCCAAAAAGCAAGCAAACAGCTAGCAGCTCGAAGCGTTGGCCATGTTTGTTTAATTTTTGCTACCGCTGCGCCTTCGTCTGCGCGATATTGTTGTTGTTGTTGTTGTTGTTGTTGCTGCTCGACTAGCGCTGCAATTGTTCCAATCGGCCGCCAACTGCTCGTTTCCGCTTTTGTTTTTTCTTCTCATCTTGCAGTCAGCTTCTTTTCCTTCTACTTGGGCCAGCAAACAGGCTTCAAATTGAACGGAAGCCCGCCACGAGTTATGCTCCAGCCATGCCCAACCGAACAGCCATGCCCGCCTATTGCCTGCTCGCCGCCCACTTGCAATCTCCGGCCGCGTCGGAGGCATTGTTCCATGTCCATAGCTAAGGCCCGTTTCAGCATCTTTTGTTGTTCGGGGGCAGCCGCCCTTTTGTCGCTGCGCTTCCGTTTTACGCTTTACTTTTTTCATCTCTTTTTTCATTTGCTTTTTTCTCTTCTTCTTTTTTTTTACCGGTCCTGGGTCCGGACTTCATAGTTGTGCCCAATTTTTCCTGTGCTGCGCCGTTTGATTTGCGCTGATTTCGATGCGCGCTTTCAGCGTGAGAGTCCTTTAAAGGCTTCTGCCATTTTTGTTTTTTTTTTGTCCTCCTCATTTCTATCTGTTGTGTTGTGCTGCTCTTTTTTCATCAATTTTATTTTGTTAGTTTCCATTTCATTGAATTCTCACATATCCGCATCCGCATCCGTAAGCCAGGCAGCAGGACAGCCAGCCAGCCAGCCAGCCAGCCAGCCAGTTGCTCAAATTGTGCCATTAAGCAGCGTTGTCCTTGTTACACAGCATTATCCTTGCCGGCGAGCAACAAAAGGGTTGGCGCCCTCATACTCCCCCCTCGCCGGGCCATAAAATAAGCAATTTGCATAGTTTAGTTAGTTGGACGCATCCGGCGACAGCGACACTTGTGCTGCCCCGTTTCCTATTGGTAACCAAGCGACCTAAGCCTATATAGCAATACATGTATGAGTGACATGTATGTGTGCGTGTGTGGGTGTGTGTGTGTCTGTGCATAATTGATGACTGTTGACAACAGCCACAATAACAGCAAAGGCAGCAACAACAATGAAATGCAAACACTGCCGAATTTTAAATTATATTCTCTCTTTTTTTTCTTGTTGCTTTCATTTTCGTTTTGCATATTTATTGCATATCATTGAATGCTGCGGATTTTGTAGATCTCCCGATTGATTGAAAGTATAATTCGCCATTGGAAGGGGATAATGGGCAGCAGCAAACGTAATGACATAAAGCTGAAAGAGCAAATAGGTGAGCGAATTTAATTAAAATGCCTGAAAAACTATAATCCAGGCATTTGCTTTGGTATTTACAGCGACTTTGCTGGCATGCCAGGTATTTATAGAAATTATTATGATTAATTCTGATTATTGTAAATTAAGTTAAATTGTAAATTAAACACGATGTAAGATCAACAGTCTAATGAGAATTGAATTAAATAGCCAAAAAATCATGCAACAAATCAACTATTATTAGTACTAATTAGTTTTATATTTGACTTTGACTGGAATATGACATAGTTATATAAACTAAAAAAATTTCAGCATAATCGATCGGTTAATAATCGATTACAGCCTGACCTCTTTCATTTCAATTAGACTACCAGTATAAAAACAATTTACTACAATAAGGGCCCAGCTCTTTTTCCTGCTCCGAAACACAAACCATTAAATTCTCGAGCACTCGTATATATATATCTATATGTATGTATGTATATATGTGTATATATTTTCAATTTCTTAACGTGCATCTTCATGGCCAGCAATCGCCATCTCAGACAACACGAAATCGAAGCCATTTGGTGAGTGGAAAAAAGCACTTGAGAATTATTTGGGCGTGAAACGTGGCAGCTGCCCAACTGCAGCCCGCAGCCCGCAGCCCGCCGACCACAGACCGCAGACCGCGCAAAGGTCATTGCGAGGGGCCTGCCAACTATTTTCATAATCATTTAACGGTTGCTGGCGGTTACTACCGGTCCCGGACGAGAGTCACGCCAAGAGTCTCACTCTCTCTCTCTCTTCCACTCTCCCTCTCTCAATGGCCATTAAGTTCATCGAAGAACGTTCAAAGGCGGCGAACACTCGAAATGTGAGGGCTCCGATGCGGCTGGCTAACAAGAACTTTGGCCTTTTTTGGCCAGAGTTGAGGGAACCGCATACTCGGCTCAACAAGGTGGCCGATGCCACCTGGCTCTAATGGGTGCTCCACATTCATCTGCTGCGGCTGCTGCTCCTGCTGCTGCTGCTCCTGCTGCTGCTGCGACTGCTTCTGGTGCCCCTTGAGATGCAGCCAACCAGGAAATGCGGCTTGGACTCGTACTGTGCCCCGCGGCGGCAATGTCAGCAACCTGCGAGTAAAGTTTTCAAAACACTCGAGACAATTTTGTAACTTTCTTTTAAGAGTCGGCAAGTGTCCAGTGGGGGCAGCCTCTCACTCTCCCTCCCTCTTTCCCACTCTACCTAGTTGACTGCCGTCTGGGTGAGCTGCTCCACGTAACGAGCTGACGACTCGCCGTCTATTGATTTTTCAATAAGGCAACTGCATAATTGGCAAACGCGCGAGTCTTCCTACATTTGAGCAGAATCAATGGTGCGCATTAGGCAAAAGTAGCAAACAGAAGAAGTGGATGACTGCCTAATGCTCGCTCAGTGGGGACTCGGCAGGCATTTATAAATGAGCAGAGCACACTCCCAAGAGTTGAGAGAGCTCTAGTCTTATCGTATTTTCTCACAGATTCTTAAGCATTTTTCCACCTTTCCTAAAGCCCATATTCCCTTCTTTAGAGTAACTGAGCGAGCATCGGGAAGGGCAGGCAGATGCTGTTGACATTATCATTTGACGTTAACTGAACGATAAGCGCGACTCGATAATGGGCCACGTTGCTGGCCAAATCGAAGAAATGAAGCTGCACTTAACGCCAACACTTTTGACAAGTGGTCCGCACCTGACTCCCGCCCCAGCCCACCTGCCTTCCCCACCTGAGCATGTTTTTGGCCATAGTTGAAAGCTGCTTAAATGTGCGCGCATTAAAGCCGTGTCACACGTTCGCTTGGCGCCCGCCCGCCCGTCCCCTCCTCTAACCGCTCGCTGCAGCGCAAAATGTATTTCGGGGCGGAACTTTGCTTTACTTGGACGGCTTTCCCTTTCCTGCCATCCGCCTCTCTTCCTTGCACGTCTGCAGCCTCGTCAACGTTTTGTGCTCTCTTACTTTTCTTTATTTTTCTTTTTTTACAACAAATTGGATTTGCGAAAAAATCGCTCACCTTTCATTTCAGGCGGATTAATGGTGTCGAGGCGAGCAGCGAACAATAAAAACACACCAACCTGCCTCGTTGGCCAAGGGCATGTGGATAGTGGAGTGGGAGAGCGAGAGAGGGAGTGTGTGTGTGAGTGAGAGAGAGGTAGCTGTTAGGTAGCTAGCAGCTGACAGCGGGCGGTCCTGGCAAGTGCCTTTTTATGGCACCAATGGCAATGGCTGGCCGGGATTTGGGCACACGCTTCGTCTGCCAGCTGCCAGTTTGGACACTTGTAATGCAATGAATAAATGAAGTGGTTGAAGTAATTGAAATGCGATTAAGCGCCAAATACATTTCCATAAGTACACACATCGCTTCCCATATCTTCGGAGTGCCGGAGGGCGCATCAATTAATTTGCATTTGCATAGAATGTTATTCTTAGATGGGGAATACAAAGAAAAACATTTGAGAATTCTCAATGGATGTAGAATATAGAAAAGATTGAAAGAGGAGCAGAAGTTTCATCAATGATTATTAGTGCCAACTGCTGCAACTATTGAATATTCCTTATAGAGCAGCCAAACCTTAGACAATATCTCTTTTACGACTGCTTTAACGATTTGATGTATTCAAGGTTTACTAACACAATTTCTTGACTTGGACAACAGCTACTTAAAGGTCTGACTGGCAGTCAGCCAGTCTCAGTGGACCAACTCCCCGACTCAACTCACTCATTCTATCATCTGTTCTAGGGTCTATTGACACAGTTGCTTGGCTTGAAGAACATTCCTAAATGTTTCCCACAATTCGCAATGCATTTAATTCGTGCCAAGCCATAACAATGGCAATGGTGTTAGCGCTCTGTGCCTTACGTGCAGAGCTGTATATCATTCTATTCTATTGCGTTTCTTCAATTTCAATAACATAATTGTTGCCATTTAGGCTGCCTGCATTATATTCCAGACACATATCAGATTTCAGCTGAAAGGGAGCCAAGTCCTCGCTGTACAATGGGCCGCATTCTGCGGTTGTTTGTATCAGTGCAGTCCATGCTAATGGCACCAGCCACGACCACACTACGTACAGCAAGAGATACATAGAGATGGTAAGGAAGAGAGAGAGAGAGAGAGAGAGAGAGAGAGAGATAGACTCATTGTTGTCAGCATTATTTGCATATTCTGTGTAAAATTTACTTCCTTTCATTTTAATGCAAGCTCAATGCGGCCGACTAAGGTTCGCTGGCAAAAGCTAAATTCTAAAAAAATTAACTTTGGCAGAACATAAAGAAAAAATTCAAAAGTTGAAAAGCTGAAAAGCTAATATAAAATACACTTGCTGAATAAATATTTATTTATATTTATATTTATTAAATGGAAGTAAAGTTGTATATTTATATTGATTACATAGGTGAAATCTCATCATTCATGAATTCTTCAGCTTTCAGTGTTCAGGATAATCGATACTATCGGCAAGTGCAACTGACAATGTCTTCATAAGGCATGCAAGACTGAATCTAACCGTTTCTAGGGCAAGCAAATAGCTGAATCTTTGACAAAATTTTGAATCGCGTCTTTTGCTTACCAACAAATTTTCCTCTTATTGTGTGAGTGCTTGAATGGCTTTGCCTGTGTGTGTGTGTGTGTGAGTGTGTGTGTGAGAGTGTATACAAGTAGCAGTCATACACACAGGAATACCACAGACACCCCTTTTTATGCCACATTTGGGGTTTTGTGCAGTCGCCCTTCGCTTGATTCCATTTCTTTATTCCAAATTCACTCGCAGCTCACAATAAACTTGGTTTCTCGCCGAGTTTAGTGAAATAGAAAAACGCCAAAGCAGGCAGCAGGCAGGCGATGCGCATAAATAAGCCACACAAAAACCAAATTTGCCAATAACACCAAACAGAGCAAAGGACCTGAAAAGTGGGCCCAGTTCATACGAAAAGAAAAGACAAGAAGGGGGAAGAAGTGAAGTGAAAAGGACGAGCGACATTGAAACCGTTTCAGCTGTTTAATTTTTTGCTCAACTGGTATTTCTTTTTGCCTGGCTCTGCCATAATCAGGCCATTAAAATAAACGCCCTGTCAGACAGACTGCTTTAACCACAATCGGCCAATCCTTGACAGGACGTCCGCGACGCCCCACTCCCACTCCCACTCCTAGCGCCACTCCCCCAGCTCCACTCCCAGCCCCAGCCAATTGCCAACATCAAAGTCTGGCTCGCAAATTTATGTTGCGCCTTTTGTTTTGTTTGTGTATTCAGCCTCGTGTTACAGGTGATTGCATTTGCCTTTCGCATTCGTCCTTTCCTCTCCTCCCTTTTGTTTGTTTAGGCAATAACATTTCGACTCGTGGGCGTGGTCCGCCCATGCGGTGGGGGACAAAAGGGTTGCTCGACTGGCAAACGGAAATAATTTCATCGGGTTTCGAATGGAAGCTTTAAGTAAATATTTATAAGAAATATTACATCTAATGGGCTAAAGTAGTTCCAATGCAGGTCAGTCGATAAAAGATACCATTTAACGTATAAAATTCAAAACGTAATTATAGTAACTCAGTACTGTATAGGTATGCAAGTATATGTATGTATGTAGGTATAGCATAAGTATGCAAGCATGTAAGCAAGTATTATAGTAACTCAGTGTAGTATATGTATGTAAGTATAACTGTACATATCATGTTGAGGATATTTATAGTAAAGATTATACTAAATAAGTAACAAAATAAATTGTAGAAATAAATTTAAAGCAGTTTGTATAAAATAATTTTGTTCTAATTATTATTTACATACATATATTTTACAAATTCAACTACCAGGACTGGTGCGTACATATATCAATGAACAAATTTTGTAATAAGCCAATGACTCTGCCACTCCTAATCATTTATTATGGATTATCTTCACTGCAAATGTATTAATAATGCATTTTTATAATATTATTATATTAATTATATATATATTTAAAATTTGCTACTGTTTATCATATATACATATATAATATACTTTAAAAATTATCTAATGTGTATATTGATAGTCTAATTTGTGTTAGGTCAATACACATTTTCGTAAATCGAAGCGCTTACCTTAAGCGTTCATCAATTTATTTCATCCACACCAAATATAGCGCACTGCATCGCGTTCAATTTCTGGGGTAAATTGACTTCTGGCAGCCATTGAAATTATACGTGGAGCGACAGGTACATAAATATAGCAAAATGAAGTAACAAAATTATATCCCCAGGTCACAAAAACATATACACACCCACACACACACGGTCGACGCAGAGCAATAAATTGCGAACTGCAATGTGTTTATATGTAGCCGCTGCTAGCCATTACGTATACGCCCAGTTTGCAGCTTGTTTAACGGAATACAAATAAAAAAGTTAGCTTGATTGATGAGAGAACCTTTGCCAAATGTCAATCCAACATAATTGAGTCTTGCATTGGTAAAAAGAAAGAAAGAAAAAAAAGAAAAAGTAGCTCGTGATATGCAAGTGTGAGAGGATTGGGAAGCGCGGTAAAAGGGCTTTAAGTCAACTGTCGAAGCTGCCACATTATACACACGGCACACGTTGCAGCTGCCGCAGCTTAAAGTCACTCACATAAGATCCTGGCAACAACAAACACATCAATAAAAGCAACAGCCGCCAGCAGGAGCAGGAGCAGGAGCAGAAGGAGACTGCACGAGAGCTTCGAGATGCAACTGATGCGTGACTCACAAAAGCTGCACGAGCTGTTTATGGAGTAAACTCTCGCTTACCTCTTCCCCACCCTTACAGCCTTCCTTTGCCACATTCGTGCCCCATTCGCAATGGCCACAAAATAAATGCCCGCAAGTAAATGCTGTTGACTACAGTCCCAAGACGATCCGCTCAAGCAATGTTGGCGTAAAGCAAAAATCAAGTCGCCGAAAGCCCGTTCAAGTATATGTGACAAAAATACACACACATGCATACATATCTATATGTATATATATTTATAATATAATATATATATACCTACTCATATAGTTGGCTCTCTTCAAAGTATATACTCCACGCCATACAGGCGCAATAAAGTAAGATGAACACATCAGCTGCAGTTGGTCAGGTGCAGTCGTTAATGTGGACAGCCCCATATAGCACAATGGGCCACCCTCGGCCCCTGCCCCAACCAGTCCGGTCCAGTGCCACTGCCACTGCCACTCTCCCAGGTGTTTGCTGCTCACCTGAATCTGTTTATGACCTACACCAAGAGAGTTCAACTCGACGTGGACTCAGCTCAGTGCCCCGTTGTTTGTGGCTGCCGGAGCGGATATCTCAACTCGAGTTGCGTTTACTGAGCCATGAGGCATACGAGTGAAGAGCGTTCGCCGCGTGGGGTAGCTGGAAGTGAAATTTACGCCAATTCCCTTTATTTTAAAAGAGGGTAATAGCGGGAAATGCAGGCGAGTGAGCTACAACAGCTTTCGAAATGTGGGGAAACTCAGCTTCCAATAAAGTCGAGATTTGGTGACAGGATAAGAAAAAATATATAAGAAATATATGAGAAAATATAATTTTTTTTTTTTGACTTAGATATTCAATATACTGTTTTCATTTATTATTTATTTTTTTCAATTTTTTTTTTTTTTTTATTCTATTTTTCGTAAGAGAATATACAATTAAATCAAGTTAAAAACAAATTTTAGTGTTAATATAAAGTAATTTTTATTTACTTTTTTTATTTTTTAATGAGTAAGTCTATTAAAATTCTAAGTTTCGCTTTGGTATATAATATCGATGAGGTTACTATCATAAGATAGCGGGCACAATCAACAGGATCCCATTATTTTTACTTTATATACCCCAAGTAATTAGAAATTGTCTTTCACATTAGCAAATGCCTTTCAAAATCTGACACTCTCTCCCTCTCTCTCTCTCTCTCTCACTTGGTCTCTCTCACTTTTCAGTCTGCGCAGTCGCGAACCGAAGGTTGGAGCAATTCGGAGAACTGAAAAGTCAAAGCCGAACAACTTCGAAAAAGCGGACCAAATGGCGTTTTCTCATCGCGATTTCTCAACTAATGAGAGAGGGATAGAGAATGAGGGAAGGAAGGGAGGGTGAAAATGAGAAAATCTCGTGACGTTCGCGTGTTGCCTTAAACAAGAAGTAAAATCAACCTGGCTGCTGGCTGATGAGCAAAATAGCCCAAAAATGTGCGCTGAGCCAAGGGGCATAGATTTTCTTAGCTATATGATACATGTGCCCAGAGTGCAAATGTATGTGTGTGTAGATGTGTTTGTAAGCAATGTGTGTGTGTGTGAAAGTCGAAGTTGGCAAATGTAACACAAACCGGGTAGCAGCAGCAGCAGTAGCAACAGCGATTGCTACACATAAACATGGCTAACACACACACACACACATACGTATACACACATGTGTGTGCTTTGTCTAAATGCCTGACACTGGGGCCGAGAGTGTGGCACGTGCGGAAGTGCAGCGAGAAGAAAGTATGCAGCGTTTAGTATTCGTGGCATATTGCGGCTTTACCTTTGAGTCGCGCACTTGCTGAAACTTCAATGCATCTTCTTCAACGAGCTGGGCCTGCTCCGACTCGAACTCTGACAATCTAAGCAGTTTACTGTGTCAATATGCTGCGCAGCTCTTCAAGCGCCGCCCTCCGCCCTCCGCCCTGCGCCACCTGCTGAACTTCTTCTTTCTGTGGCCCATCTCAAATTCCCAATCCCCTAGCTGGCGCATCCATAACTTATGCATGCAAATGTTCGCTCCTCTCCTTGTTGACTTCGAAAAGGTAAAAGACAAAAGCGACAGCAACAACAAAAACGAAAAAAAACCCTGAAACTAGAACAAAACATAGAAAAAAAGAAAAAACTGAGATAGAGAATGAAATAAAAATGCAGTTGAAATTTGTGCAAAATGCGGTTATTGCAGCGATTATTTTAATGGCCCTTCTCAGTTGCAGACAGCACTCAGACCTTACGCACTTGCGACTCGTTCATTCTGCAAGCCAACATCCCTGAAGGAATGCAGACTCTTTGAGTTGACATTGCCTAATATACATTCCTAGCCTTACTATGCTAAAGAGTATAATGAATACTCTGACTTTAATTTTTGAATTTGGATTTCTGCCTAAGGCTTTCGGCTTTTACTGGTACTCTACTAATGCTAATGCGAATTGAAAGTGATTCTTGTTAACTGTATTGCCAATCATTCTTGGCCACATAACAAGGTGCCAGATGCTCTCAGCTCCAATAAATCAATAGGAAATTATATTCGAAATGGCATTCGACTCAAATTTCTTTATACAGAATGAAGAAACGAATATGTGAGGAAACTAGGAAACAGAAAAGTAATCAATGAATATGATAAATGAAAATTTTGTAAAAATAATATTTTTACATTTTGTTATGCTATTTAAAGGCATTCATGAGAAGCTGGAAAAATACATAGAACAGTAAGCAAGGGATAAGGGAAATAAGTTAAATAATCGACATTGATATTTATCATCAAAAAGGAAACTTTTGGGCTTTAATATAAATTTAAACATCTATAATTTCTTAATTTCAGTGAATGTCTTATTTACGTTTGAAGTAAAAAAAATAAAATAAAAACGAATAATAATGTTAGACACTGTATGATATTATTGTCATTAAATATTAAACTTACAAATATAATAATATTTTGCAATGAAAACTTATCAAATGAGGACGCTGATTAGCCATTTAATAATATTATACAATGTGATTATTATATCTATGAACTAACAGAATACAAACTTGAAATCGATTCTGCTCTACGCCAATTATGAATTTATATATTTTGAGTCTCATAAAACCACAAATATAACTTAATTAAAAACAACAAGAGCTTCGCTTGGAAAACAATAAAATATGCGTGAATAGCTAATTCAATTGGGCTCCGGGCCACATCATTTGCGCTACAAATAATGGCAGCTGAATATGTGCGTCAACCTGTGCTCATTTCATCGAATCAAACGAAAGCGTATTTGCCGCACATAAATAAAAAAAAAATTCGAGCCGCTGTCACAGAGCCGCTGGAAATTATTTCCACAAAATTAAGCACGCGAATATTCCTTTATTCGCTTTTATTTTATTTTATTTCATATTTTTGGTGGTTATGCTGAATGCCAAATATCAAGTATACGCCCCGCGCTGCAACTTTCATCCCCCCTCCAGCGCCCACCCTTAAACATTGTGACACTTTCATAACTCAACACAAAGTTCATGAGCAATTTTCCTCAGAGTTTTGCATTTTCTTTGCTTTTCTTTTTAATTTACGCTAAATACTGCAGCGACATTTGAGTCACAGCTGCAGTTACAGGCGCTGCCACGCCCACAATGCTCAAGAGGGTAGCGATGGCTGGATGGCTGCTTATATTTTATTTGTTGGCAAAAATTGCATTCATGAATAATTCAGTGAAGCGAAAAATTTGCGTTCCCAATGCCTCACTTTATATATACATATATATGTATGTATGTATATATATTTCATTTTATTTTATTTTACGTTTTGAGCGGTATTTTTGCGCGAATAAAAAAACTACAAGATGGAAGTTATTTTTACTTCTGTGCATGGGAGCATCCGCCGCTGCGGCTGGCTGTCCAACATGTTTTGTAATGTGTGTGGGTGTTATCAGCGTTTCGGGTTAATATTTAATGTAAAGGCGGCCACCATTGCGGTTGTGTTGATGATGCTCCCCAAAAACCAGGCGAAACCAACCACAAGCCCAGCTCAGGCCACTCCGGCCCATCCCTGTCCTGCCCTGCCCTGCCCGGTCCGACACAGCCCCGTCAAGTGGCTGGCTATGTAAATGTGTTTGCCCGGAAACGGAAACTGTTTATGCAGATCGAATATGCAGCGAACACTTGTACGCGCCTTGCTGGAATTTATGCTGCTGTTTGTGTCCACTTTGGCATTTTTGCCAATGCACTCGCTGCCAGCCGAAGCGCGTGCCCATTATGCGAATTATAATTGTAAATGTATGCAGTATTTTGCTGAGTGTACAATAACTTTGCCACATTTTCCAGCATATCAATGCCAATGACACTGAATATGCAATTCGCCGCCTGCGCTTCTCTGGACGTGCCGCACTAACATGCAACATTGCCCATGACAGCCAACCTAAGCTCAAAATCTAAGTGCTTGCAATGCCTGTTAATAGAAGGGATATGTATGTTCTGGCTCCCTTCTGGCTTAGATAAGGGGTGGTGAAATCACAACAACAACAACATCGACAACAACAATGACTCAGCAAGAACATAACAAAAAAAAAATGATTCAAGTTCAAGGTCATCACATATAAAATGAAATATATACAAATATATATATAAATATATACATATAATTATAAATATATATTTTCGTGATAAAATGAGCAAACAACAACAACATCGCGGTAAAAAATAACAAAATATAAATATTTTTATATATATATATTATCTATATATATATAAATGTCCGACATTTTTATGAAGCCACAAGAGTTTGTGAAATTAGTTTATTAGTAACACAATTCGAGTGAGCTGATACTTTTACTTACTGATATTTTACCCTCTGAACAAAATGCAATTAGTGCGAAGCGAGGGCGCTCTTTATTAGATGCCAGCTTCACATTCCAAGTGTGTTGTGCCCCATTAATGAGTGATGGATTCATATAGCAGTCCCAGCTACGGAATGCCATTGGTAGTGAGCTGCCGCTTTTAATATTAAATATTTTTAACTTCGCCTGATCGCTTAATGTTATATGCGGCATTTTGCACGTTATCTCGAACTGACTTTTATTAATTTTTCATTTATTAAAATATTTTTTTTTTTTTTATAATCAACTTTAGACATAACGAGCTTATATTCATTTTGAATCATTGTTTAATCGAAATAAATATTGTTTTTTAATTTTTTTAATTGATGCTTTAATTTAGATATATTTTTAGTTTCTCTTGGCTTAGAAGTATTAAGTTTTTTGTTTTTTCAGCAAACCTATACTCTTTTTTTTAGAAATTCTCAACTGTTTTCCATTTTTATTTTATTTTTTTTTAACTATAAGTAAAATTTGTTGACAGGATATATTGCAGACGTGAGCTCTCCTTTGGCGTCAGCCTATAGAAATTGCAGCTTGTATCATAGAGCTCTCTCTCATTATGATATGGTGGCCACAGGGTAGTGTAAGACACCATGCTGATGTAATAAATGTATAATGAAATTTACAGCGTGATTTTTAGAGGGTATTCAAAGGCCTTACCGCACGAAATAGGTCGCATCCCGAGCCGAAGATTGATTGTCGACCAATTTGGCGATTTCCCGCCTAAACTGCTGATTGTACTTCTTGACGTTTCTCTGATAGCGCTCCGCACATGCTATCTGACTGTGGTTACATAATAGAAAAATAATCATTCATCATTTAAAATCACAAACCATAATTTTTCTCAACTCACAAAGGCACTTTAAAGCGCGTATAACTTGGTTCGGCCTCCAAGAAATAATGCATGGGCTTCTTTTTTTCAGGCACAGCTGACACGTCGTAGGGTGTTACATATTTTGCATCTGCATGATGGCGGTGTCGGTAGTGCCTGAATTTCGAATTAGAGTCAAAGTTGCTAAAATCGGGCTTAACAGAGAGCGTTGCGCGCATGCTCTTCGCTCTTGGCTCAAACAGAGTGCTGCCCTGTGACGCTCCGATCGTAAAGCGGGAGGGACGATAGTACATGGATGAGGCTCTCTTGTTCGAGGCTCGATCCTCAGCATTGAATAATACTGTACGCTTCGTGCTTGCATCACGCCTAAACCATGATTCTTGGTTCGTAACGCTGGGCACTGCCATTGTCTGGCGAAACAAATTACCATCAGAGGTGAACTCTGAATCCGAACTAGATGGACATAATTTCGACAGTTTCCAGAGGATAGCATCGACCGCCATGGTATAAATTTCTTTAGTTCTTTAACTCTTGAAACAAAAACCAAAAATAACTCTGACACAACATTAAACAAGGCAATACAACAACAACTGATAGCAGTGTAACAAATAATACAGCTCTGAGCTGAAGCTGAGAGTTCTTAATAAGCTTACTAAGTTTTCAAAGGGGAGCATTTATTGGCTCAAGGCTTATTTTAAGAGGTTGCTCCAGGGCTTATACATATTTCATGAATCTTAAGCAGTCTCGGGCAACGTTTCATGTTACTAAATATGAGCATATGCTGATAAAATCAATAAACTACAGTTAACCATAATGAAATTATCAACTATGTATCATATGCGCATTCACACACACACACGCACACGCACGCACACACACCTTGTGGCGTAGTGCCCAACCCCACGCAAGTTTCAGCTCAGCATTCTCTTTGGAAATATGCAAAATATTTTAACCGAAAAAACCTTTCAAAAGATTGCAGAGGCAGAGCCGCGTAATATGTGTGCGTGGAGGCATGCGACTAAATTTTTGGTTGTTTTTGTGCGCACACATGGCGTATGCGTAATTCTATTAAGCCGACACAAATCTGTGTGTGTGTGTGTGTGTGTGAGCTCTAAAATAAACCTCACTCTGATGAAGTGCCGCCAAGAAACCATATAAACAGAGCTCAGGGCAAGCAAATAGTTGCGCATTTAATTTGGTCGCAGATGAATTCGAAAATCATTTCTTGGACAGAAGTTTGATTAATAATTGTATAGAAATTAAAAAAAAAAATTAAATAATTAATTATAATATTTAGGCAGATTTTAAATTCATTTACACACATAAAACTAATTGAAATAATATTAAAAATAATTCTAATTTTATATATAAGTTGAACAACTTTTAAATAATATTTGTATGTTTATATTTACTAGACACTGTAAATAAAAGTTCACTTTTTACTTATAAATAACAAATATTCTAATCAGCTGTTTTTCAAAATTTAAGCCAACCCAAAGAAGCGAATAATAACACTTTTTAGGCTACAGCATTTCCATGATAAGTTCTTATCAAGCTTCTTCATTTGCTTAATTTGTAAATCTGAATTATTGGCTCAGGCAGTGGGGCCTATGGCGTATGCTGGGCGCTCTTAAGTATGGCATTATTTCATGATTTAATTTTGGCAACCAATTTTCAGCCCTACACAATTCCTATTTGACTTTAGTCTGAGAGCGAGCTCAGCCGCTCGCCTCGCTGCTAAGCGCAACAGAATTTATGGTTTTAATCTTTTGGCTTCGCATTTTTTGCTCGGAGAGAGATGCCTGCCGCAGAGCCAATGCCAAACACGGCCCACGACATGGGCCGAGCGCATGCTGGGAAGATTTTACGACTCAAGGACGTGGCGCTGGCGCAGGCTTCAAGAATATGCTTGGCCTCCATAGCTGCAATATTGTGTGAACTCGGATTTGGACTTGGATTCGGATTTGGATGTGCTGTGTTTTCATTATAAATGAGCAGCGATGTGGCCTACGACCGGAGCGTGGGCGTTAACCGAGGGGCGTGTCTGCCGTTTGCTCTCTGCTAAAAAACAGGCACGAGTCAAGCGAGCGGCCGCGCAGATAAATCAAATTAAATGAAATGAAATAGTTGAGGATTTTGGCACCGTCCACTCCCATTCACATCGAATAACAAGTAAAACAGTCGACAGCCCGAGCGACGGCTGCAAATGAAGGCAACCCCCGACATCAACGGCAACAAATATCTGAAAAACTGTCCCCAGACATTCTTGTCATCTTCTCCATCTATCTGTGCCCGCGCAGTTCACGCCGTGTATCCTTGCCAAATCAGGCATACAATGTCCTTGGTCGCCCTCGCTGCCGCGCTGCCGCGCTGCCTCGCGGCCTTACGCAGTCCAACCATCCGTGTAGAAGGGATAACACCGCCTGCTGCCGCCTCAGCCTCAACGGGGTCAACTCATGCGGCACCAGCTGAGTGTATTAAACACATCTGAATAACTGTTAAAAGGATCTGCACAAAAATGCGGAAAAAAACATTGGCAAGGCCAGCAGCAGTAGCAGCAGAAGCAGCAGCAGTTATGATCTGTTAATAGTTCTGTTTACATGCTCCAATTGCCCGAATGAGAATCGTCTTCATGCGATAGCCGTAATATATGAATTCGATGAATTTATATGTGCGTGACAACTGAAAAGGTTTCGTAGCTCCAGTGCGCTCTCTGATCACGATTGGTCATTGTTCATACAAACTAAAGCTACTTGGAGTGTTATTTAATAATATTAAATAGTTAATTAGATAAGATTATAAAATATATAATATATAATAATATAATAATAATATAATAATATATAATAATATATATAATAATATAACTAAAATATAATATAACTAGTGAAACTTTCCAAAATTGTTTTAAAGGCGTAGGGAAAGAACATTAAATATGATAATTATTAAAAAACAAAAGTTTAACTATTCATAAGAAATATTTAGGAGCTATAACAAATACATATATGTATGCACTTGTTTATTGTGGGAAATGAGTCTGAACTATGCTAGCTGTCAAAATTTGAATACAATAAAGGCATTTTAAATAAGATTCTATTTCAGTCGAGTGTTTGAGAAGACAAATCATTTTTGTGATAATAAATAATATTATTATTCTATATATTTGTGTGACAAAAAGAAAGACAGTGTCTGGCACCTCTGGCTGGCGATTGCAATGCATAGAGTCGAGGATTGACATAAATATTGAGTGAGGCAGTGGGTCACGTGGCGCCCAGTGTTAGTTGAGCTGCAATATTGGACACGTGGCGCACTTATGTGTAACCCAGTGGCAATCGAGGAGCACTTCATATCCTGTCGCTGAACAAACAGCCAGCGACATATCCTGGCACAGATAGTTGGCACTTCCCCTGGCAGGATGGCTAAAAATGCAATACTCAAAACACACAAACTGGCTGGATGGCTGGCTGGCTGGCTGACATTAAACACAAAATGGCAATTTCGTGTTGGCTGTGGCTGAATTTTGGCTGAGTCGATTTTAATAGCGAGCGAGACCGCAACTGCCCATCAGGCGAAGAGCAGCCGCAAGGACATGCCAGAGCTCTGCAGCAGTGCCGAAAATCAAATCAAATTGCACACTCAAGTTGCACTGGCAGCGCGACGAATCAAAATCAAAATCAGAATCATGAACAAAAATAGAATTGCAGCCAAGGACAGCTGACTGCGGACTGCAGGTGCCGCTGGGCAGGAGCTGGCTGGCAAAGAAAATGCGGCGATGCGACGAAAAACGGAAATAAAATCAAGCAAATTGAATGCGATGAGTTGAACGTGGGAATACGTGCCAACAGCCATAACAACAGCAATAGCAGCAACAGCAACAACAACAATAGCGATGACAACGAGACGAGCGATAACAAAAGATGGCTATAAAAAACACTTGAGATCAACGGTAATTGCTGCTGACAAATCCACAGTCGCTAGCCAATACACAGCTGCAAACACACACACACACACACACACACATACAAATGCTACAGATACACAGATACTCAGATACAAGGATACAGATACATCTGCACGCATAACAAACTCAAATGTCAAGACTGACGACAGCAACCTGCCGCCCCTCACTTTGCTCGAGTCCGGCAGAAAAAACAAAACAGCCGGACAATACGCAATTGTCGGAGTCTGTCCCATTCGCGTCCTCATTCGGAATCTATTTGTGGCTGCCCCGCCTCCTGCCTCCCTCCAGCTGCAGTCACCCTCCCGCCGCAGCCCCATTCGTGTCGCATTTTGGACGCTTCCGCTGTCTCTGTGTCCATGCATCAGCATCAGAAGTGGGCGGCGTGGCAGGCGTGGACGGAGCGGCGGAAAATGCTTTGGCGCGTTGAGGTTCGCTCTTTGGGCAGCTGCTGTGTCATTTGCATAGTTTCTGGCCGCTGTGTTAATGTCACGCTTTGTGGCCAGCTTTCTGATTTGTTTACCTTTTCAATTGAGTTAGCTTTGCGCTGCACTAAAGTCGAACATTTCAATTACACTAGACATCAGAGAAAGGGGGCAGCTGACCCAAGCAGAAGCAGCTGAAGTCAGATGGGTTGAGGATATTCCAAAAGTAGTTAGTTATTTATTTTAGTTATAGTTTCTTTTTAGGATAAACATTTTTTTTGCAATTCGTTATAACCAAAATTATTTTTAATTTTTATATCAATTTATTTATGTATTTATATATATGATAAAAATCAATACATTTTATACTTTTTATTTATTTTTTTTATTTTCATATACTCATTATAAGTTGAATATATAATGTAAAAATATAATATAAATATATAGTATAAAATAAATATGAGCAAGTGTAAAGTTAAAAAATATAATAAAGTAGATATATAAATTGAATGAAGCTCAACGCAACACATTAAAAAACTTTGCAGTAAAATTTAATGATGGTTTCTTCGACTTAATTTTAAGCTTACTTCGCTAACTTTTGCGAGCTTTCAACTATTTCTTTAAGAGTCTTAGGAAACTGCAAAGGTATGTAAGTCAAAAAACATTTGTTGTTCTTTTTTTTTTTTTTTCATTTTTAGTTTGGTTTTCTTGTTGATTTTTGTAGCTCAGTGCCCGCTAGGCTAGGCTGTTGTAAATACTTTCCACGTGCGTGGAATTGGAGGTGGGCAATAGATAACTGCACGGCCGTAGTGGCGGCTGCATAATGAGAGAGGGGCGATGCGGTTATAAATGGCCCAAAGAGTTGGCCGCCAAGTGTGGGCGCTCACAGTTCAATGGCCATAAACATAGCCAGCGGTGGCTGAGACGTGATTTCTGCTGTACGTGCAGCCAAGATCCACAGATCCAGAGCAAACAGCCGAACAACTGAAATGAAATGAAGACGTGACGGGGCCGAAATGTATGACTATTGCTATATTAGGAGCCCAATTGAATGGCTTCTTTAACAAGCGCCAGACCCACCGCAACACTCACTGACTTTTGGGTTGCCCAATGGCCTGAAATGACGAGGATGATTATTGTCACTATTTTATGGCAATTTGTCTGGCTTTGCTATCGATGGGCGCTGGCTGCAGTTCAATGACAACAAACGGTAAGGTCAAGGACTTAGCCAGAGACACTAAAGGCCGAATGGCAAAACAAGCCAAATGCCTCAAGGACGCAATCAAAGCGGCTTAAAAGTTTACTAAACGCTGCGCGAAAAACTCAAACCAAAAACTTTCAATAAATAAAGCAGCTTTGCGAGGGAACGAGACTCTCGCCTGTGTGTGTTCATGTGTGAGTGAATTAAAGGATATTGCAAATGCCGTAACGGAATACAAGACGCAGCTACAGCTACAGCAGCAGCAGCAGAAGCAGGCGGCAGTCGCGGCTATCGCTTGATCAGCGCGCCATATTGAAATTGTTGCTACAAATCGCAATAAATAGCGCTAGTCTGTGTGTGTGTGTGTTTGTGTTTGTGTGTGTATAAGACGGTGGCTGCGCTTCAAATTTATTGCTTAACACATAAAATTGCTAAGAGTTCCCTATGCGCTCACACGAGACGTAGGTAGTGCTCCAAATGGAATCTGTAAAATGCTTGGCTTGACCTGAAATACAATATTTCCAAATAGATGTGTTTTGATGCTAGATAGTGTAGACTTGAATACATTCTGTACTTGAATATAGATAGGATATGTGATGAGGTTGCTATTTATTCATATATCATATTTTATATAGAAAATATATATTGTATATAGAAAAGATGACGATGGCCTAATCGATATAGTATTGAATTCATTTGTATAAATTCTAAAATGAATTTGCTTTATTTGCAAAATAAATATATAAAATATTGTTAAATGTGTGGAGAACCGTTCCCACTTGCATACAGATCAGCAAACTGAATCGCAATTGGATAGACTTCGATTCAGTTTTTAAATTGAAATAATAACCTGACCTCTTAATATTTGCATATATTGTAGATAAATATTTATATTATATTTGTACATTTATACGTTTATAAATGTATATCATCACTGCATATATTGTATACCCATTATTATAGCATATATAATATATAAGCACATATAATTTATTTACCACTTTTATATCGAGTAGTCGACAATAAAATACACTTCAATAGCAGCCCAATTTGCAGCCGGCACATTGAAGCACCACTCAATGACTATTGTGGTGTGTTAGGCACTTAAAAAAACCAGAAAACTGTGTCATATGCCCCACACACTCACACACATTCACACACGCACTGGCATTTCCAATGGCTGGCCTAAAATGAGGCCTATTTAAGCTGAACAATTGCCAGCTTCTGCCTGCCAAACTCTTTGACCAGACATACAAAAGCCAAGCGCTTGTTATTGTTGTTGCAGTTGTTCTTGTTGTTTTAAATAAACATGCGAGCCGAGGCACGTGGGCGTGCGTATTGCTCACACTGTGGGCGTGGCAGCCAGCACTAAAACCCAGCGAAATCAGGTGAATGGGCACTTTAAGTCTTTGTTTCTGCGAATTGAAATGAAACAACAAACAAAGCGCTGTGGCACTGGCAGCAGCAGCAGCAGCAACAAAAACAATGCGGCCTAGCTGGCGCTTTAGCAGGATTACAACAACAGCGACAACATTTGGAAGCAACAGCAGCAACAACAGCAACATTGAAAAGTGCACTGTGAAAAGTTAGTAAAGCGGAAGCTAACCAACGTGGTTGGTTGTTGGCTATTGTTGTTGTTGCTTTTATTGTTGCTGCTGTTGTTGCTGTTGTTGCAGCTGGCAGTAAGCAATTGTCTTTTTGACTGCCTGCTGACTGTTGCTGTTGCTGTTGCTCCTGTTGTTGTTGTTGCTGCTGTCAGGCAGCAGCAGCAGCAGCCTCTTGCTTCACTTTTCGAATTTCCATAGCTGACTGTCAATGGAAACAAGGCAGCCCAGCGAGGAGCCTTACAAAGCGAAATCCAGCCAACAAAGAAGAGCACATAGAAAATTGTTCGAAATCCTGGAAAGAGCGCCCGAAACTAGCTGCAACAGCAATGTGAAACACGCTGTTTCAACCAGTTTCTTAACACTTTTTGATAACGTCTTGTATGACTAGATAGCTGATAACTTTTTGCTAGCCATAGATACAGGAGTATATATGCATATAAAATATCCTATCCTGAGCGATATTATTTTACATTCTCCTTAATTTATAGTCCTTAAACTCGATTCGTTTTCCCATGGCTTAGTAAAAGAAGTAAACAGGAGGACTTCTCCAGAAGCATGGATATCTCCATATCATTAAGCCAATCAGCCTATCTGTTGTAAAAAAATTAGAGAAGATCTTACTGATAGCTCCGATTGGAATGAGCATATTTTGGATCTTATGTATAATTAAGGAACGTATGCAAAAGCTGATGTGTTATTGAGAGCTAAAGCTCCCTTGCAAACTTAATTCATTGACGTCGCTCGGGAATGTCTAGAGCTAGACCCTGTTTATATATATTTTTTTAACTGTATCAAAGTTGTGTATGCATCCGCAACGTTTCAGAAAATACTCTATACTCTACAACCTACATATGCTCATCAGTTACTGTAATGATTTCTCAAATCGTAATAGCAGTTTTGTATATTCAATAAAAACAAACAATGAAATCATTGTAGTCCACATAATAGAAGAGATACAGATTCACATTTACATAACAATCGAAACAGTTTAATGGATTAGACACTTATTCGAAAACTAATTATTCTTCAACACTCGCCTAATAATTCCGCATTGTTCGCATTCATCAACCAAATGGAGAGTTCAGCTATCGCTAACCTGAAAATTTCCATTTAAGTGCAGCAATTGGTCAGCAGCATGGCCTAATTGTATACCAAACAGAGGAGTCTGCCAGCCTCCCCTCTCCGCTCTCGTCACACCTGGCGCCCGTTGTGTGTCCATCAGTGCATTTGAATGGGCCCAGCGGAAGCGGATGTGTGGATTTGCTAGCATGGCGATTGGCCCCTGGACAAAGTCTGGCCCATTGTTGATACTGAATGCTGTAAACTGAATGCCCAGCGAGCACAAAGCAAACCCAATGATAACAGCACGAGTTGTCATCAGCAGCAGCTCCGGTTGCGCAGCCTCATCCACCCACCAGAAGCAGCTCCTGATCACGGTTTACTGACACGTAATGACAGCTAAACATTCAACACTCGCCAGCTACTGTTACACTTGCCATTTAAGACCGGCTGGTAGTGAGGGGAGGCGGGGTAGATGGGCAGAGGCGCAGCTGTAATCGTCCTGGCACCGGTAATCATCGAAACAGTCGCAATTTTAATCGCCGCTAGAGCCAATGACTCGTCTCAATTGCCATCAGAATGGAGGCTGAATCGTGAGTCGCTCGGCACAAAACAAATTATCAACGAATCAGCAAGAGGCTCTCATGCCTGGGAATGAATAAACTCCATAGGAGTATGCTGTAGGGTTTTTACTTTAAGCATATATCGATTAAGCCTGTGAGTCTTTATTTTAGCTGTACATCAATTGTATCGGAGATGTTAGTGTGTATATCGATAGCTTGACTGTAAAGCTCCCATTTCGAATGGACTTTATTAAGTAAAGCTATCAGCCTTCATTATTAAATATTTCTATAGTTCTGTAGGAACTCTGGAAAATAAAAATACTTTAATTATAATAATAAATCCTAAAAACATCATTAATGACAAAGTGAAAATAGTTTGGATTCACTTGGCATTCCTGATTGTAAAGTTGTTCGTGCTCGCATCTCTAGCTGTCATTTTTGGTCCATCAGCTCGAAATGCGTGACTTTTGGCCATTTAATGATGCGCCAATGGCATTGTCATTGTACTCGTGCCCAAATAAACAACCATAATCAGCATCAGAGCGCGCTGACTGAAGTCTGTCTGGAGTGTCGGCTGCGGCCGCTAGTTGTGGCAATTGTTGCTGGCTCATTTGATGACATGGCCGTTCAATGGCGTTTGTTATTAATGCGCTTATTTGTTGTTGCCAGCGCAACAATAACGCATTTAAAACAACAACAGCGGTAGCAGCAGCAGCAACATCATCATCCCAGCAATGTGAATGTTGACCCCGCAGCGACTAACGACTGCCGATTAGACAGCCGCAGCAGCAGCAGGAGTAGCAGGAATGGCCACCCACAAAGGCAGCATCAGCAGCGGAAACGGAATTGTAAGTGAATGCTAGTGCCTGGCTTCATTGGCTTCCGTTGTGCCCCTCGCTAAGCAGCAGGAGTGGCAGGAGAGGCAGCAGCAGCAGCAGGAGCAGCAGCTCATTTGTACAGCTGATAAGTTGTTGACAATTTCACTTGGCTTGTTTTGTTTGGCCCTCATGCCATGCGGCCAACTTGTTCAACTTGGCTAACTTGGCTAATTTAGTCGCCCGTTTTGATTTTGTCATCTCGCGCTGATTGATAACGCGCAAACTTTACGGCCCCAAACATTGCTTAAAGTGTCCTTAATATTTAATGAGCTCGCATGAAAAGTTTTGTGTCTTGTGTTTTGTGCAGAGGCCAAGCAACAAATTGTATTATTTTGTTCATACTCCATTTACAGGCTTTGAATCTCAATTCACATTGTCTATAAAGACATTGAAGTAATTCTGTTTGCAGGTAGAATCAACTCAGGCTTCTAATTTCAAGTTTTTGTTTAAGCGGAAATAAAGTTGCTGCAACTGTACTGAAATATTATGGAAAATATTTACTTAATTTTATTTATTTTTCTGTTAAAATTTATATTATTTTTACACTTATTTATTTTTTCAAGAGATAAACCTTTAAATAACGTGTAGATAAATGCAAAAATAAAAAGCATTTAAGCACTTGACATCAGCGCTTCCTGTTCCGTTTGCATTTTCCACACATATAAAAATGATTAATGCACTTTTCAGCTCACGGTTTTTTTTTTTTTGCGTTTACCGTTTGCTTGTGTGTATTTTAATAATATGTTTCAAATAACGCGCAGATTAATAAATAAAATTAACAACAGCAGCAAATATTTGCCCAGTTCCTGCGGGCAGTTGAGTTGTAGCGGATGCGCCTACGGATACGCCGTAGCGCAAGTTTATTGCGTCAATTGGAAATGGCAGCAGCCCGGGCGCAGGGCACGCCCACTCGGGCCATAATCCAAAAGTCATGTCTGAAAAAAAGGAAAAAAGAAAACTCATGGCGGATCATAAAATCGAATCGCAGCACTTGGCAAATACTTGATTTTAAACTAAAGGCCCACGCTTGACTAGGCCGGCCGAAAAGTTTGGGTGAGCATTCAAAGTCGAGTTGGGCGCACAAGTACATTGACTTACCAACAGGCACTATGTTAAGTTCGCAGCTGCAGTTGCTTGCTGTTATTTAAAGTTGTGCTGGTCAGTCATGTGCACGGAAGCATTTACGAAGTGCCCGAGGGCGGCGGGCGAGGCTGGAGCTGAGAGATTGAGGAGGGCCGGAATATTTTCGTGGCCTAGTCCTAGTCGCAGTCCATTTTATTTCTTAATTTTATTTTCTTTATTTATTTTTTTTCTATTTCGTTTTGCCTAATACTAATTCGATTTTGCTGTAAGCAGGCGCTGCTTATTGACCCGCATCGATTCAGCTTTTACTTTTATTCTCCTGCTTCTAGTAACGATTTGCATGGCATAGAGGGCAGCCACGGCTTCGGCTTCGACGCGGGGATTGGAATTGGTAACAACAGCAACAACAACAACAGCAACTGTCCCTGTACATGGCTGCCCGTTGCCGTTGCCGTTATTAGCCGCCCGTGTCAGGCAGTTTGTCGTAACATAATGAAATACATGGCTTACATGTTTCAACGAGTGCAACTGGATGCCCTGGCCCCCACACTCTCGTGTGTCCACACGGAATGCCAGGCCATGTTGCATAAAATGCCATTTGAATTTGTGTTTTGTTATATGCACTACACAAACACACACACACATCGCTACATTTATATATACGTATATTTCAGTGCACATACAGCTGCACAGCTATATCTATCCGACGAACTTTTGTATAGCTGGGCGTCGCTTTGCGAATACGTAATTGAAAAATGCGCATATCTTACAGTTTGCTTATTGACTTTTATTGGACAGTTCGACTATAGTCGGACTCTTGGGCTCGGACAAGTCCATAGACACTTTAATAGCCTAGTATTTAGATAAATGCATTTGAATGGCAATTTAATTTATATAGAACGGTACAAAAACGTTTGAATAGAACTTACATATTTTTTTTTCCTTTAAGTACTCCATATTCATTTTATTTATTTATTTTTTTTTTAAAGCTTTTAATTAAATTTATATAGAGGTGGATGCAAGCATTTTAATAAGCATACAATTTACAAATAATTTTGTTTAGTATATAATATTCAATTTGTTTTTCATTATTTTTTATTTGTTAGCAAAATTTCGATACATTTTAAAAATATTTTATTTAAATTTATTTATTTATTATGTTTATATATTTATCGAATTGTTGCCTTCTTATCGTCTTTCAATATTTAAAATCTATTCATGTAGCGCATTAGAAAAATAATTGCTTGGCCTATTTTTATCTAAATTAAAATAAAATACTTATAATACAAACCTTCAAAAATAATAAGAAAAACTTAAAATAATTTAATATTCTTTCCAGCAAAATCTATTTCACTCTCTCCTAAAAAATAATCATTTGTTTTAATTCCAATTAAATTTGTTTTGTCTGCAACCGCAGTTGATTTATTCTCACTTAGTAGTTCAATATGCAAAAGCCGCAAACGGAATAAAAATACTTACAAACACAGTCACTCCCATGAGTATGCACACTGGGCCACAAAAAATGTACCAATGTATAAATAAGGCAAATAAAAACAAAAGCAAAGTAAATCGCAGTGAACGAACGGAGAGTGGAAAGCCGCAGTTGAAATGAAGTCAAGCAAGGCTGAAATTCGCTCTGATTGTGAGTTATTGGAATTTTGAATAAAGGCAAAGGAAAATTGAATTTTCTGCTGGTTATGTGCACAGACACAGCACACATATTTAGTTATGTGTGCGTGTGTTTGTATATGTGTGATTGTGTGCGTGTGTGTCTGTTGGGCGTGCAAAAATACGGATTATTATTGCCATTGCGTAAATAACAATCATTCCGTCTATGTTTACGGTTCCAATGGACCCGGCTGCCCAGGCACTTTTATTAAAAAATCGTATGCGCTATAGCAGGAGGCGGGAGGCGGGCGGAACATTTGGGTCTATAAGCTGGCAACAGGCACAGCCGAAAAAGTTTCTGGCCTCCAACTTTTAATTATAAATAATTTTCAACATTTTAAATATGTCGTTGGCACGCAAATCTGTGCGACATTGCGGCAAATTTTAGAATGAAGAAAAAAGAAGTCACCTGGAGAGTACGTGACTAAAAAATACCCTGCTAAAGGCCTTGCATATATGAAATATATAACACAGACTTCATTAACTTGTGTCTCCAATAGAATTCCTTAGCCCAAGCTGTTTTCATTCACTTGCAATGATTATCTTGTGTTGGTGTCATTTATAATACCCTTTAGCGCATTTGTTTGATTACAGGACATTAAATGATAGCAGCCGAAATGGATTTGGGTACAGCGAGAGGTCTTGCCGAAGGTCTACAGCCTCGCTCTCTATGATGATGCAGTTTGCCTTTTGGCGACAACTGCCAAATGCAGTTTTTTATGGCTCCGAAGCTGCTTGAAATACTTTTTGTTCTCTTTGCAGCTATTTTTTCTGTTTTTTTTTTTTCTTCCATTCCATTTTTTAGAGCTTGGTCAGCAGGCATGTGCGACTGCGGTTAAAAGTGCGGAAATACATTGAAATGACAATAAAACTAAAAGTTGCTGCTGCTCTCGTTTTGCTCTTTTTATTTTATTCTCTCAATTTTATTTTCTTCTCTGTGCGCCTGGCTCAATTTTAAAGTTTATGCCCAGAGCAGCGACCATGTGCAGCAGCAGCAACAAAATGTTGGCCAAATATATTTATTATTATATATCCATATACATATATGTACATATATATTTATTTGAGGCTCCTCTTTTTGCGAACTTGTTTTAAATGTGCTGCTAATAGCAGCTCGTGCTGGCTCCTTGTTCTCTTCTTCTTCTGCTTTTACAAGGCATGAATTTGGCATTTCCAAACTGTGCTTAGTTTTGGCATGAGTTTCCGAATTTAATAGTATTTAAAATGTCCTGTATTTGAGGAACATTGCAATGATGTCCACGACGGAAGTTGCAGAGGCACTTACAACACTTTGATTGAATTGCAAATGAATTGCACAAAACTTGATCCAAGTTTAATTTGTATGTATGTATGTGTAATCGGGATATCTTTACTGTGACACAGACACACTGAACTTAATACAACTTGAGCACCTACACCACTTTCTTAAGAGAATGAAGTTCGATAGCCAGTTTGACTGTCCGCAACCCAACTTGAGCTGTTGGACAGCAGCAGACTTCGTCACTTGATTTCCCAACATACATACATACATACATACATATATCAACATCTACTCAAAGATGATCTCACAATTTGATGGGAACACGGGACGGCTCGTGTCTTGCCTAACAGAGCTTAATCGAATTTCAGCTGTAAGATATACTTAGTACCTAAAACACTGATACATTAGGAGTCGCCTTGAGCAGCTGATGGGCAACACATACACACACAAACACACAATAACAGAAGCCCAATAACCATGTCCACAACAGAAATTCAGTCGTGTGGTGCTTGCAGTCATGTACAGCTGCCTATAAGACGATATGGGGTTTGGTCTCTGTGTGTGTGACTGTGTCTGTGTGTGTGTGTGTTGCCTGCTGCAGCCTGGCCTCGTTGAGTTAACCACAGCGGCAGCAACAACTGCATCAGGTAGCTAGCAACAGCCAAGACCAAGACATGGCCACAAAGCAAACATGACTTTGCAATTAAGTTATTGTTGGCCACAAGGCACTTGTCCGCATGCCCGAGCCGTGCAAGTGGGCGGAAGTCACTGAGGAGTGGATAACAGGCGAGAGGGCGGAAATAAAAACTTTGATTTGATTTATTGCCACTTGCAGTTGCATCTTAAATCATGGCCCAAGCAGCAGCTCTTGTTATATCAGCCAAATTGTTGCTTACGCATTTATTCACTTGGCCCAGCCAGCGCTAATAATGGCCCGCATTATAGGGTCATGCTCTGAGCAAGCACAAGTTAAATTGAAACGAATTGTTATGCAAATTCGTGTTCATGTCTTGGCGCCCAGCTTGGAGCACGCATAAATCCGACAGCTACACAGAGCTGCCAAGGCGAGCTGCTGCTGTTGCTGTTGCAGTTGCTGCTGTTGCTGTTGCAGTTGCTGCTGTTGCTGTTGCAGTTACTGCTGTTGCTGTTGTTATTGCTGCTGTTGTTGTTGTTATTGCTGCTTCTGCTGTTGCTGCTGCTGCTGCTGCTGTTACTCTCAATCGATCAGCAGTTGACTGATAATGCTGTTGTTGCTGCTGCTGTTGTTGCTACTGTTGCTGCTGCTATTGTTGCTGTTGCTGCTACTGCATTTGATTCTCTAACGATCAGTAGTTGACTGATGTCTAATTGGAGCCTTATGACCCAACTCAATAACTCATTTGCTTAGCCGCCTCCTGCCCGGGCTGCCAGTTGATATAGCTTAATTGCCACGTCTCCCATTTGTTTCTTCTTATTTTTGTGGTGCACTTTTGAAATTCCTTTTTCATGCCTGTCGCAACCACAAAATGCTGTTGCATTTGGCAGAAGCACAAAATTAACATGGACAACAACAAACAAGAGGCAGATAAAATTGTGGCTGTCACATTTCATGCTTTTTTACTTGCTGTTCTTGTCGTAGCTGTTGTGGTTGTTGTTGTTCTTGTTGTTATTGTAGTAGCTGCTCTGACAGGACCTCAGGCCATTGAGGCTGGCTTTGTGGTCTCTACTGTCAGGCTTAGCTCACATTCTTAAGCATTTGATTGTATTGCAGAGGTGACAGAGCGCTTATGTGATTGCCTCTGGCTACTCAGCAGGCTCAATACCTAATAAACAGTGAATAAGAAGGTATATTCTGTGGTACTCTTCATTATATCCATAGCAAATCTGTCATAAATAAGATTTCTTTACTTCCATTATCGTAGTGTATAAAATTTCTTTTATATTGCCATAAAGTCAAATTGTTTATATATTGCTTTTTGTTTTTCAACATATTTTTGTTTTATTTCCAATTCCTGTTTTATATTTTATTTCGGGCGCTTTTTCAATTTCAATTGCAGCGTCATGTTTCAATTGTTTGCTAAAATACAAAATGAAAAACTAAAATCTAACTGCAAATATAACCATAAAAAACCGTTAGGAAATAAAAAATACGAGCTTCGATTTTCAGATCAGAGCCCGCTAGGCGCACATGGGATAAATTCGAGGAATTACGTATACGCGACGTGCGCCGTGCATCGGTCAGACAGTTGAAATATAAAGCCTTTCGAACTATAACTCAGCATTTATAGTTGATATTTGATTATTTTTATGGCACGAAAAATCCAAAATTGAAAAAATATTTGCACGGCATTTACATATTCCATGCACGGCGGGAATTGGAGGAAAACAAAGCAAAACTATTTGAAAAATATTTAAAAACAATCCATTTCAAATATTTACTTTACGTATTTAAGAATTATTTCAATTCAGTGGATGTGAAGCTGAGGAAATCATTCGGCAGGCTACCTGGCATTTGAGCCACATTTTGTTTTTTGTTTATTTTTTGCTATTTATATAAACATTTTCGCATAAGCCTGACATGCCAGCTGACCTCAATGAAGTGTTAGAGAGCTGTGTGCAGCAAAAAATGTGTGAGAGGAGCAAAACGGAAATTATTGCAGCTCAATAAAACATGTGGGCAAACATGCAGGTGAGTAAAATTGTAATAAGCGTCACGTAGTAGCAGCCAGCTGATGCAGACCGAACGAGAGAGATAGAAAGGAGGGAGAGAGTGGGAGAGAGAAGGTGAAACAATTGGAAATACATTTGTCAATAACCGCACGCAGAATGATGCAGGCCTGTTGCTGCCCTGGGCATATTACATCTACGGCAATGTTTACGTGCAGGACGGATTGCGGTTGTAGCAGAGCGGGGGCGAGGGTTGCCCGATAAGTTATGGTACGCTGGTTTTGCGGGCGACGCAACTTGTAAGTGTGGTCAGTGGGTCGAGTGGTAGTGCTGCCTTGCACATGCCAATATGTAGTGCAGCGGGTGCCACACCTGCCATGCAAATCTATTTTATTTCAATAATACATTTGCCGGCAGCGTATAAATAAACAGCCGCAGAGCAAGGACATCGCCGCATGGCAGCAATCATAAATATCCGCATTCACTTTTTGGCGAACAAATCAACTGATTTCCCAGATGAAATTGAACTTGAAGAATAAATAAATGTGCGCAGTTGAAATTAAACCGAGTATTGCGAAAATTCCCTCTATTTACCATCGCTATATGATTTGCTTCTCATTTCTGGCCGTTTGCCCAGATGTCGCAATAAATTTGCACGCTTCAGCAGCGATTTGCCGTTGTCAATACGTATATTAACTAGCTTCCAGGGGCATGCGAGGCATTGCGGCGTCTAAGCAGACATCCAGCCGAGAGTTTTACCCATTACCCAAGAGCAGGACTTAAAGACCTTCAGCATCAGAAATGTGCTCAATTGAATTAGGTCGCAATTTGTCATTGATAGGGAGCTCTGCTTATGTTGTTGTCGTTGTTGTTGTCAGTCGAAATGGCACGAAATGCCATAAACAAATTGTAAGCATCGCAAGAATATATTAAGAGCAAACGAAATATCGTCGTCGAAAACAAATAATCGTTAAATTTTATTGAATTTTACATTTGTAAACATGATGTTGCCAAAGCTAGATAAAAAATTTGTTCGCATAAGAAGAGCAAGGAGAAAATAGCTTCATATATATTTTAAATATACCCTACATTTAACAGGGTAGGGTAGCTGTTAATATTTACAATATTTATTATCTCAAATTGAGCTTTAGCTATTGTATTCCTCCATTTGTTAGTCTCATAAGAATTTTTTATAAATTAAAAAATTCATATATATGTATATATATTATTATTTAAATAAAATAACCCACAGTTGATTGAATATGCTAGAAATTAACACTTGAAATATTTAATAATTTTTTACAATTACAAATATTTAATCATTTTAAAAAATATTTTTTCATTTTATTTATCTATTTGTCACTCTCATAAATATTTTAAATGTTAAGGCCCCTCTTATATAAAAATATAGAATATAATAATACATTTTTAAAATATTTACTAATTTATTTTTGCTTTTTTATCCATTCGTTTGTCTCATAAATATTTTATAAACTATGCCCATAGCAGAAAATATTAATTGAATGTAAAAAATAAAACAGCATGGCTGAAGAAAACGTCGAATAAATTACTTGAAATCCAACAGTTGCATGAGAACTTCATATCCAGTCACGTCAGCTGCCATGTTCCACGAACGGGGACACGCACGTGGGGCGCCGTGGCATCAGCATGTGGAGTACGGTCGTGCATCAATTGGGCAAACGTTGCTCGTGTCTTGTTCCGGTTTTCGGGGAGAGGTCTCCGCTCCCAGATCTGACTTTGACTACGACTCCGACTGAGACTGAGACAGCGACTGCGACTGCGACTGCGACTGCGACTGTGGCTCTTGCATGTAGCATGCCTGGCCTGACTTATTAGTTGGCAGCGGAGTTGGCCTTTTGTCCTCTGGGCGGCCGTAAGAAACAAGTCAACGGTTTGTTATTGTTTATCTTACAAGTAACGGCACATTATAGCATTTTATGCCATTTACGTTTTATGTCATGTCGGCGTTAAGCAAAGTCGATCGTCCCGTCGTGGACATATGCCAAGCAGCCAGCTCCCTCAGTAGTTTATGACTGATGGCCACGATAGGTGTGGATATGTGATACTTATCTGGCATATACACACACACACACATGTGTACAGATATGTGTGTATGTGTATTTGTTGGCCAAGTTTGCTGCCATTGCTGTTATGATTTCATTGCAGGCACGCAGCCGCCGCCAAGTTTTGGCCTCATGTTACAGTCGGTGGAGCTGCCCCTCCTCAGGCTTGTTGTTTCTTCTGTTTTTCTTTTGTTTCATTCATTTTTTATGTGACACTTGTATAGCCTTTTAATATTATGTAACTGGCGTTGATGTGCTGTCACGTTTCTGTTTTTAATGTCCAATAAAATTATCGTTTCAGATAAAGTCGTAGAGCAGAGCCAACAAATACGGAGTACTTGAGCGGGAATATGCCTAATAATATGTTAATTTTTTGAGAACTTGTCCTGCATTTTAACCACAAATATTCCTGGAGCTCAGGCAGCTCTTGGCCCTGGGATAATACTCAAAGTTTGCCATTAAGGCTTAAGCCTTTTTCGCCCACATCAAAATAGTTTCAAATTTAATCGCAGCCCTGCTAAAAAACTATGCGAACAGATCTCCTTCAAAAGGTGAAAAGGTGTATAGAAATTACTATGGAAAATATACAGAAATAAAAGCAAAATGCAATAATAGTAAGTTAAATTATATTACGGAAGAAATGCTGATGAATAAATTAAATAGTACATTATTAATATTCAATGAACAATTATATATTTTAATATTCCGCATATATTTGTATTTTATATATTATTTTTATTAAGTATCAAGATATATTTATATATTTTATTTAAAATTTTCCCCATTGTTCTTACTTCATTCTTCTTGGCTAAAAATGCTTATAAATATATATATATATTTTTTTTGTATTTTTTTCGACTTTGACAAAGGCTATTGGATTGCTGCTTTGCTTTTTGCTTTGGCCAAGCTCAAAAGTAACGCACATGCTAAGCTTTTTGTCATCGTCATAATAGTTTTTTGCGCATTTAGTTTTTATTTCGGCCATTCCCTTCTGACCACACATTACGCATACGCAACGTCAGCCTAATTGAGAAGGGTAGCAAAGTTCTCAGCCCCAAAATATGTCAAATGTCGTGTTTGTGAAAAAGTTCCGCCTGCTCCTCTGCCGCCTGCTTCTGCCGGCTGTGGCATCTGTCTGTGTGTTGTGGCCAGTGACAGAAAAATGCGGACATCCAAGCCACAAATGCGTTCCAAATTAAAAGTTGGCCGGGCGAGCCATAAGGAATTTTTTAAATATTTGCCACAGCATCTGCAGGCACTGAAATCGCTTGATCTGAACTCGAGCAGAGCTCACTTGACACTGGCAGCCAGCGGGGCGCATCAGTAATGTGGGAAACTATCTTTTTATGCGCTAATGACAAATTCAGCAGCCATCTCAAACGGTCATCTCATAAAAATTTATCAAAATGCTATATCAATGCACGCAGCAGCAGCAGCAGCAGCAGCAAAGAATACAAAAAAAAGGAGTCTGTGTGCAACAGGAGTGCCATACGGAAAAACGAATGGTATACGCAATTTGTAGTTGCTTGCAGCAGAGGGGCCGGCAGAGGCAGCCAGAGGTAAACAATATTTTGCAGTTCATTGAACGGAATAAGCTCGTTTCCGATAAGGAAAAACCAAGCTAGTGAACAAGACAGCAAGAAAAAGTACTTTACACACAGCATACACACACGCGCGCGCACTTGTTTGTGTGTGTGTTGCTATTGGGGAGCAGTCAGTCAGTCAGACAGACAGACAGACAGACAGGCAGACATTGCGTGCTGTATCTGGCCTGTCTATTGGTCTGTCTAACATTGCGTTTTCTATGTTGTACAGCCCACAGCAGCAGCAGCAGCAAAGCTCGATAGTGTACTCTGCTGCAATAAGCAGACAGAAAGCGAGGAGCTGGACTATCCAAAATTTAAGCTTGCGATATCCAATTCTTATTTGTGCTCACACACACACGCACACGCACACCCACATATACACCTACATCTACACACACGCTTTCGTTTCTAGGCAGTTATTTGACTTGCATTTCTTTTAGCTTGTTTCAGTTGAACTGACGTTTGTCTGATTTGCTTTGCCAACTACTGCTGGACATATTTTCTATAAGCAATATTTTCTTTTATTTATATTTTATAATTGTAATAAACTCGAGGTAAGTTATGAACTTTAATCACAATTATTGTACTCCATAAATAATTTATGAATGATACAAAATAATAAGTACTTAAGCTCTATATTATATTTATATATGCATTATCTCTCTTAAGTCTTACTTCTGTAAAAGTTTAAGTAATTCAAGCATATATAAATTGGGACAACATATTTTGAAGTCTTTTTATTTATAACCAGAATTTAAAAATTTTATTAAGGGCAATAAGTTTTTAATTTAAATGTATTTATTTTTAGCTCAAGTAATTGTGAAATTATATAAAATAACTTTAAAGGCAACAATTTGCTAACATTTGAGAATATTTAATTTGACAATTTAATTCCCAAGGCAAATCACGTTCGTCGCTCTGAACTCAACTAAAATACACTCAACAAGAACTAATGTACATTTGTAAAATGCGCAAAATATTGCTAGCTGCTGCGAATGCTCAAACAGCTGGCAGTAGCAGAGGAGGAGCAGGAGGAGCAGCATAAATAGGGAAAAAAATATGCGAGATTTGCGTGTCGCTTAGATTAAGCCACTTTGTGTTGTTGCTGTTAATGCGACACGTGTGCTGCACAGGTGCTGTCCGAAATTTATAGGTTTAATAATAGTGTGGCAAATAGCTGTTAGTGTATGGCAGCCTCACTCAGTGTCGCTGCCAGCTCTGATTGTCAGCCGAAAGCGAAGGCTGGGGAATTCGAAAGAGCAGCAGTGGAAATGGGGCACAAGTCGAAGACTTTGTGCCCTCAAGAAATTATCATAAAAAAGTTGAAAACAAAGTTTTTTATTTGCGCACATTCATTGGCAAATTGTTGGGACCCTTTGGCAGTGTAGGAAAAGTGGAAAAAGACCAACTCGACACATGCAATGTCCAAATGTCCAACTATTCAGCAGAGTAAGCAACATTTGAAATTCGACCAAAAGCTACAGAGAGAGAGAGAGAGAGAGAGAGAAAGGGAAAGAGGGTGCATAGCTCACACACACACACCCACACCCACACAGACAGAGCTAAACACACAGAGGAAATGTTGCGTTGCACATGTGACAAGTTTTTCTTTTTTTCTTTTTTGCTAGCAACAAAAACTATTCAGCGTTCAGTTCAGTTGAGTTGCCCGTTAAGGTGAGCTGCCATTTTTGCAGTTGCTATATCAAACTGGGTGCCAGCTGACCAGAGCACAAAAAAAAAAAAAAAAAAAAAAAAAACAGTGGAAAGAGTATATGCCACAGCATGGCAGGCGGGGTCAGGACCTCAAATCGTCGCCGTCACACGAGCGGGCGACACAGTTTTTGTGCCGCGCAACAACTTTGAAAATGCATTTCGCAGTGGCTTTCATTTTGCTGCTTGTTAGCGACGCCCCCACATAACGCCCTTCGCTCAGCGTCCAGCGCCCAGCGCGTTGGTTATAAATTTAAACCCTTTGCGGTTAGCCTCTTTCTGGCCCCTCCATTTCTTATTCCTTTTTTTATTCGCTCGGTGCGAGCAGAAGCCCCTGCCAAATCTTAAGTTAACACCCCGTTCAATTCTCACACGCGCTTACGCTTTGTCTCAGTGTTCTCATGCTTTTATATTCGAGGGGGCTTCTTTTTTTTCGTTTTTTTTTTTTTCGTTTTCGCTTTGGCTGCTCCACATTCCGGGGTCATACGTGCGCTTTCGGTTCAGTTAGGGTTTAAATGGCTAAGTGCTGGTGAAATTGTTTCGCTCTGCCATTATTTTTGACCTGCCCCCTCCCCTCCCCTCCCCGAAAGGAGGTTTTTGTTGTTTTACGCTCTGTATCTTTCGAGCTGGTGTCCGCCCCACGCCCCGACAGCAGCCGGCATTAGGAGTCTAAGGTTAAATTGCACATGTTGGCCATGCGTTTGACTGGCTGACGCTTTTTGTGCTACTCGATTTAACCTCAAGGTGTTGAGCTGACATATAGTTCTTATACAGGTATCCATCAGCGTTTTGTGTACAGTTTATTGATTTCGCCCGATGCGACATAGTGCTCACGTAATTGGAAATTGATGTAGCAAAAAGTACAAAGCACGGCTAAGAGCACGAAAAATGAGAGAAGGAACATCAAAAACGACTACTTGTAAGGCTCCTTTGCCTTGAGAAATGCACAGCAAAAAAAAAAAAAAAAAAAAAAAACGCCATACCCTGCAAAGTAAGAAACTCAAAGAGCGGCAACAAATTTTAATTAAAATCACATTTCACGATGCTCCTCCAAGTAGTTTAAATAAATTGTCCACAAATCAAACTCTAATAAAAATCTTTGGTATCCCTTTTCAGCGCCTTGTAAGCTCTCGATCCATTCAGTTTGGGACAAGTCCGATTCACTTAAATTAAACCGTTTGGGTCTAGTTGAAAAAAAAACCGCAACAATTCCCAATGGCCAATGCCAACAAAGCAACTGCCCAGCGGAACAATCTAAAACGCATCAATAGAGCACGAGCTGTAAATAAAAACGCATACGGTACGCTCACAATCGATGGACCTCTGCACCTTGCCCCCCAGTTAACTGCGCAACAATGCAGGGCAATGCGGCAATGCCCAAAAACGTAAACCGATACAGCGAACAGAACGCAAAAAAAAAAAAAAAAATGGACCACAAAACCTATTGCTATGGCGAAATGAAGAGCGATGCCTGCGAGTGGCTGATGAAGCGCAGCACATTGTCAACTCGCGCTTACAAAAGTTTGCATGTGTGTGAGTGTGCATGTATGTGTGTGTGGGTAACTGCTGTTGAAAGCTAGCCTGCTAAGCTGGCTGCATGGATCTGGAATCATTTAATAACCAGCGGGCGTTTGGGATGTCATGGCACGCGCTGCGTATACGCAATATGCCCAAACCTAAAACTAAGCCCAGAGCCAGCGCTTGATGATCAACTAGAGCCAAAATATGCAAGCATCAAGCAATTAAGTCCAAGTCTACTCAGTGTAAATGTAATTGAAAAACGGTCTGAATCGGGCAGAAAACACTCTATATTAATTAAACCTGGGCACAAAATCCATCTGTGGGTCAGCTCACCTTTTGTATAATATACTATAAAGAGTTGATATTTCTTTGCAGGTTCTTTGGGAAAAGTTTCCTTTTATTTGAGTTGTGCGAGAGGCGGCTAATTAGGTTTTCATTTACCAATACACACAGACAGTTAATAATTTATTTTGATAAACATTTGTTTGCTAATTAAGTTGACAACTGCGATGACAATTTGACAAATTCATTTCCGTTTCAAGATGTCAGGCAGAGCATTTAAGTGACACCCTAATTGGGTTGGGGGCGGGGCCATAATTGTACGGCGGATGCGTCCAACGGAACTGAAGCTCTTGCACCCTTCGACTTTGAAGCGGCTTTGAAGCGTGCAAATCAGGAAACGGGAAATTGTTCGTTAAAAATGTACTTAGATAAGCATTACACACGGCCATGGAACGGATCAATAACGCTCGTTAAATGACAAATCAAAGTCAGACGAGAGCAAAATTGAGATGTTAAGGTGAAAAGCAATCTGCACGTGGAAGAAATAGAAAAATTGAATAAATAGTTCTAAATGAGCTAAAATTCTTCAATGAATAACTAAATAAATGATTTAGAGTAAAAAGAGTGAAGCATAATTTAATATAATTATATATATATTAGAAATAGTTTTAGATAAGGTAACATGAAAAACTATATACATAAATTCCGAGCCTCATCCTCAAGACTTCACTCATAAAAGTTGATTTATAGTAACAAGACTAAAGCATAGTTTAATATATTTATTATACTAATAATTATATATATTTTTTATTGTATTGATTAATTTATATGCTTACAACTATTTGAATTTATTTATTATGTTTACATTTATATACTTATTTTTACTGTTGCTATTTACCGCATGCCAATTAAATTATTTAGTGACCAATTTTGAAATTCTAATCACGTTTTTAAAGTTTTGCTATGTGGAAATGAAATAATCATAGAATTTGTTTAGCTATATTTTATTTATGGAAATTTGCATTTGGTATTTATGGAGTGTGCAGACAGACAGCAGAAGGGCTTAGGCAGAGACGAGGCAGTTAACGCTGATGTCACAGCCTCAGCAACAACAAAATATTGAAAAAATATATCACTATGAGTGTGTATACATATTTTCCATATGCGTGTCTGCCTGTGTGTGTGTGCAAGTTATGAATATATGAATGGTCCGCTTGAAAAATCGTTAACAACTTTTGAAAACATGCAGCATTGATGGCTGCCTGAGGGTTCCAGTGCTTCAGTCGTCACCGAACTGCGCAAAACAAGTAAATCTGTAAAATTAAAACAAAATGTCAGACAGACGCTCTTACTGACTGCCCCTGCCACTGCTGCCGTTGTTTTGGCTCTGTCAGTAAAAGAAATTTATATACATATATATGTTAAGTATATATATATATATATATATACATATATAAAAAAGAAAACAAGACGACAGACGAGGCAGATTCGTCAGTATTTGCCGTTTACATATATAAGATATATATGTACATATGTATGTCTGCTCGTATATTTATATGCTGTAGGTCCTGTTGCTGCTGCAGCTACTGCTGCTGCTTCTGTTGCTGACTGCTGCCATGTTATACTGTCGAGATTTATAAGCGCACACACACACACACACACCCATACACCCCACCCACGCACACGGAGAGGGTAAGTGCCATATTTATGCATACATTGCATTGACACCGAAAAAAGATACGGCGGAAGATGCAACGATATGCTGCACAGTAAAGAATTATGCGTATGAAGGACATTCTGCAGCAGGGACAAGGATTAAGCTCATGCGAGACGAACTTTTTAATTTTATAAATATATATAAATGTATTTCATGAACTGTGCACAAAATATGTATATGTAGTTAAAGCATATATTTGGTAAATATCTGCTACACAGCTTCAAACAAATCCTCAAAATAGAGATGAATTTTAATTTTGTCTAGACTACGGAGCAAAAAATGAATAAAAGATTATTCTTCGGACAAATATGAAAGGCTTAGTTCCCCCTGAACCCTGTACGGTCCGTGTCTTTAAGTATAAATTGTTAGGTATTCACTATAACAGAAAAAGGGTGTAAGCTTATAGAATTTTGACAAAAAGCAGACATATTGCCAGGCATTGAACGCAGGACTCCTCACCTTTACAACACCGCCACCGCCACTGCTTGAACTCGAAGTTGGAGATCTGATATATAATTGAAGTGTTTTTGCTATTATTTTGTATTATAGTATTATATACTTTTTGTAGTATTTTGTTTTATTTTAAATTTTATTCAGCTTGATTTCCCTAGAAGATTTTTAATAATTATATAAAGCTTATGCTACAATATACATCTACATACATCTTCTACTGAAAATTTCAATGTTAAGCTCCAACAATAAATTTAAAAAATTAATAAATAAATTAATAAATAAATAAAATACATAGACACATAACTGAATACACATATAAATAAAATTAGATATGTAATCATTTATTTTTTTTTATTTATTCATTTAATTATTTTTTATTTATTTATTCATTTATTGTTGCAATTAATTTAATTATTAATTCATTTCTCGCAGTGTATTGTTAAAGCGCTCGCATCCTTCATATTACACTTGATGTACGTTTTTTATGCAGCAACTACCTTGTTGCATTGTTTGCAAATATACCCAAACACGACAAATATATATATGCATATATATACATATACATATGTATATGTACGTGTATATATTTGTATCGCACAATTATTCCGTACAGCTGGCAGTCTGTGGAACAAAGCACGTACTTATTGATTGGCCAGCATGTTTTATATAGTATTTAGCAATTAAAATCCATTCGACTTTTTTCCATGCATGTATTTGATTTTATTTGCTGTTGCGTACTATTTTCATTTTCCCTTGCACACAATTTCGAGCTCATTAAAAATTTTCAACTGAAATATTTTGCCGGAAGCTGCTTTCGAAATGTGCATACGCGATTGTGTGTGTGTGTGTATGTGTGTGTGTGTGCCCTTAACGTGCCCCGGCTGCCGTGTGCAGTATACAGTGCTGCACAAAAGTATGCCGTCGCAGTCAACAGCTCGCCTCAAGCCCTAAGCGGTTAGCATACTTCTGCCACCACTGTGGCTGCAGCCCTTTTCCGACTGCACGCGGAGTTTGTATTTGACTTTTTGCCTCTTTTCGCACAAATTAAACTGCAAAATTACATGCGGATATATTTAATTAGATGGCATACGAATATATTTTGTTTTACTTACCTGCCGGATGCTGTCTCTCGCGATAATTTTGCTACACATGTCGCACAGCTCTGCAGCCTTCCGGCCTCTTCCTCTATCTGCCTGGGGTCTGCCACATTTTAATGTGGCATACCAATTGCAATAATCGCATGTGTGGCAACAAAGAGCTGCAACTGTAATGTTGTTCCTTTATTTTCGTTTTCATTCACATTATTTTATTTAAGTGCGAGAGACAATCCTATCTTGGTTCCCATTTACTCCACATTCTTTTCTCTTTATTTTTTTTTGCTTCATGGCATTTCACATTTGATAACATTTCGATTTGATACATTTTCTTGCTGACTCTCTCTCTCTCTCTCTCCCACTCCCACTCCCACTCCCACAATCTCTTCCTGTCTCGCTCTCGTCTGCATCATTACCACTTTTATTGCCGTCTTCAGTGTCTGCGTGTGTTTCCTGTATCGACGAGTCAAGCGACTCGTGCTCGAGCGATATATCAATGACACATACGACACCCACACATACGACACACACATACATATAAACTAATATTACAAATATATACATATACATTTATATACACATACATATATGTATATATTTATTCGCATGTTGGCTTTCACACACGTCTGCCCATTTGTCTCCATCCCTCCTCCCCTTGCGCTCCATCGAGCAGTTGCTTAAGCGTTTTGTCTGCTGACTTTTCTATGAAATCCTTCTTACAACTATTGCTAAAGAGAGTTTAATACTTCTTCAAATACACTTGCTAAGGGTCTTATAACTTTGGCCAAACTTCTGCCACGCACTCATGTTGCAATCGCTTACTTTTGGCAGCCAGTAGTTATAAGCGCTCAGATCCTATAAAAGCGGAGACCTCTAAGAAATAAAGATAATTATTTATTAAATAAGATTCAGGATTTTAGCTATATATATGATAAGCAATTATTATCTTAAATAATAGAAAATAAGGTTTTATTTTTAGATATATTTAAGCTCTTTGAAACACAAGAAAACATACTTTCCTTTTAAGGCCTAGCATGAATCACTTAAAAGCCAGTAAATTCAGCAAATATTTTATATATGTATAGATTTGAGTAGATTTTCTAAACACGAACGAGTATTACGCTGTCGGTCGCCCCCGACTGCAGGGACTCAGGCTCTGTTCAGTCGCCCTCTCTAGTTGGTTGGCTTTTTGTCCGCGCTTCATTTCATTTCTTTGTTAACATGATTCGTTTTTTATGGCAGCTGCGAAAGGATTTACTCCATTTGGCTTAAATACTTATTTTAGCTTAGTTTGCTCACATGACCACGCCCTCAGAAGTAACGCCCAGCCCGCAGCTGTGTCAGTGGAAAGCATTTGGCTGGGCGCCTTAATTCATTTGGTGCATTATTTAAATTGCAACGCAAGCGTATTGAAAGTACACAAAGAAGCGTTTGTTTGTTTGCATGAACTATTCGCCCAGAGCCACGCCCCAGGGCAGAGCTCAACGCCTGACCGCGTGGCGCTGATTGCTTTTTGTCATTGTTCGAAGGTTAAGCAACGGAACCCAGCCGGACATCCATTTAAAGTTGAAAGCGAGGAGAACGACAAGAACAGGAGTTCTCCTCCTAGATTTAAGAAATTTAAAGTCCTAGACAATAATTTGCTTTTGTTGTCAAAGGTTCATTTGAAAACTGTTGACAGAAACTTGTCAAGTCTTTGACATAGTACGAAATTGATTAGGTTCTACGCATTTCATTTTTATTTTGTTTCACTCAAAAGCAAATGCTCTAAAAACTATAGGAATAATATAAATTTTTAAATACATGTTTATAACTAAAAATGAATGTAGATGAATGCCTAGAAAAGATGACGAATTTGGGTCTGACTGAATTTGGAGCTCGCGAATCCATAGAGCGCATGGATATTTCCAATCGCTCCAGTTATTTGAATACGACTCCAATGTATTACGACGAGTCCAGCGATACTGATAGCATACAGTCGGCGCCGGAGCTGTATGTAGAGCAGCGGAAAACCGAAAATGCCCGACTATACCCGTTAGAGGTGAAGCTGTACTGGACTTACGAGGAGGTTGAGCGAGGCCTTATGAAGAAGAAGCGCAAGCGACGTGTCGACTTGTACACTGAGCGAACAGTCAAGCGCAGAAAGTTCTTAAAGGAGTGGCCCGAACCACCCAAAGCGCTGAGTCCTAGGCAGGAATTGGGCTACGAGGCTGACGATGAAAATTAATGTGCATGTTGAAATTTCACTTTTTTTAATAAATTAACTTACGGAAGGAATCAAAAATACACGACACCACGTTTAAATCGTCAATTTAATCGTAGATCTTAGCTAATAGCAAGTACAAAAGGTCTAGTCGAGACTGCTCGACTACGAGATACCCTGAACCCGCGGAACTGAAATTTTAATATTTCATCGCTTCTCGTCGCCCAGATCAAGAATATGTATTCTTTGTGGGGTCTGCCACGCCTTCTACAAGCTACATACATTTTAACACACTCAGGGTATACCCTGGTTTTCCATTTGCAGAATTAATATTCACATAACTCAAAATGTAATGTATTGTCGTTTGTATGTATTTAATACCATAAATTGAGGTACTTGGGACATCAAGAAAATGTAATGGATGCGCTAATTTACTAGCTTAAGTCTTGATAATAAATGGATACACTATAAATCAGAATCATTAGAAATTATCTTTTTATTTTGCTCAACTTACAAATTTTGTGCTCGAATTGTTTATTTTTTGTAATCGTATTAGTTTTGTAAAAGCAATCAAAAATATTTGTTCCAAACAACGTTCTGCCTTCATAGCCTCAGTCTGCCGCCTTACCTCGAAAGTATAACACCTAAATTTGTAAACTTTAAATATTAAAAATGTTCATTGGCCCAGTTCAAAAAGGTATGTAAATATATAAAAAAGAAAAGTCCAATTTATATACATATAAATGTCGTTTTTTTTACAGAGCATCTGCACCAGATGATCCTGGGTTGTGGTTGGCCCTGTGGATCTCTAAGTGGGCCATGTTGTTGTAGTGGGTGCTGCGGCAGCTGCTGTGGAGGTTGCTGTGGAGGAGGCTGCGGCGGCTGCTGCTGGTAATCGGGCTGGTTTTCATCATCAGTTTTGGACGGGGACCAATGGGCTGAGGCTTTGCCAGTATAATCTCATCGTGAAAGAAACCACATTAAACATCTTCTGGCAAAGGCAATGAACGTTGTGTGCATAGTTTAATAAATAAGATGTCAGGCTTTTCGTATAATTTTCGTATTTTCATTGTGGTCTTTGAAGTTTGGGGGTCTATTCTACGAGTCATTTATATACAATTTTTCTGCTGCTTAAGATGCAGCTGCGCTCAGATGTAGCCGGATGTATAGAGAGTTAGATCTATGACCGTTCTCCCTTCTACGTAGAGAGCTCCTATTAAGTGATGGATTATGGATAGCTCTTCCACTCCGTCCTAATTCGAATAGAACGTATTTAAAATAGTGGAGACTAGCGTTATTTATTTTGGTTGACATAGGTATCAATGCTTTGTGGTCTCTAATGCACTGGCTACTCGTCATTCGAAACGGTGCATCGGCTTGCATAGCTGCTTATCGCATAAAAAGTTCAACTTTCTTAAGCTGCTGCCCACATGAGAATCATGGCATATTCCGCATTAACCTTCAAAGTTTATCCTTCCTAACTGCACTGCCAACTTCTTTTCGGACGAAAGCTCTCAACTTATCCAACTCATATTTGCTGTTGAGTATTTGCTCTACTCAAATCTATTTTATTGTCTTTTTTAGTCTATCTAGTTATATTTTCGAATTGAGTTACAATTTGTATAATACAGAAATATGTATCTGATCAAGTTGGCATTGCAAAACCTGTCCTCAATTTTAGTACCTGAGCTCGCTCCATGCTCAACAGCTTCAGTCTCACACAACTATTCAAAAGTTGAACATCTAAATTTCTATTAAATTTAATTCTGCCAAAATGTTCATCGGTCCAGTCCAAAAAGGTAAAAGGAAAATATTACGAAAATAAATAAATATTTACTTGAATATTTTTTTTTACACATATATCTTTTGTTCCGTTTTTAGAACATCTGCACAACATGATCCTCGGTTGTGGCTGGCCTTGCGGTTCGTTGAGCGGTCCCTGCTGCTGCAGCGGTTGCTGCGGCAGTTGTTGTGGAAGCTGTTGCGGTGGATGCTGCGGCGGCTGTTAACATTGAATGAGGGGAGGACTACACAAGGATCGATGTCAATTGATGTGCGGAAACATATAAAATACATTCACCATCTGTTATTTAATAAGAAGTGAGGCTGAAAAATGGAACATCATTTGAAGCTAAGGAGTTGTATTACCTGGGAGCTAAGGAATGGAGTTAAAAGCTATGGATCCCTAAGAAAACAAAACAGGAATGCAGATGTAGATATTTTATGAGATAGATATTTGTGAACAAGATCAAATAAATAATTGTTGTTTTGAGAAGTGAACATTTTAGAGATTTTCATTTAAAATATATAACAAAATTAAAGGCCAATTTCAGAAGGGCAAATATAAAAATACAATAGAATAAAATAAAAAAAAGGATAAAACCAAATTGTGACTCGTCGAATTAAAGATATGAAGTGGCTTAACTACTTTATTTTATTATTATTACAATATTATTTTTTTTTATAAATTAGTATAACACCTCAGACAAATAGAAAAATTTTAATTAATAAAATCATTCAAGGAAAAGAAATCATTGCTCATATATTTTTATTTATATTTTGTTTTTTTTTTTTTTTTTTTTTTTTTTTGGCAACCTGTTAGCTACAGTATATATTATTAACTATTAAAATAAATAGAGAATTAAATGATAGAACACTTAAACGATATGAGCCAGGGCTATGGCTGGCCTTGTGGATCGTTGTGTGGTTCTTGCATCATCAGAGGATGAATTCCTATTGTGACGGGAGACACACAGTCACAGTATCAAGACGTTGTTCTACAAGCCATTAAAATCAATACGTATGAATTTATATTAATTATGTTCTTTTTCTGTGAAATCCACTTAATATCTGCTTCAATAGCTGCATTGTTCGGGCTTTGGATTTTCGGTCAGAGCGAAGCTCACTGGCAAATTGTAGCAAATGCCGCAAATACGACGAGGCGGTACCACATGGAGCTGGCAATGGTTAGCAGGTAATGCTTAATTTCAGTTTCAGCAAGCTGCATGCAATTGCGGCAACAGTCGGAAGAATGCTCTGGCATTGAAATTTTAATTAGTGTCAAGTGGCGCCCACAAAATATAAATGTGCATGGGGCGTGGCACAATGCATGATGTCAGCAATTGAGTTGATCAAAGTAAATTGCTGGCCAAGTTGCTCATACGCCCCATGTGGCGCATGCAATTATTAATGACTACTGCAAGTGCAGCAGCAAACGAACAAAAAGAAGGAGAGCAAAAAAAAAAATAGAGAAGCGAATGCTGTACTGCGCTCAGTCCTTCAGCCTTTCATCCATCCGCCCGGTCTGCCGGCTGCCTGCTGACATTTCAATTCATTTCGGATCGCAGTGGTGTCTGTTTTGTATATCACGTATTAGATTGTCGGGGCCAAGTGCCTGGGGAGATGATTTCCATCATTCATTTTCTCCGGCAGGGCGGCAGGGCAGCGGGGCAGCGGGGCGGTGTGTGTCGAGCTGAGTTTTCAGTTGCTGGCAAAAGTGTTGCCACTTTGAATTATGAAGCAAGCGTGTGCCACCTATACCCACACAAATACACACACACACGCACACACACAACGCACACACTTATGCACAACAGGATGACGCAGCTTTGGGAATAAGCAGCTGAGAATCTGAGTGGCAGGCAAATGAATTGTTTCTGCTCGCATGCCTCCCCCCTCTTGCTGGCTGAACTTGACTCCACGCTGACGAACCGAAGCGTTTAATAAGCGCAATATACATCGATATGAATAAGTAATATGAATATGCGCATATGCGCAAGCCAGAAAGTTAATTGGATGAAAGTGAGCCGACAGCTAGCTGATATGGGGAGTCAAAGGGCTCGTAAAGAATACACAGCAGGTCAGCATTTTGCAAAGCTAAAAATAACGTGGGGTAGCTACAGATTTAAGGTATTGCGATGTAGTACTTCGACACTTGCACTTATAAATTTGTACCTTTATTGAGATTTGCTAACAATAAATCTGTCCTATTTGTGGTGCATATTGTAGTAACGGATCTTTGTCCTGAAATGCTTAATATTCATGCTAAAATATACTTTGTACCTCATTGAATCCATCTATACGATATTACAGGTCTATAACTCTGGGCTGACTTTCATTTTTCGGTTTGTATGTAGGGTTTATTATTAATATTTTGTTTCGATTTTGGTAGTTAATTTTTGGTTTAAACTAATTTTGCAGCTCAAGCTTAAATTTGACAGCTAACAGTAAACTATCATTTGCAGCGCTACCAAGTCCTATGCATGGGGCAAACTGGCATACTCATCATATTCTCGGTCTAAGTTCGGGCTAGAGCTCAGCTCTTGAAAAGTTGCTGAAATGCTAGTTTCAGCAGAGCCTGCATCGTTATGATGCAGAGCATGCCCAAATATACCTTCCAGTTCAATTGCCCCAAGAAGGAGTTGTCGTCAGAGCTGGACGCCAGCATGTGGCGCATTGCATACGATTCTGGCTGAATGCGCAACAATCCTCGGCCAGACTCTGAGGGGGGCTCTGCGCTGCCCCTCGCCGAGTCGACGCGCTCATCAACCCGATCGAAGGTAGAGGCGTTCCTGTGACTAATGTTCTGATCGATGCGCGACATTCGCGCGCGTAGGAAGTTGCGGAACTGAGGGCGCCGCGGGAACGCATTGCTCGACCGGCTCAGATACCGCAACACGTGGCTGCCCACCACGGACACCTTGCGCACCATTTGCGGGCGCTGTCTGACACGCTCCATGCCCAGCAGCGAGAGCGGATGCTGCCTCAGCTGCACACCGTCCCCAACCTGGCTGTACTCCCGAATACTGCCCGTCGTCATCCTTGGGGCCAACAGGTCCTGCATGGCCTGTGGCGTCGTCGCCAGCATCATCGTGGCCATGAAGGCGCTCGGCACCTGGTCAGCTGCGCGTGTGTGGTATCCCAGTGGATTACCAATTGTCGCTTCTGTTCGGGACATGATAGTTCTGGTGCTGAAATTTCTATTGTACCGGAAATGTTTAATTTCAATTCATTGAAATGTTCGAAAGTCTAATGAATAGACAGAATCGGGCTGCTAGGCCTTACATCTCTTTTCGCATTTTCATAAAGATTTTCCACTTTGTTTCTATTAGGATTCATATCAACTTTCTTTAAATTAAACTTGCATAGCCCTTTCTATCATTTATGATATTTAATTTTGTCCACCCTAAACTAATAAAAGCTAACAGGCAGAAGGAAGACCCCTTAAAGTATATATTCTTGATCAGCACAACGAGATGAATCAATGTAGCCCAGTCCGTCTGTCTGTCCGTATGTCTGATGTCTCAGTTATAGACTCAAATTGTATTTCCCCTAAGTATTTCTTCTAAGTATTACCTCTAAGTGAATACTTACTCTAAATATTTCTTTTAAGTATTACTTCCAAGTACTTCCTCCAAGTATTTCCTTCAAATATTTCCTCCAAGTATTTGCTCTGTCTTTAATGCTTAGTTGAACGATCACAGAATTCACTTCAGTTTACTCCACTGCACGACTGACCGATTCCACCAGGTCTGTGGGACTGAAGAAATGCTGCAGCTGCTGCCCTTTATATAGGGAGACTCTCAGACTCAAAGCCTCAGTCGCTCTCAGCTGTTGAGCCCGGTGCCAGGTAGAGGCCGTTGCAGTCGACCTTGAAGTGAGCAATGAGAGCACTCTCTACTGCTGCAGCCATTCCAGCTTCGTTTTACTCAACATTAAATACCAAACGAATACTGCTGCATACATACAAACAACTTAAATGATCTCTAGTTCTTCTTCATCACTTTGTTTAGCCAGGCAGACATATATAGAGCAGTCAGTCAGTCAGAGAGATAGACAGAGGACAGATATACAGACACACATACAAACAGATTTATAGGCAAACAAACACAGTTAGTTAAATCGGATTACCTCATTACGCTGATCAAGAATATATGTATATGCTTGATGGTCTCTCTCTATATATATCTTTATATCTCCTTCTAATTCTGTTTTTTGCCCTCTTTCGCCCTTTTTTCAACCTTTCTCGATTTACTTTAACTCTCTCTCTCTCTATCTCCTTCTCTCTCTCTCTCTCATACACACCCACACTTCCTATCTCTCTATATCAGTCTTTGCACCTTCTACTTCTTTCTTTTCCTTCAACCATTCTCCACTTTTCCCTCTCTCTCTCACTCTCTCTCTCACACACACACGCATATCAGCGAACCAATCACATTTTGCTTAATTTCTGCTTGCCCCAACAGATGCATTGTTCAGGATCTTGGGGATGCACGCATCGCATCGGCGCTGTACATTTATGCAAATTATATGCCAGCGCGAGTGCGTCAGTGTTAGTGAGCCAGTGTTTGCAGCTGTGTGTGTGTCGCATGGCGCAAGCAGCCCAAACAACTTCATGGCCAAGCGCAAAAAACTCACATGCGGCCGCCAGTGGCACACATATGACGCAAGTTTAACACGATGCAGCCAAAATAACAAGTGAGCGACACACACACACACACACACACACGCACATGTGGAGAAACAAGGAGAGATGCAACACATACACGCACCGAGTCGCGTTCATTTTGCGCCTTATCTGTGGCCGCAAGTGTTGCAAGTGCTCGCCGCAGCAACTGAAATTATGCTAATTTTTTGCCTTTTTGTGGGGCAGAGTGCTCCAGCTGGCGCAGCGGTTGTTTTTGTTGCCACAGGACATTGAAATTTATAAGCAATGCGAGATGGGAAACGGGAAACGGGCGATGCGAGTAATGGCCAGCAGTTGGAGACGCGCTGCTGATAACGTGGCATTAATAACTGCCGCCCGGGCAACTCTCTTGGATGATTGAACATTTTGCAACGCGCATTTGCTTATCTAGGCAGCCACCTACACGAGTCTCCACTGTGCCACTGGCCCACTATTTGTTGCTCATTTGGGAGCTAAGCAAAATGTCAAGCTCTTGCTTGTCCTTCGGCTCCTGATAAACTCTTGACCGCCTTTCCACAGTGCGTCCCCATTGGTCCAGTTGGCCTTTGCCTTTGCCTTTCCCCTTGCCTTTTCCCTTTGCATTTGCCTTTGCCTTGCTCCGGCCATGGCATATTCAACGTTTTGTTCGTGAAGCCTTTGAAAATTTCAAAACTTGTGCTGGTCAACTCTCCAGCGGCTACTTAGAGTACCGTCAAGTGTTGCATTTACACAAGAATTTTATTCTTTTTCTGCCCATCTCTATCTCTATCTCTTTCTCTGCTATGCCTCAGCAGCATTCTGAGTGTTGCTGTGGGCAATATATGAATGTGTTGCCAAATTGAGCAATTGTTGTTGCGAACTCGTCCAGAAAATGGACAAAAAATATTGCTGAAACGAGAAAAAAATAAAATAGGAAAAAAAATTACTCTAACTTAGTTTTTGGCCTTAGTTTATCTCTTGCTTAGTAATAATAGAAATATGTAAGTACT